>CM076578.1:418174114-418252709 GCA_034641835.2 Pinus albicaulis
GCCATGGGCAAGTGTTTGGACCTATGTTGTTGTCATATTCAGCCATTTGCTATCCATTAGTAGATGTGTTGGATCTTGTACATTGCTTGCCAGGTGATTTTCTGAGGTTGCAGTGGATGAGACTGCACTATGGTTTGTTTTGGGCCAGCTTGTTCTTCATCGATGGAGGAACCTTCTATGGTGGATTGTTTTTCACTTTGCCATTGGAGGGCAATGATCAGCATAGACTCTACACTTGTCATGAGTGGAGAGAAGGACAGCATGAGGTAAGCCATGATGCTTGCCAAGTTCATATTTTCAGCCCACCTTCATTACCAGAGCTTGAGGTGGAAGGAGATTTTTGGGAGTTGCCTTGTTGGGAGGTGGCTCATTCGGTTTGGATGATTGCTTGGGGATGGAGGATCCACATGGGAGAGATGTTCCTCACTTCATGCCTTGAGGGGAGAGAGGTGATGAGCTGGTACCCGGTCGATGGGACAACTTACACATTCATAGATGCTGAGCAGTCCGAGTCATGGGACTTGTGCGATTATTGGCCACAGTGGCGATGGGATCCGGGGGGACTATTGATTGGCTGGTACCATGAGAGGCCAGTTTGGGATCCTGGCATTGAGA
This sequence comes from Pinus albicaulis, assembly GCA_034641835.2. Lineage (NCBI taxonomy): Eukaryota > Viridiplantae > Streptophyta > Pinopsida > Pinales > Pinaceae > Pinus > Pinus albicaulis. The sequence continues at coordinate 418,174,730 of CM076578.1, forward strand.
TATCCCTTCATATCAGGGTGATGCAGGAGACAGAGAGGTTTCAGTGGGACCCAGGCATATTTTGCAGTATCGGCGGGAAGCATCAGCTAGAGAGTAGGCTTGTCCGAGTATTGCTTGAGAACAAGCCATTTTTGCCAGATGAGGATGCCACTTGGGAGAGCGAGCAGACTTTACAACATCCATCACTTCAGTTGCTTGAGGACAAGCAACGTTTTGCCGGGGGAGACTGTAATATTCCCAATTAGCCTTGCTAATTGGAATATTTCATTTTTGCTTTATTTGCCGCTTTAGCTAGACATAATAAATAAAGTGAGAAATAAGAGGGGTCACCTCACTTTAGTCATCTCACTTTATAAATAAAGTGTTCTTTTCCTAGTAGATGAACGTTGTAACTTAAAGAGGGGGCCTTGGGGGTCCACGTGATATGATAGGGAAGGCACCGGTGTTGTCCAAGGTAAACTGCGCAGATCCAGGGAGAGTTAAGTTTTGGAGGGAGTTTGATGCTATAAAAGGAGAGGCTCTCACCTCATTTGATCATTCATGATTTGATATTCTTATTGATAGCTAGACTTTGTCTGCTTCAGCACGCCGGTTGTTTAGTCGGTCTGCAGCACTGTTTAGTGCACGAGTGTCTCCGGTCGGAGATCTCACCCTTAGCCTCGAGGGACTTCGAGTGCCGGCCCTGGTAAGGTTTTCTGGTTTCACCCTTAGCTTCGGGGGACTTCGAGTGCCCGCCCTAGTGAGGTTTGTTCTGAGTTCTATCTTTCAGTTCCAGTAGCAGAGCAGCAGCAGTTTTCTGAAGTATATCTGAGGAGGAGAAGCCCTCTAGTGGCTGCGCAGTTCATTAAGGAGAGGACGCTGTCTCATCCAGAGAGAGGACACAGTTTTAATTCAGGAGGGTGAGGACGCTGTCCTAGGAAGGACGCAGCCCAGTTCTGGCAAGGGAGAACGCTGTCCAGTGAGGAGAAGGACGCTGTCAAGCTTGGAAGGGAGGACGCTGTCCATCTCTGAAGGGAAGGGTTGCAGATCTGAAGGCCTATTGTTAGATCCAATCTTGGAAAGGGTAGATCTGAGCAGCCACTTGCAGATCCAGTCTTGTATCTTGCAGATCTGGAGGGTTAGCCCTAGATCCATCTTGGGGAGTTGCAGATCTGAGGAAATATTGGCAGATCTAGTCCAGATCTGAAGGGTTAACATCAGATCCAGCCCTAGAGGCTGTAGATCTGAAGAGATATTGTCAGATCTAGCATAGATCTGAAGGTTTGGTGGCAGATCAGGAAGGGAAAGGGGAGGACGCAGATCAGGAAGGGAAGGACGCAGATCTGGTTTGGAGGCTTCGTATCCGTCGTATCCGAGTGTCTGTGATGTATCCACTTGGTAGGACGCTCTATCCGATGAGCAGCATTGGGAGAGTGCGTACACAACAAATGCTTTCCTAGCCTTCGCAGGTCGTATTCGTCTGTCCCTGGAGGGATTGGGGACCGGGTGCTCTATGCAAGCCGCGGGCCGTCACCAGCGTACGTTGTCATTGTGGAGGGTTTGCTACTGGGCCATCATCTTCACTTGCGTATAGTCAGACGCCCTGCCCTGTTGCAGCCATTTTCCGTTGAGAGGGTTCCACTTGCCCTAGGCAAGGATAGGTGCACTTATTCTGATTTTCTTGTACTCCTCTCTATGTACTTTCAGATTAATAAAATGGCTCAGTTTTCTGGTATTCTATGTGTATTGGTTCCATGATCTGGTTCAGCATTGTATTTTCTATATCTGTCTGGCATATTTCCGTTTATTACTGGTTATTTCCCTTTGGGGATATTGCGGGTATATTTCGTGGTGAGTAACCAGCAGACGGCAGTCCATACGGACATGTCCTGAGCTCCTCGCCATTTAGGTTTCCTTTGAGCTTTGTTCCAGTGAAGGACCATAGCTCAATCAAGTACTAATCCTTTGGGAAATTCGCAGAAGCCCGCAGAGTGCCCCCGTGAATCTGTGTACACGGAATCAGTTAGTAATTCGTTCAAGGAAACCTGCAATGTGATACACAAAAAGAAATACAGAGATTTCATTTGATCACCAAAACATTGCTGCCTCCGCTTGCAGGAAATCGGAGAGGTCCGCTGACGAGATAATTTCCCCCTTCCAGATGAATTTCGACGCCTCCGAGATCAGGTAAACCGGACATAGTGTGTCCGTTTGTAGGTACCTGGAACGCCGCGTTAATGGCAGCCAAGAGGGCCTGGGTGTTGTCTGTGGTTTCGTTTGGATCGGAACCTTAGTCTATAACATAGAATAAACGACCATTCAATGGGACCTGCGCACCCAAAAACAAACCAACAAAACACACTTTAAAAAAAAAAAAAAAAACTAGTCTCCGTAGTTCAAATTGCAAAAAAACGTGCATCCCCACACTTATTATCGTGGCGTTGTTAGCTCTTGGTGTTGTAGCGAGTCACTGAGTGTTCTTCCAACGAGCAATTGAAACTCTCTTCGCCTCCGCTCGACTGAAATATTTGGGAACGTTGCCGACCGTAGAATCTTGCCTCTCCATAGTTGATTGTGAGAGGGATTTCGAGTGAGCACCATACTTCCATGATGTCAAAGTCATGTGACAATCGACATTGGAAAAAAATGCCAAGAAACGCCATTACACCCAAAATGCAAACAGTCCTTATGGCACCCATTACTCCTTTTGTAGGCTGCTTATACTTCCTCTTCTAGTTCCAAGCTGCTAGAAACGAAATAAAGATAAAAGCCAGCTTATGATACCTTTCAAGGTAAATGTGTATGAGCGCAGGAAGGTGAGGGTTTGGATGGAGAAGTGGAAAATGTCTCGGTTTCAAATCCTTTTATGTCGCTTGCAACTTTGCGTTGCATTATCACACAATTCAAGTCTGGAGTTTGAATTATAAAGACCCGGGTTCAACACTAATGAAAATAATCTTGAACCATTATCTTGACTTCTAGACATGTCGGTATGCCAATCTTTAAGAGTCATGTCACAGGGCTTCCTTCTACAGTACTAGAAGAGGATTCCTCTGGAATTCTCTTGAAGAGAATTCGTGAACTGGAAGAGAGCCATGAGCACATGCTACGAGAAATATCTCCTAGGGAGTCCTAAAGCAGCGTTATGTGTAGAGATTAGTGTTGGTTTCTCAAAATCGGGCAATTGGTTTTCTTTATATTAACAATAATCCCCAATTTGAATTTGTAGCACTAATATTGGGTATCTTGGTTTATGATACCTCAAACTTGAGCGACATTAATCAGCACGAGCTTCAGTTTGTGGCAACCAATATCATTTGAATTTCTAGAGGTTTGAGAGGGATCGACAACCATTTCTATTTCCTTTTACTCAAATAGGTCAATGAGCCTCATCAATGCGAGCTCAAGTAATTTTTGCTCTACAAACTATCAAGATCACTTTTATCTTATTGATAGCACAACATAATTCTTCCTCCTTGCGGCGTTTCCTTGCACCTCTCGGTGCAATTGATAGTATATTCATTGCTATATTAACCTAAAAAGAGCATTAAGACATTAAATATATACTAAATAATTTTTTATTCAAAAACACAAATAAACAACGTCAAAATTTACGAAGAATAGAAATATCCTTACGTGCTACGACAAAAATGTATGCTTTAATAGTAGCAAATCGAAGTGATGGATAAATCTTGGAATCCTGGTAGATTGCATATGTTTAGCTTGTTTGTGGTATATTCTTAATTTTTTCGACGAGGAACTCACTTCGAATCGAGATACAGTCCCGAAAGTTCACAGTTCTGCCAAACTGCAGTCTTTGAAAGTCCCGAGCATATGGCCGAAAATGCATTTCTATCTGTAGTATCGCCAAATTATTTTAATATCCATTCAATGATCGCAACTCCCAATCTTGTTCAATCTTCACATTTCTGTCAATTTTCTCCTCGCTCGGTAAACACCTGTAAGCGCTCATTTAGAAGCAATGGAAACACTATTTTTTTCCCTGTTAGGACTAATGCCGGCGCACAACTTAGAAAGCGAATTTCCTTATTAACAGCTAGTTCCGCACAAGGAGCGTCTGTCAAAGATTCTAATTCCGCAGCTTCAACAATTGCCACAGACCAGAAGAAGGTAAACCGGATTCCTACAGATTCGTAAACAAATAGATTGGGGTTTATAGGCAAATTCCAGGTTTTGAGTTTAGGGGCTCTAGGGAGATGCAGATTTTCACTTTTTGTTTTTGAATTTTTACCAAAATACAGGGTCTCAGAGTAGGTTTATACCATTTCAGTGGTCTCTTTGTTGTTGCATATCTAAGTCCGCCTACAGTCTTGTTTAAAGAGTATGGTGCTGATTGTAGGATTTTAAAAGTCGACGTCACGGTTCCGAACAATATCAGTGTGTTGGGTTTCGGTTCTTGGTTAGTTCAGTTTTTATGAATTCAGGGTTCCATCGGTTTTAATGACACTTCTCCGAGGTTTATGAGCTTGACCAATGTCCGTGTTCTGCTTCTTTGGTCTTTATTTGGACAAGAGTTTTCCTATACTCGCTGTGGGCCAAGTTTACCCTTCTCCATTAATGGGCTTATTACAATGCATTGTAGCCAGCTTACAACACCCTAGAAAAAATTCTTTGGGTAAGAAGCAACGGGTGGGGTATCCATTTCATCGAAGTTGTGCAGTACTTGAACCTGGCCTTAGCCACTTGATCTTGCTCATTTGCAGAGTCCGTTGTTACCATCTAACCGAGTCCCTCTTGACTATATGTTTTATTGGGGGGTTTTAGAGTTTTCTCTCTGATTAAACAACGTAGACTATGTTTTATTGGAGTTTTTCAAGGATTTTTTTTTTTTTTTCTGCTTAAACTATGTGGCATGTTAATTTTCAAGGTATGTGACAAGATATGGTCTGGTGTTTGTTAAGGTTTTGGTGCCGACAGGATTTGGCACAGAGGAAATGGACGCTGTTATAATAATCGATATTCTGAGAAGAGCGGGTGCAGATGTGACTGTGGCCTCCGTGGAGCCAAATCTCCAGATACAGTGTTCTAGTGGGACGAAGCTTATTGCAGACACACTCATATCCACTTGTGCAGAGGAGATCTTTGATCTTGTTGTTCTGCCTGTATGGTATTTGTTCCTTGCGGTTTTTGACTTTTTATTTACAATTGCATGAGGTTTTGCTCCCACAGATTGATGTTTGTAAGTGAAATGCAATAAGCATTATTTCCAGTCTTATAGTTTACAATCCAGATATATTTTTCTCATTTAAATTGAAAGTAAACATCAATTGTATTAACTATATCCTAACTCTGGAGTGACAAATCTGATATTAGCTTAAATGTTGAAGATTGCATACTTTGCTTTGTGTTGCAGACTTGCAGTTAATAATCTTGTTGGTTGCTTCAGTTTTGTCCAAGGCCTCGTGCCACAGGACAAGCTTTTTAGTAAATTTCCCGATTAGTTCTGTTCTGTCGATGATTAAATGAATTACATGTTCACTCTTTTGTTTTAGATTTTATCAATATGTGTAGAGTTTGTGCTAATTATACTGACACAAGAACAGATCTATGGCTATTTGGCATTGAAAATTTACATGTCGCTCAAAATGAAAACTGTATTAACATCAATGTTGAAAAACTTGACATCGGGAATAAATCGGCAGGGGTACAAAAACGAAAAAGTCTTAAATGTAGGGAAAAAATCAGTAAACATTGGCCCTTTTTTAATTTTTTTTAGGATCTAAAATATCTACAACATTAGATAAATGCATTGCCACATAAATATGAAAAGAAAACTTATATATAAGATGTACAAGAAGTTTAGTGCTACATCACATATCAATAGTGAATCATGTCCTGAATTTTGAGTCCTAACTTTAGCCTTAAGAGTCAAAATATCAACAAAAAATATAATAAATGTATCTCATTATCATGAGTAATCTACAATTGTACATAAACTAGTGAGTTTCTTTGCCCTTTTGATGGGTAAAGGTAATGGCATTTCCTCTAGAGGAAGAAGGCTTTGGGGCTAGAATTGGACTTAATGTCCTCTAGAAGAAGAAATAGGAGGTACCCTTTGATGTCCTCTACTAGTGACCATGCTAGATGGTGTCACCTCCTTGTCTTGCTCGTCCTCCTCCACTTCCTGCTTCTCATCCTCCTCTGCCTCTCTCTCCCCTGTGGTTGCTACCTCCTCCAGTGCCTTCTCTAACCAATCAGTCACTGATTGCATGATAAGCCTCTTGGTCTCATCCCTCCATGCAACAATGGTGTTAATCTGATCCAATGAGTTGGAATCCACATCGGGGGTTTTATGAAGTTGCTTCACCCATAATTGGAGATTGTAGTAGATGTAGACTATGTCATTAAGGTGTAGGGACTCCAACCTATATGAGGGTTATATATTATAAATTATAAAGTTAAATATTCAAAACAATAAATTATAATTTATAATGAGATCAAAAATTTAAATTGAATTTTTTTAACTTGTTGTGATTCTTGGTGTGTATTTTTTTAAATACACTTTAGTTGCGCTCGCATCTGGAGGAACTACATGTTTGGCTGAGAACTCAAATGACAAGCTTTTGGAGATTGGGTACTTTGCCACCATAGCTTGTCCACCAAGCATCTAAAAGTTAAAACAAATAAGAGAAACATAAGAAAAACCATTGCAATTTGAAACTTGAAGCAAATTATGAAGATAATGAAATTTGAAACAAACTGAAGCTTACTTGGCATTTTGGCCTTTCTATACTTAATAGCCATGCTAAAGCTAAATGTGCCACTTGCCAACCTATATATCTCGAAATTTTAAGAGATCTCTTCATGTGCTTGCTTAGATGGCAACATCCTCTCAACACAAGTGAGGAACCCATTCATCGCCTTGACATCAAATTTCAAACCACAGTAGTAAGAAAATGCAAGGTTGAGGTAGATCCTTGCAACACGGTGGGGCAATTGAGGGCTTTTTTCCATTGCTCATCAATTACTCTTCATATCAATTGTTGTTTCTCAAACCCCTCATCTCCCTTACTCTCATAATAGGCGCAAATTGTTGAAAATGATAGCGAGAAAGTGTTCCCTGATTTGTGCCTTAATCAAAGGGACCACAACGAGTTTCTCCAAAGCATGCTCAAGTTCCCTATAAGTTAGGACAAATTCCCATAATTTAGGATTCATTCCTAAAAGTTAGGACGAGTTATGAAGCAGTTGACTAATGAGCAGAAGTGGAAGGCCGAGTTTATTGTCTTCTAGTGCGAGTTAATTTGGGAAAAAGGACAAGTAAGTGAATCTCAAGTTCTGGAATTGAGATTGTGAAATTTTCAATCTGAAAACTATACAGTTGTAGTGATAGATTTATTCCTCCTACTTATTATTTCAATAAGTCATTTTTTTAAGAAATCTTCTGGCAAATATCAAAATAACTACTACTTAAACATTCACAAATACATATGCAGAGAAATAAACTGTAAAGGACATAAGCACAAGAATCAATCACACATGTACACAATTATTTTTGGGCAATCGTCCTTGGAAAAACCCAATGCGGGAAAATTGGTGCAACAGATGAGGGTTTTATTAATTCTTTAGCAAATGATATCTTTACAAGGAAATATACTGGTAGATAAAATCTAAACCACCTGAGACTGAATTTCTGGCTCCCTCAGACAATTCTTTGACACCATGATCAGCTTCTGCTGGCTCCTGTGCCTGTCTGTGTGTTTCTCTGTGCAGTCCCAACGCTGGACTGCGTAAGTCTGCGTAGGGACTGCGTGGGTTCTTTGCGCTGTAGCCTCAAGCTGCCTACAATGGCCCACTGCTGCCCTCTGTCCCTGATCTCGATCACTACTGACTCCCTCCTCCTTCTGCTTCTGCAAAACCTTCGCCCTGCAACTCTCCCACTGAAATCGAATTCTCTTACTTTCGATCTCCTTCGGGTACTGAGTGTATGCCTGACTTATTTTCCGAATGAGCCTCAAACCCTCTTTTATAGTCTTCTAGTTGGAGAACCAACGACCCAGATTAGAAGTTTAATCAATGGCTACGATTAAAACTTGACTTGATCCTTGTTTTCTAGAAGATTCACACTCTGACTTATTAATACCCTTTAATTATTTCATTTCCCTAAGTTTAGACTTAGGGTCTTCATTAAAATAATTAATTATTTTAATAAGTCATGAACTGAGTGGAATTTCCACAAACGGTTTCTAGGTTCTTTGGAATGCTATTGTCCAAGCCTTCCTGAAAAGTTTAAGACTTGGAACACTTCCGGATGCTACAAAAATCAACACTCCCTCTTAGCGAGGAAGTTGTTCCAACAATATGCCTGCTGCATGCTGCTCTGCTTCTGAAGCAACCTCTGCGCTGCGGATCTTTGGATGCTGTCCCTCATCTGCTGCGCTGCTGTCCTCTATACTCCTGCCTTTGACACTGCCACTGTCACTACTGCATCTGTTCAACAACTCCCTCTGAATATTGATCCTATCCATTGCTGCTTCTACAAGGGATTCTTCATCATCCCCATCTTCTCTCAGAAGTAGACAAACTTAGTCTTCCCTAGAGCTTTTGTGAGGATGTTTTCCACCTGCTCTCCTGTTGGAGTGTAATGCAACTGAACAACTCCACGTTGTACACAGTCCCTGATGAAGTGACACCTGATGTCTATATGTTTCGACTGATCATTAAGCATAGGATTTTTAGAGAGCTTGATGCAACTCCGATTACCGCATAAGATACTGGTCGCTTCCATTTTCTCCTTCAGTAGATTCATTAACAATTTTCGAAGCCATATGGCCTCACACGAAGTTGTGCTGGCTGCCATATACTCTGCTTCTGCTGAGCTCAGTGCTACGAACTTGTGTTTCCTGCTGCACCAGGAAGTCATTCCTGATCGTAGATTGAAATAGTACCCACTTGTACTCTTCCGATCTACTGAACTTCCAGCCCAATCTGCGTCGGTAAAACCACTCACCCTGACATCATTGCTATGGGTGTACTTCAATCCAAGCTTGACTGTTCCTTGAAGGTACCTGAGAACATGCTTGGCTACTGCCCATTGAGCCCTCTTAGGTTCTACCATGAACTAACTAAGGGTATTTACAACATAACAAATGTCCGACCTTGTATTTACCAACTACATCAAAGACCCGATGAGCTCTGCCTATATAACGTAGGATCAACCTCATCATCCTTAGACATGTCAATTTTCTTCCAGTTGGTGATCATTGGAGTTGTCATGGGTCTACAATCCACTATTTGAAATTTCTTCAGAATCTCTGTGGTGTATCTCCCTTGACCAAGAAAGATCTCCCCATTCTGCTGCCAAACCTCCAACCCCAGAAAATAGTGCATCCGTCTTAAATCCTTCATGTCAAATTCTTCAGCCAAATTCTTCTTGCAGTCTGTGATGAGCCTTGATGATCCTATCAAAAATAGATCATCTACATACAAAACTAGTATCAACAGCTCACTCCCTACTCTCAGATAGTAGAGATTGGGATCTGCGTCACTCTTGACGAATCCCATCTTCTGCAGGTTGCTGTCAATTCGACCATACCAGGCTCTAGGAGCTTGCTTCAGTCCATATAACGCTTTCTTCAATTTGCACACGAGTCTTCTGATCATGCATCTCGAAGCCCCGTGGTTGTTCTATATACACCTCTTCCTCTATCACCGTGTTCAAGAATACTGTCTTGGCGTCCATCTGGTGAATTTCCCATCCCATCTGTACAGCAAGGGATATCACGGATCTGATAGAGGTGTATTTAGCTACTGGGGCGAAGGTTTCTTCATAGTCAATTCCTTCCTTCTGTGCATAACCCTTAGCCACAAACCTGGCTTTAAATTTCTTGATGCTGCCGTCTGCAGCATACTTGATCTTGTAGATCCACTTGGATCCTACAACTGATCTCTCTTAAGGTTTGGGGACCACTTCCCAGACATCATTCGTCATGATGGAACTGTACTCTTCCACCATTGCATCAACCCACACCTGATGCTGAGCTGCTTTCTGAAAACTGGACGGTTCTCCGACTTGAGCAACCAAGGCTTGATACCTCTCAGGCTGCTTACGTTGTCTATTCTCATTTCGGGGGATTCCGACAAAGTCCTCTGCATCCTTCAGAATATGTCGAAGTTCCTTGCTCGTTCTGGTGGATCTACCGACTCTCCCTCTTGCAAATCCTCGGGAGACACGTCCCTTGGATCCCTATGCCTTGGAGAGGCAACTGAATTTTCTGCTGCTGGTTGTTGGGGCTGTACTAGAGGCTCTTCCTCAGACTGCGTAGCAGAAGGAAACTCTCGGGATCTTCTAAAGGCCTTCTCCTCCATGAACTTCACATCCCTTCGCACCACGACTTTCCTACTCTCAGGAATGTAGATGCGATATGCCTTTGCATTCTCGTTGTATCCTACCAGATACCCCTTTTCTGCAGTCATCTCCAACTTCTTCCTCTTCTCACTGGGCACATGACAGTAAGCTGTACTGCCGAAGATCCTAAAGTGACTCACTTCAGGCTTACTGCCAGTGAAGACACTTTCTGGCGTGATCTTTCCCAGTGCAGCGTGAGGAGTCTTGTTCTGAATGTACATAGCTGTATTACACGCTTCAACCCACAGGAATTTGGGCATGTCTTGGTCATACAACATGGCTCTCGTTGCTTCAACAATAGTCCGGTTTTTCCTTTCTGCCACACCATTTTGTTTCGAATTGTATGGAGTTGTCCACTCTCTTTTGATGCCTTCCCTTGCGCAGAATCCAGTGAATTCTTTATCTATGTATTCACCACCATTATCTGATCGCAACACCTTAATCTGCTTCCCTGTCAGATTTTCTACCAGAGCCTTAAACTCTTTGAATCGACTAAAGACTTCATCCTTGGTCTTCAAGAAGTAGATCCAGGTTTTCCTTGAATGGTCATCAATGAAGGTGACGAAGTACTTGGCACCACTAAGTGCTCTAGTGGACATCGGTCCACAGATATGTGAATGTATCAGGTCCAGTGCACCTTTGGATCTATTGTTGCTTCTCTGATATGCTGCTTTGGCATATTTTCCAAATACGCACCCCTTGCAAACATCATCTCGTTTAGTGCTCAGCTCTGGAACACCTGTGACAGTTTTCTGGAGAGTTCTCAATGCCCCATGATGCAAATGCCCCATTCTTCTGTGTCGTAGCTCATTCAGGTCCCTTTTGATCTGCGCTGTCGATCAGTGCCATTGGAGACTCAAGCTGCACCTTGTACAGTTTGTTGCTTCTTACCCTGGTCTGTGCCTTCTTCTTCCAATTGGGGTGTTCAACGTAGACTCTATTGTCAATAAAGCAGACGTCATAATCTCGGTTTTGAAGCGGAGACATTGAGAGCAAGTTCATCCCCAAACCCGACACATGCAGAACATTAGTGGCCTGGATTCTAATTCCAGCCTCGGTCCGAAACATTACGGTACCTCTCCCAACAGGAGTGCATTTTGCTTTATTACCCATGGTCATTTTGAAATTAATCTGCTCTTCTGGGTAGTCGGAAAAACAGTCTCGTACTCAGTCATATGAGCAGAGGCTCCACTGTCAATATACCAGACATCAGAAGAAGTAATGCTTAATACGCAAGCAAATTCTTCCTCAAGTCTGGATGCCAAAACAGAGACATCATGATCCATCTGTTCTGTCATGCTTCTTTCCCTTTGTGGGGAACTGCGTGAACCCTTCTGCATTGTTGCTGCAACAGCAGACCTCCGTTCACTAGTCGATTCTCCCTTCCTGTTACTCATCTCTGGCTCTGATACCATGTGAAATTTTCGATCTGAAAACTATATAGTTGCAGTGATAGATTTATTCCTCCTACTTATTATTTCAATAAGATTTATTTATTTATTTTTTGGTTTAAATTAGAAATCTTCTGGAAAATATTGAAATAAATACTACTGCAACATTCACAAATACATATGCAGAGAAATAAACTGTAAAGGACATAAGCACAAGAATCAATCACATGTACACGGTTATTTTCTGACAATCGTCTCCGGAAAAACCCAATGTGGGAAAACCAGTGCAACAGATGAGGTTTTTTTTTAATTCTTCAACAAATGATATCTTTACAAGGAAATATACTGGTAGATAAAATCTGAAACACCTGAGACTGAATTTCTGGCTCCCTCGGACAGTTCTTTGACACCCTGATCAGCGTCTGCTGGCCCCTGTGCCTGTCTGTGTGTTTCTCTGCGCAGTCCCAGCACTAGACTGTGTAAGTCTACATAGGGACTGCGTGGGTTCTTTGTGCTGCAGCCTCAAGTTGCCTCCAGTGGCCCACTGCTGCCCTCTGTCCCTGATCTCGATCACTACTGACTCCCTCCTCCTTCTGCTTCTGCAAACCCTTCGCCTTGCAACTCTCCCACTGAAATCGAATTCTCTTACTTCAGAATCGATCTCCTTCGAGTACTGAGTGTATGCCCGACTTATTTTCCAAATGACCCTCAAGCCCTCTTTTATAGTCTTCTCTTTGGAGAACCAACGACCCAGATTAGAAGTTTAATCAATGGCTAAGATTAAAACTTGACTTAATCCTTGTTTTCTAGAAGATTCACACTCTAACTTATTAATACCCTTTAATTATTTCATTTCCCTAAGTTTAGACTTAGGGTCTTCATTAAAATAATTAATTATTTTAATAATTCATGAACCAAGTGGAATTTCCACAAATGTTTTCTGGGTTCTTTGGAATGCTGTTGTCCAAGCCTTCCTGTGAAGTTTGGGACTTGGAATACTTCTGGATGCTACAAAAATCAACATAGATGAGACGAGTTGCATGAGTTAGTTCAACCCAGTTAACTCATCAATCACAAAATCAATTTCCTAAAATATAATTTTCCATATTTAGCCATTCGAATTGCTTATAAGGAGGAGCAAATGCACAATTGTAATCATTATTGTATGCACTAGTTTTGTGTGTGAGCTTGTGAGAGAGTGAGTCAAGCAAGAGGCTTGTGCAAGTTGATAGAAGGAAGAATTTGCCTTGGAAATGTGCTAGGAAATAGGAGGAAATTCCTAAGAAACAGGAGCTCCTCATGCGCTAGCAAAGAGGAGGCTATTTCCCAGGATTTGAGCAAGCATTTCGGAGCTCATTCAAGCAGGGAAAAAAGGCATAAGGATCAAGGGTCTTGTAGATTCTGCCTCTATGGAATTCGAATTTTACTCTTGACAATGCCTTTGTCAAAATATCCGCATCCTGTTCTTCTGTAGGAATGTATTCCAACAACATAATCCGCCTTTGCACACAATCTCGTAGATGGTGATACTGGATGTCGATATGCTTGGATTGATCATGAAAAACTGGATTTTCTGAGAGTTTGATCCAACTCTAGTTGTCACAGTAAATCACAGTGGGATCCATCATCTGACCAAATAACCCAACAAGAATCTTTATCATTAAGATAGATTCACAAGCTACTTGACTAGTAGCCATGTACTCTGCTTCTATTGAATTGAGTGCAACTGATCTCTGCTTCTTGATGTACCAAGAAACTGTTGCTAACCCAATACTGAAGACTCCTCCTGAATGCTCTTCCAATCTGATGGACTACCCGCCCAATCTGCATCTGTGAAGCCTTGAAGCATCACTCCCTTTGTCTGTCTGTACCAAAGACCATATTGAGTAGTGACTCTGAGGTATCTCAACACATGTTTGGCCTCCTTCCAATACAATTTGGTTGGCTTAACCATTGCTTGACTAAGCTGGTGAACCGCATAACACATGTCTGGTCGCGTGTTCGCCAAATACATGAGTGAACCCACAAGTTGCCTGTAAATAGTGGCCTCCACTTCCTCACCTGAAGTGGCATCCTCTTTTGTTAAATTTAGATAACCATGGTGTTCTATGCTTGATGCACTTTTACTTCAATCTTTCTTAGGCCCAATACAAAATAGCAATCACATAAACTTGAAAGTAAAATGATGATAGAACACAATTATAGATCAATAGAAGACAAGCCAAATATAGATCAGATTTACAATTCCTTTTGTCCAACAAAGATATGAGATATTGTGGCGTTATGGCGGTCAGCAGGATGCTTCAACTAGCAAAGTCTTTCTCGGTCAGCCAACACTTTCATGTGTCACACCCATGGCCCTCAAAGATAGCTCATCACAAGTCAACGCAAGTCAAACCAGGGACAACACAGAAAAATCAATGCAGGCAGCTTCAGAAAAATCAATGCAACAAACTAGGGCTTTGGTCAAACAACCCGGAATTCCTCGATTTTAGTGCCCAGCTGTACGGCCTCCTAAAATTGGAATCTCTGCAGAAGATTGAGGTCAAACGACCAAGGGTTGACCATGGTCAAAGCTGCAGCAGAAAAGCCCTAAACAAATCAGCGCAGAAAACATAAAGCCCTGAACAGATCAACACAGAAAATAGCAGCTTCGCTCCACACGTGTGAGGGAAAAAGGCCTCCAAAGGCTATCGAACCAATCAGATCACAATGAGAGAATGTGAGATGAGATGATGAGAAAATGACCTCCATGTCTCTCCAATTTATATTCATCAATGAGGGTGTGTGACACATCTCTTAGGCATGTGGGATAAATTTGGCCGACCTTGCACATGTGGAAAAATAAATTCAAAATCAATGTTCTACTCATCCGATCAAGATGATCTTTAGATCAATCTTGCACCTCTCCGAAAGAGGAATCCAACAAAAATATGACCATCATCATATGAGCAGTGCAACATGGAGTTTGGACCTAGTTGCCCAAAATTAACATTCCCTCTCAACTAGGGAGAACTCCATCTGTCCACAAGTGCCATCATCTGTCCACAAGTGCCATCCATCATGTACCAAACCAAACATCGTGCATCATCCCGCCGTAACTTACTTTGTTGACTCTTTATTTCATAACAAAAGGTGAGTCACAAAGACATCACACACAACTGACCCGAAGTCAGCTTAGAGGTAAACACCTCTCTCGGACTCGAAAGAGTCTCATACTAACTCGAAGTTAGTTTACTGACCCGAATTCAATTTAGAGGATAAATCCTCATCATACTTGATCCCAGATCAAGGTGTTGGACACGTGCCATCCTAGACATAGAGAGTACAACAATCTCTGATGCGTCCATTGGTCTTGCTATGGTCTCTATCCACATTTCCCACCTTATTGGCTAAATGAGAGGTACTTCCCATGAGTCCGAAACTCCATGGGTAGGATGTGTGCGGGGCACAGATTAGAGAGAGGCGAACCAACTCAATATCATAACGGTGGGGCAGAAGCACCACAAGGTTCGGCAAGCCTAGCCCCGTGAGTGCTTATAGATCCAAGAAGCTATCCCCAAGCCCACTGGAGCTCCTAGAGCTCATAGTCCAACTCAAGCAGGACCCTCAGAATAGGGTCTTTCCATGATTCCAAGCTTCTCACGAAAGGTGAGGAACTTGACCTTCCCTAGGGGCTTTGTGAGAATATCCGCGTCCTGCTCATCAGTTCCTATATGATCGAGCCTTATGGCGCCTCGCTGTACCATATCCCGGATAAAGTGGTACCTGATATCAATATGCTTGGATCGATCGTGGAACATGGGATTCTCAGAAAGACAAATCCCACTCTGGTTATCACAAAGGATAACGATGGTATCTAGCACATGCCCGAACAACTCACTGAAGAGCTTTCACAACCAAACAATTTCACAACAAGCCATACTCGCTGCAATATATTCGGCCTTAGCGGTGCTCAAAGCCACGGACTTCTGCTTCTTGCTCATCCAAGATATCGAAGCAAAATCCAAGGTGAAGCAACATCCAGATGTGCTCTTGAGTATATCCATGGAGTCTCAAACTCCCGACAGTGTATCTCAGCCCATGGTTGATTGTGCCCCGAAGATATCTCAATAGATTCTTGGCACCAATCCAGTGAATGTGATGAGGATCAACCATATGTTGTCTCAAAGTGTTCGCTGCAAAACATACGTCCGGACGAGAGTTCACTAAGAACATCAGGGCCCCCACGAGTTGTCGATACTCGGTAGGATTTGCTAGCACGGGCCCAACAACGTTTCCACACATCTTCTTGAATTTGAGTTCCATCAGTGTCAACAAAAACTTACAATCCACCATACCAAATCTCTCCAACAGCTTCACGACATATTTTCCTTGAGAAAGGAAAATCTCCCCTGGCCTCTGCCAGACCTTCAAGCCTAGGAAGTAGTGCATGAGTCTTAGGTCTTTCATCTCAAACTCGGAAGCTAGCTCCCTCTTACACTAATGAATGAGAGGGTCAACACCTGTCAGGAAGAGATCGTCCACATAGAGAACCATAATGAGAGGCCTTTCTCTATCAACCTTAAAATAAAGGTTCAAATCAACGTTACTTTGAGTGAAGCCCAACGTCATCAGGTAGCTATCTATCCTCTCATACCAAGCCCTGGGGGCTTGCTTCAACCCATAGAGGGCTTTCTTCAACCTGCATACATAGGTCTCTCTATCTCGGACTTCGAACCCCAGAGGTTGCTCCACATACACCTCTTCCTTTATAGAACCATGCAGAAAAGCGGTCTTCACATCCATCTAATGGAGACTCCATCCTTGCGTTGCAGCAAGAGCAATAATAGATCGGGTGGTGGTATAGCGGGCCACAGGTGCAAATATATCATCATAATCTATGCCTTCTTTTTGAGAGAAGCCTCAGGCAACAAATCTTGCCTTGTACTTTTCAACACTTCCATCAGATCCATGCTTGATCTTATAGAGCCATTTCGAGGTGACAACAAATTTGTCCTCCGGTCTCGGGACCACTTCACAAACATCATTTTTCATAGTGGACTCATATTCTTCATGCATAGCAATGTAGCATCCTTCCTAACTTTATGCTTGACGACTTCTTCAAATGATCCAAGCTCAGATTGTACTATCGTACTCATGTGTTAAAATTTGACAACTAGGTACAAACTCCATGTTGTGATGCTCAGATGAAGATACCAATATTTTTATTGGGTTCCTCTTTCAGATAGATGCAAGATCGATCTAAAGATCATCTTGATCCGATGAGCAGAACATTTATTTCGTATTTATTTTCTAATATATTCAAATATGTGCAGGTCGACTTTAAGGTTTTGTACCCCAGCAAATGTGTCACACACCCTCAGTGATGGATATAAATAAAGTCAACGTTGGAGGACATTTCACTCATCTCCTCATCACACATATTTCTCTCTCCACTTCTGATTGGTTCGAGCTACTTGGAGGCAAATCTGCGGTTCACACGTGGGAGAAGGACGAAGACATTTTTCTACTGCAGCTAGGGTTTCCACCGTAGGTTTGACCAGTGTTGACTTTGGTCAACGCATGGTCAAAAGGAGCTGAATTTTGGCATAGACTTCGATCTCTGCAGTTCGTACATTTTGGCACAAGAACCGAGGTCAAAGGTTGACTGTAGACTGTGTTGTGTTGACTTTTACTTGTTGCTGTTCTGCATTGACTTTTCTGGGGTAGCATTGACTTTTATGGGTTGACTTTTGAGTTGACTATTTGGCTGATCTGAGGGTTTTGTGACATTGCTGGTTAGCTGACCAATAAGACTTTGCTGGTTGAAGCATCCTGTTGATCGCCGTAATGCACCAGCACATATATATTTTCTGGCTTGTCTTCTGTTGATCTACTGGTATGTTCTATCAGCATTTTACTTTATTGCTTATGTGATTGCTGTCTGAAATTGAAGAGAAAGTAAAGTTGCATCAAGCATAGAACATCTGCATAAATTTACATGGTATCAGAGTTGAGGTGAAGACAAAGCCCTAATTTGTAGCAATTACCGAAGAAGAGGATGGGTTCCTCAAACTACAATGGCTTCAAGGCTTATGATAAATTGACTGGGAAAGATGACTTCCATGCTTGGAAGATGACATTGGATCTTATGTTGGAAGACCAAGATGTCATGGACTATGTGCAGGTAAAATCCAAGAGCCTCCATCCACTGCAACTGTTGCCGCCAAGACAAAGTATAAGTAGGGGGAGATCAAAGCAAAGCTGATGATCAGGGACTCAATTCACAAGAGTCTGGTTGCCTACATCTCTGAGTTGGGCACATCAAAAGAAATGTATGATAAGTTGGTCAACATGTTCAAGGCCAACAATGCGAATCAAGTCCTATTCTTCAAAAATCAATTGAAGAATATGAAGAAAGGCAAGGATGAGTCTGTTCAATCATACTTTTAGAAGCTGACCGAGATCAGGAACAATCTGCTGGGTATTGGGGAGACAATCGCTGATCAAGAGATGGTACTCACCGCACTTGGAAGGCTCCCATCCGAATGCCATGTGTTCAACACTACCATTCTAAATAATAGTGTGATACCTGACTTTGACGAAGTACTATCGAGATGCGTACAAGAAGAGAAAAGAATGAATGAGTATGGAAATGAAGGAAATGATTCCTATGCTGCTCATTCTAGAAAGAAGAACTTTGGTGGTCCAAAGAACAAAGGAAGCGCAGGGGCCCAAGGAAAGAAGGGCAAGTGTTACACTTGTCACAAGCCAGGTCACTATGCTAGAGAATGCCCTTTCAAGAAGGATTTTCTTGATGATGATGACAACAACAACCGGAGGAATGGCAATCAAAGGAACAACAGGTTCAAGGGAAAGAGGAAGGCTCCCTTCTGTTGAAATGATCAACCTTTCAAAAGGTTGAGAAATTCCAGGTATGAGGAATCAACTGTGGTTGATAAAAGAAATGAATCCATTCTTGTATCTGCCCTCTCTACTGCATCTCCACCCGACACTATGGATGTCTGGTTGATGGATAGTGGTGCCTCAAGGCACATCATTGGGTTCAAGGAAGCACTCTTTGATATAGTTGAGAAGGATACTAATCTGGAAATTATCCTTGGAGATAATGCCACATATCCCGTGAAAGGGATCGGGACTGTGACCCTCCACTTGTCTCAAGGTCAAGTCCTCCGCTTGCAGGATGTACTCTATGTACCTAATTTGAAGAAGAACCTTGTGTCTATATCGGCCATGGAAGACAAAGGTTTCAATGTGGCATTCATTGATGGAAAGGTGCTCATGTGGAAGAAGAGCTTCAAGGAAGCTATCACGATTGGGTTTAGAGTTGATACACTATACCAGGTTGGAGGAAGTCCACTGGGAGCGATGACATGTGATACTATGGCATCGGAGGTTTGGACACCTTCACTACAAATCCCTTCCCGAAGCAAGGAAAGTGGTGACGGGGATGCCCAAGTTCTCAAATAATCATGAAGGTATATGGCAGGGTTGTGTCGAAGGAAAACACACAAGGGGACCTTTCCCCTCAAGCATCACAAAGACATCTGATGTCTTGCATTGATACATTCCGATATGTATGGTATGCTGCCTGTGACATCCTTGGGAGGATGTTCTTATTATATGAAATGAATGAGTTCAAGAACTTTTGCAGAGGAGCTAGCATCAAGAGGGAGGCCACAATGTTTGTGGGCTACAGCGAAACTTCGAAGGCCTATAGAGTCTATGTGCCTGGTCAAAGGGAAGTGGAGATATGCCACGATGTCACTTTTGATGAAGATGCTTCCCTGAGGAAAGTAGTCAATCTTTCGAGATCTCAGGAAGACCATGAAGCAAGGCCTGGAAATCAAGAAGGATCGAAGGATGAGACGATGCCTGATGCTGAAGGATCGATGGACCCGATTGATCCACCTCCTTCACTGGGGAAGAGACCATCATGGCTCAGGGACACTCTCGAGGATGCTGAGGGACATATGGCCCCAAGGGGGACATTCCGTGAAAGCAAGAAACCGAGTAGATACCAAGGGTATCTAGCAGCCATGAGTACTATTGTACAATTTGAGCCTGGATCTTTTGAGGAAGCCGTTAAGCATCAAGTCTGGAAGGATGCTATGCACGAAGAGTATGAGTCCATAATGAAGAATGATATCTGGGATGTGGTTCCAAGACCGGAGGACAAAGCAGTTGTCACCTCGAAATGGCTCTACAAGATCAAGCATGGATCTGATGGAAGTGCTAAAAAGTTCAAGGCAAGATTCGTTGCCCGTGGCTTCTCTCAAAAGGAAGGCATAGACCATAATGACATATTCGCACCTGTGGCCCGATATACCACCATTCGATCTATCATAGCCCTTGCTGCTACACAAGGATGGAGTCTTCATCAGATGGATGTGAAGACCGCATTTCTGCATGGTGTGATAAAGGAAGAGGTATATGTAGAGCAACCTCTGGGGTTTGAAGTCCAAGATCGGGACACCCATGTCTACAGGTTGAAGAAATCCCTCTATGGGCTGAAGCAAGCACCCAAAGCTTGGTACGAGAGGATAGATAGCTACCTGATGAAGCTGGGCTTCACTCGTAGTAATGTTGATCCGAACCTTTACTTCAAGGTTGATAGAGAGAAGCCTTTCATTCTGGTGCTCTATGTAGACGACCTCTTCCTGACATGTGCTGACCCTCTCATTCATCAGTGCAAGAGGGAGCTCGCTACTGAGTTGGAGATGAAAGACCTAGGACCGATGCACTACTTCCTAGGCTTGGAGGTCTAGCAGAGACTTGGTGAGATTTTCCTTTCTCAAGGAAAATACATTGTGAAGCTTCTGGAAAGATTTCGTATGGTGGAATGCAAGTCTGTGTTGACATCAATGGAGCTCAACTTTAATAAGTTGAGTGGCAGCGCTGCTGGGCTTGTGTTAGCAAATCCTACTGAGTATCGTCAACTCGTAAGGGGCCCTGATGTTCCTAGTGAACACCTGTCCAGACGTAAGTTGTGCAGTGAACACTTTGAGTCAACACATGGTTGATCATAACATTCACTGGGTTGGTGCCAAGAAACTCTTGAGATATCTCTGTGGCACGATAGACCATGGGCTGAGATACACCGTCGGGAGCATGACACTCCTTGGATATATTGATGCCGATTGGGCTGACAGTGTGGTGGATTGCAAGAGCACATATGGATGCTGCTTCACACGTAGATCTGCTTCGGGCAGGAAACGGAAGTTGGTAGTCTTGAGCACTGTTAAGGTCGAATACATTGCAGCATGTATGGCCCGTTGTGAAGTCATTTGGTTGCGAAAGCTCTTAAGTGAGTTGTTCGAGCATGTGCTAGATGCCATCGTTATCCTTTGTGATAACCAGAGGGGGATTCATTTGTCATAGAATCCCGGGTTCCACGATCGATCCAAGCATGTTGATGGTTGGTACCACTTATCTGGGATATGGTACAACGAGGCGCTGTAAGGCTTGATCATATAGGAACTGATGAGCAGGTCGCAGATATTCTCACAATGCCCTTGGGGAAGGTCATGTTCCTAACCTTCCGTGAGAATCTTGGAATCGTGGAACGACCTTATTCTAAGGGTCCTATTGGACAATGAGCTCTTGGAGCTCTGGGGGGCTTTGGGGATAGCTTCTCGAAGCTATAAGCAAACACAAGGCTAGGCTTGCCGAACCTTGTTGGTGTGCTTCTGCCCCACCGTTGTGATGATTGTGTTGGTTTACCTCTCATTATCTGTGCCTCGTATGCATCCTACCCATTTGAGTTCCGAACTCATGGGAAGTACCTCTCATTTGGCCAATGAGGTGGGAAAAGCTAGAGACTAGTAGCAAAGACTGATGGACGCATCAAAGATTGTCGTACTCTCTATCTAGGATGGCACGTGTCCAACCACTTGATCTGGGATCAAGTCTAGTGAGGTTTCCTGACCTCCAACTCGACTTCAAGTTATTGATATCGATTTCGGGTCAGTGAGACTAACTTCGAGTTAGTATATATGACTCTCTTGAGTCCAAGTGAGGTTTCGGACCTCCTACTGACTTCGGGTCACATAAACCAACTTTGGGTTGGTATGAGACTCTTTGTGAGTCCTATAGAGGTTTTGGACCTCTGAGCTGAATCTGTCAGCCAGGAATGATGTCTTTGTGACTGACCCATTACTGTTCTGAAATAAAGAGGCCAGCAAAGCAAGTTACAGCGGGATGATGCACGATGTTTGATTGCACAGGTGGATGGAGTTCTCCCTAGTTGAGAGCGAGTGTTAAAATTGGACAACTAGGTCCAAACTCCATGTTGTGATGCTCGATGAAGATACCAATATTTTGTTCCTGCTCCTCTTTCGGAGAGGTGCAAGATCGATCTAAAGATCATCTTGATCCTATGAGCAGAACATTTATTTTGAATTTATTTTCTAATATATTCAAATATGTGCAGGTCGGCTTTAAGGTTTTGTACCCCAGCAAATGTGTCACACACCCTCAGTGATGGATATAAATAAAGTCAACGTTGGAGGGCATTTCAATCATATCCGCATCACACATATTTCTCTCTCCACTTCTGATTGGTTCGAGCTACTTGGAGGCAAATCTGCAGTTCACACGTGGTAGAAGGACGAAGACATTTTCTACTGCAGCTAGGGTTTCCACCGCAGGTTTGACCATCCTTGACTTTGGTCAACGCATAGTCAAAAGGAGCTAAATTTTGGCATAGACTTCAATTTCTGCAGTCCGTACATTTTGGCACAAGAACGGAGGTCAAAGGTTGACCGTAGACCGTGCTGCGTTGACTTTTACCTGCTGCTATTCTACGTTGACTTTTTCTAGGCAGCATTGACTTTTTTGGGTTAACTGTTTGGCTGATCTGAGGGTTGTGTGACATGTCTGGTTAGCTGACCAATTGAGACTTGGCTGGTTGAAGCATCCTGCTGATCGCAGTAACGCACCATCAAATATATTTTTTTTTGGCTTGTCTTCTGTTGATCCTCTGGTATGTTCCATCAACATTTTACTTGATGAATTACGTGATTGCTATCTAGTATTGAAGAGAAAGTAAAGTTGCATCAAGCATAGAACATCTACATAGATTTACAATTTTCCATTCCTTAATAGATTTAATTTTGTTAGGGTCTACCTTAACACCCTCATGAGATACAATATGAACCGTATTTCCACCTCTCGTACTCCAAAGAAACAATTGGAGGTTTTTGCATATAATTATTTCTCCTCCAATATTTGAGCACCCTATCAACATGTTGAACATGATTCTTACAAGACTTGTTATAGATTAGTATATCATCAAAAAATACTAACACAAATTTGCTAAGGGTTTGAAAATGGAATTTATCAAACCTTGAAACGTATAAGGTGCATTGGTAAGGCCAAAAGGCATGACCAAAAATTCATAATGATCCCTGTTGTCACACAAAATATCTAGGCACTGAGACAATGGCTCAGATCGGGGGCTGTCACCCTGATCCCCAATCTCTCCATCTAAGTTGTCTCCTTGCAAGCTAAGGGAGGTAGACCCTAACGAAAATGAAGAAGGAGAACTGGTTAGAGACCAACCAATCTAGGAGACACAGCTAGATAACTAAACACTCGTTAAGATTTA
Source organism: Pinus albicaulis (assembly GCA_034641835.2). Lineage (NCBI taxonomy): Eukaryota > Viridiplantae > Streptophyta > Pinopsida > Pinales > Pinaceae > Pinus > Pinus albicaulis. The sequence continues at coordinate 418,198,080 of CM076578.1, forward strand.
CGAGATTTTACAGATCCAATTAGATTTGAAACTTTAAAACCAGTGCCTTATGGAGTCAAAATATCCCGTTATAAATTTAAGATCAAGTAATTGATATGTAACTGCTGCTATGAAAATCAATCAACCACAATGATATTCAATAAAACACCCTCACAATTACGCATTAACAATGTTCGATGAAGTTACGCAGTTTATCATCACTTGCAATATTCCCAAAGTTGATTTGAACAATTATCTACCGATTTCAAGTAATTTAAAATCACAATTAAAGATAGCTCAATGATCACCAACCACAGCTAAGCACCAACAATTCAAATTTGAAACAAAAATGTTATCATGAGAGAACCATCAAAGTTAAATGCCAGATATTTCCAATATTTCCGGATTTATGATATTCCAAACAATTCCACTTCAGAAGTCTATAGTCAAACTTTAGATAGAAAATTAAAACTTAACTTGACTACATAAAATTTTAAATTTTTTAGAATTTTCTAAAGTTAAAAATTTAAAACTTTTTAGGCCCTTTTTTAATTTTATTTTTTTTATCTTTTATTTTTTGTTTTTTATATCTTTAAAATTTCAAAATCTAAAATTTAAACTAAAAAATATGAAATCCTAAAAATATTAAAACTAAACTAAAGCAAAGATAAAATCTAAAATCTAAAAGCTACTATTAAAAATAAAACTAAGAACTAAACTAAAATCTAAATAAAATGAAACCCCAAAGATTAAATTTAATGTTAACTAAACTAACTTTAAAAAAAAAAATCGAAAAAGCTAAAAGTTAAGAACTAAGACTAAAATTTAATTAAAACTAAAACCTAAGAATCGAAAAATCTAAAGATCTACGTTTAAAACTAAAGCCCAAAACTTTAAAAAAAAATTAAAATCTAAAATTTGAAACCTAAGTAAAACAAAAAAAAATCGAGAATCTGAAACAAAATAAAAATACAAAGGAAAAATCGGACTTGGTTACGCTGGGCAGGTCTACGGCAAGGATTGCAGGTTTATGGACAGGAGAAACCGCAGGAGGTGGCCGACGGTAGCAACGTTGAGGAAAGGGAGAGGGAAATCAAGGATTGAAGGGAGGACGAACTCGACGACTGAGGAGAGAAGGCAGTGCGGAAGGGAGGATGATCTACGCAGGGCAGAAAAGAATGGAATGAAGTGTGTGAGAGGAGAAAATGGTGGCCGCGGAATGAGAAATGAGAGAGGCGTGAAGGTGCAGAGACGGCTGAGGGCAAGAGGAAGCAAGGCTGCGGGCAGAGGAGAAGATGGGTCGATGGCAGGGAAAAAAAGAAAAACGCAGAGGAAGTGGCAGCAAAGGGGAGCAGGAGCGAGGATGAGAGAAATTGAGACAAGGAAAGCTTATGGACAACGATGAGGGATAGCAGGAGTGATTAGCTCAGGCAGAACCAATACACATGAAATTCCTTCTCACCCAGCAATTAAAATTTTGCCAATATAACTCAGCTTTTTTTTTTAAAACACTGATTTAGATGCACCTGAGATTTTCTCTTTGCAGCAAAATAACATTCAAATCTACCAGCAGAAATGATCCTGAGGCCAGATCTTACCCTCCAGGGCCTAGATCTGGCTCAGATCTAAAAAAATTCTGAGAATCTCCCTATAAACTTGCACAGAACCAGAAAAAACCCAAAACTTTGCACAAAAAATAAACCCTTACACCCTAGAGAATATTTGCAAATTTAGAGTGCTAATTTTCAGATTAGAGGCCCTCATGGCCAGATTTAAAACCATTTTTGCACAATTAATAAAAAGAGAAATTAATAGAGGCACAAGCCCAAGAATACCTTGTAAAAACAAAATTTCGTAAGATAAACTTGGGAATTAGGAAACAATGAGTTATTTCAAATTTATGAAATCTGAGAGTCGGTTGGTCTAACTGAAGACTTCCCCAAACACTCAAACCTTGAAAAACGATCTTTGCATACTTAGATCTGAATTTCAGATTGATAGAGATTAAAAAATAAACATGAGACCTTTCAGAAAAATAGATAACTAATACTTCCGTTAAATCAAAATGCTATTTTAGAAACCCAGAAAACTCCACAAGATACATGTATGCAGATTAATCCATAGAGGCCATCAACCATCAAAAGCCAATGATGAGGATTTCAGATACAGCATCACCACATAGATCTGGAAAAGGAACACCAAAGTTTGTAACCCAAAGTCTTTATGCTTTATTCATCAAAAAATTACAAGAGCTTCCAAGAACAAGTGCATGATTCAAAGATTGGATGCCTGAAAGACTGACAAAGACCTCTAATTTATAGGATAAAATCTCCAACGGCTAGTTCAATTGATCCTTGTCAAAATAATCTCGACTGTCGAAAATATTTAATTATCTTTTAATCTGGACCGTCGAAATTATAATTTTGAGGAAATTCGAATTTATTATTTAATTCCATTTTAATTAACTCAAAAATAATATTTTTGAGTTAATTACCTCAAAATTTTGACTTTGACTTAACCACCAAGGCCCAAGGGTCCAAAATTTCTTGAAATTCTCAATATTCCCTTGGCTTGGGACCTTTAAAAATTTATTTTTTAAGGACCCATGAATATTGCCTTTGAAGAATTTTAACTCACCTAAGACTTAGAAATAATTAGATTTCTGGCTTAGGATTTTTTTAATTAATTTGGCCAGAAAATTTAATTAATTGACTGAGAAGGGATTTAATTATTTTTCCAACCCTCTTTACATAAAATAAATACATTTAGACACATAAAGGGGGAATACCCATTTGTATAGACCCTCAAATTGTTACCCAATTCTGCGACTCAAAACATGATCTAGTAGACCAAGCAGCTTGTAATAAAATAATCTAGCCAATTAGCTAAGATTATTCCCAAACCACTTTTACAAAGACTCGATAGAAACACTAGGACTCACTTAGAATCTTAATGACAAAATCCACCCTAGCTTTGGGGTGAGGCTGGAGGGGAAAACTCTGCCGATCACTTGTATCGAGAAACACAAGCGAATTAGTGAGACAAAAAACCTCCTAGGGTAGAAATCGTCACCAAAATACTGGCTTACCTAGGTTGTTACATACATGATGGTCTTACTTAGATCATTTACATCATAAACATGCAGAATGGGTTTACATCGTTTATAAAACTGTCAACTGATGATGGAATCTGAATGGCGCGAACACGTTGAACATGATGAATCCCATTTGAAAAAATGGGGGTGTACTGCTATGGGGTCGTTGAAAAAGTGTGGTCAACAACCCCCATGATTTCTAAATGTTCTTTTTGGAGTGTCTTCAGTCTTCATTCTAATTTGATTGTATGTTGAACGAAGATGCAACTTGATGAAGTAAATTGCTCCATGTAATTCATCTAATAATTCATCAATGATAGGAATGGGAAATTTATCTTTTATAGTGAGCTTGTTGAGCTCTCTATAATCCGAACACATGCGCCATGATCCATCCTTCTTGTGCACCAATACTACTGGAGTAGAGAAAGAACTTTGACTAGGTTGAATTATACCAGCCTCTAGCATTTCTGCAAACTTATGTTCAATTTCACTCTTTTGGGCATAGGGATATTTGTAAGGCCTGATTTTTGGAGGAACACTTCCTGGAATCATATCAATAGCACGATCATGATCACAAATAGGTGGGACGCCTTTGGGAGTCTCAAGTACCTTGGAATGATTGTCCAAGAGTTTTTGGAGATCTTAACAAATAGATGACTTCGATGTTTGAACCTCTAGTGAGCATAATTGTGCAATTACGCCTCGTTCTTCTTTCTTTAGAAGCTTTGTCATGCCATTAGAATTGATTATCTTTCCTGGTTTCCCTGTGATACCCCTTAATTCAACTTCCTTTCCTTCCCAAAAAAATCAAGAAAAGTTCTTGAAACTTAAAAGCTATCGTACCCAAAGATTGTAACCATTGGACTCCTAATACAACATCAACACCACCCATTGGAATGGAAAGCATTGGACTATTCAATACATATTCCCCCATGGTTAGCTTGATATTATGGCACTTTCAAGAGAAATTTATAGTTCCTCCGTTTGCAACCATCACTTGACACTCTGGTGCTGAATATAGGAAGCAATTCAATTCCCTGGCTATCTTACAATGACTAAAATTATGGGTACTACCTGAATCAATCATCATTATTACCTTTTTCTTCTTGATATGTTCTTCTATCTTGAGAGTTTTAGTAGTAATTCCTGCCAATGCATTACAGGATATGGTCAGATTAATTTCTTTTTTCTCTAAGGTTGGTTCCTAGTGTATAACCTCTTCTTTTGAAGTTTCTTGTTTCTTTTCTTCCTCCTCTTCACTATCTATGTAAAATAATTTATTCTCCTTAGACTTATGACCTTTAGTGTATTTTCTATCACAACCGTAACAAAGTCCTTTTGCTCTTTTTTCTTCCAATTGTTGTGGTGTCAACCTTGTAGGTTGTGGAAGGCTAGGAGCAACAACACTTCCATCTTTATATTTGTGAGTGGTAGTCTAAATGTTGCCATGATTTTGCTTTCGATTTTTCTTTCCAACCTGAATGCCTTCTCCAATGAATTAGGTTCCTAAAGGCAAACCTCATGTTGGATGTTATCCTTTAAATTCCCTATGAATACATCAATCCTATGCTCCTCTGGAATATCATTTACCCTTATATTCAATTTTTGGAAGTCCTCAATGTGCTCTGCCATTGAACCCTTTTGTTTGAGATTTATAAATTGGCTAAAGAAGGTGTTGCTCTTTGTATCCTCATAATGTGATATCATTTCCTCCGTAAAAATTGACCAAGTGACAAGTGGTTTACGAGAACAAAGCCATTGATGTCGTACAAACTGATTGGGTTCTAAATATAAAGTTGCAATGCGTACCTTTTGTGTGTGTTGCACATTATGGAGATCAAACTATTCTCCATCTATAGTATCCATGTTACCAAATCCTTGTCATCAAACTTCTTCATATCGATATTTTGAATATGGTGGGTCTTCAATACAATGTTAGAGTCTATGAAATCATGTTTAACAATTCTTTTGTTCTCATCATGAGTTTCATCTAATACCTTTTCGCCCTTCGGAAACATTTCTTGTAGCAACTTTGTCAAACCTTTCTTCAAACCTTCCATGTCTACTTTTAAACCATTCTTCAAATCTTTCATGTTGCCTTTCATTTTTCCTTCTATACCATCCATTTTAGCTTCCATTTCATTTTTGGTTACTTTTTGCGAGAGCGAAATTTGTTGCACTTGAGGTCTTGTAATTTTGATATATCATGTTGCATTTCTTCCTCTTCTTCATGCGTCATAGTAGAGATTTCTAGTTGCTTACTAGGTGTTTCCATTTTCTTGTTTCGAGTCATTTTGGAATCAAACAATGATATTTATGCTTCACTATGCCCCTTGAATCACTTCAAACTGATTTTTCAAACAAAACTTATACAAATTTTCAAAAAAAATACACACATTTTTCTTCCTTTGTAGGATCTCTAAATTGAATCTATTGTATCTCTATAATTTCGGATCTCCAAGGTCTGAAATTTTGTCCTGTAGTAACCCTATGAGTCTTATTTCCAACCCCACAATTCAGATCGAGATTGGAGTCTTCCAGAAAGAGTTATGCCCGATCTCCCACGATGGCCTGATTATAGACTGGTGTGGAAATTTCTGAATCTTTACACTTTATGCAAAAATTATTACTATCAATCTGGTTATGATCCTCCTACTTAGATATGTTATTAATTGAATAAAATTCAAGTTAAAATTGAAGCAAAACACATAACATATCTCCACCAATCCAAATCTAGAGAAATTTCATGCACACATAGACAAAGTGACAGTTATTTATGGAAAAACCCAATGCGGGAAAACCGGTCTTCTAGCTGCTGGAGGCTTTTATTATTAAAAATTTTGTAATATTCCCAATTAGCCCAAGCTAATGGGAATATACAATTTTGTCTCAATATTTTGTTTCATGAATAAAAATGTAAAGGAGGATCAATAAAACTCCTAATCAGCAAAATAAATCAATGCCACGTGAACATGGACAAATTTGCGCTATTTACATAAGCACACTTAGGTGTGAAAGAGACTGGAGCACTTGACCAAGTCAACCAGGACCAAATCAACAGCGTTGTCTAGATACAGTAAATCTCCTAGAGGCACAGCGCAGTTTTAGTTGGAGGCTTCTCATGTGAATGCAGCTAAATCATTGAGATGGTTTAGGGTTTGACAAGACTTTCATCCTATAAGAGGAAGAGGAGGACAGTAGAAGAAGGTTGTTGATTGTGCATATTTCTGAATATATTGTCTGTTTAGACATATATCATTCTCTGTTGTTTAGCTGAGGATAGTGCTATTTAGCACTAGAGTGTTCCTGTTCGCGAATCCCACCTCTTCCATTGAGGAGATCTTGGAAGAGTCTTGCTGATCTCATCCACTATCAGGCATTTGGCCAAGCTCATCTTCCAACTACAACGCAGATCTCGTTGAGGGTTTGGTTGTCCTTGTAAGCTGCAGCAAGTGGAGGCTGGATCTGCTCAGATCTAGGCCATTCCAGGGCCTCTTTTCACTGGGAAAGTCTTCTATCCCTTTGGCAAGAGAGTTTTGAACCTTTGGAGCTGCAATTTCAGATCTTGGCATCAGGCCAACCTAGTGCTTCAACCTATAGCACAGTTTTCCTTCCAGGACTGCGTTATTTGCAAGAAGGAAGTTGCAGGGTGTTTTGACACACTTTTTGAGGAGAGATCTCTGGTGCTGGGGTTTTGCCCTTCACTATGGTGATCCATGGATTAGATTTTTTATCCATGTTTTATACAGATCTGATCTGCTTCTATTGTAATCATCTTCAGAAATTTCTGAATGCTACTGCAGATCTGCTACTTTAGATCTCAGATCTACTCTCTGTGTTGCATGTTTTGATCAAAACCCCAAGGGGATCTTATAAAGGAGCCTTTCTAGTGTACAGATCTGAAATAGACCTGATCTTTTGTACACAGATCTGCTCTAGATCTAGAGTGTAATATACAGTTGTTGCTGCTCTTATAAATAACGCTGTCAAGCTATTTTGCAGTCATTACATGTGTTGCAACCCTCTTTCTTGAGGAATTTCTTCTATTCTTGTCTTCTACATTCTGTTGTATACTGTAAGGGCCTCATTATGGATCTGATTTATTGCTGTATATATGAAAGTTGATCCCTCTTATTGGTCTCCTGCTCATGCTCTCAAAAAATGCGTTATTTTCCTGCAGTATTGTTGCATATTGCTGCAGCCCCATTCTTGGGTGTTTTTCAGCTATACTAGGTGTGGGAGGTCTGTTTACCTCACCTAGTTTGATTTGTTTTTTCTCCCCTCTTGGATTTAGATGCTAGATCTCCAGATCTAAGGGATCCAAGGGCTGCAAACTCATTTCAGTGCACATACTTCTGAAAAGTGCGTTATTCCAGCAGGTATTGTTCAGTATTCCCATTTTGGGATATTACAGTGGTATCAGAGCGACCATCTTGGCACAACCTATGCTTTGCTTTCTTGAAGAGCCAAGATGTCTTCAGAAGAAGAGGGGCACCTCACTGACAGAGAGAAGAGGTACCTGAGAAGAAGACAGAAGAAGTTTGATTACACCAATGATGATAAAGACAAGGGAAAAGCCCCTGAATCTAGAAGTGATGAAGATGGGAAGGAGTTTGCAAAAACCCTTCTGACAGCCATGCAAGATCTTGCTAGAGAGATCAAAGAGATGAGAATGGACAAGATCAAGAAATCTCCTAGGAAATTTCATCCTGGAGAAAGCTCTGGCATGTCTCACCACTAGAATGATCAACCAGTGAACCAGCCACAAGCTCCACAATGCTCTACTATGCCTACTTTCTTGGCTGTGGAGAATGAAGGGCCTCAAGAGCAAGCATCCCTTGAAGACTACTTTGAAGAGTATGAGTCTCAGAATCAGAGATTCAAGGACCACTTGAGTTTTCAAGAGTTTTGTCACCTCAAGGACAAAAGAAGACTAAGGCATCAGTATAGAGATGGTGGATTCACACAGAATCATGATCGACATCACTCTATGGGCAGATTCTTTTTACCCAAGTTTGATGGGTCATCCACTAGTTTTGCCAAAGCATGGGTAGAAAAGCTAGATATCTACTTTCAGTTAAACGAAGTCCCTGAGATGGAAGCTATCAAGATTGCAGCGCTGCACTTTGAAGGTGAAGCACACAACTGGTGGTTCCATGGGTTGTCTACATTGGGCCATGCCAATGTGACTGCTTATTCTGAGTTTACTAAAAGAATGGTGGATAGGTTTGACAGAAAGGATCTAGAAGCACCTTTCATGAGCCTTGCAAAGTTGAAGCAGTCAGGTAATGCAGAGTCTTATATCTTTGAATTTCTGTGATTATCTATTATGGTTCCTGATCTGTCTACAGCAAGGAGGGTGTACATGTTCATCAATGGCTTGGATGAACCTCTGCATGGGTTGGTTAAATCTACCAAGCCCATTACCTTGCATGATGCCATTGAGAGGGCTAGAGACCTTCAAGATGCCTTGCCAAAAGCAAAGGCAAACTTTTAGAATAAGCCCTCTTTCCCTTCTAAAGGAAAGGAAGAGAAAGCTGCTCCTTCCAAGGAGAGCTCATACAAGAAGCCTCTTGATGATGAAGTCCGGAAAGATCTAAGGAGGAGGAAGCTATGCTTCACTTGACAAGAACCATGGGTACCTGGACATAGATGTGTTGCTGGTAAAGCACATTACATAGAGGTCTTCTCAGATCTTGAAGAAGATGAAGATGATGAGCCAAGGAGGGCTCACAGCGCTGACAATGTTGGGGGAGATCCAACACCTTCAGGAGATGAGAATGGAGAATTTGCTCCTATTGGAGGAACTCTTGCATCCTTGAGGGGAGTACCTAAGTACTTGACCTTAAGAGTTCAAGGGTCAATCATGAATCAGAGGGTTTTTGTATTGATTGACAGTGGGGCTACCCACAATTTCATTGATGCCCATCTTGTGCAAAGGAGGGCAATACCGACTGATACTTTTGAGGGATTCTCTGTTTTGGTCCCAGGAGATAGAACAATGCAATGCATGCATTATGTTCCATCACTTTCAGTCACCATGGGATCCTACACTTTGGTGGATCACTTCTTTGTAGTTGACATACCAGACACCAATGTCATTTTGGGTGTTCAATGGTTGATTACAATGGGGAAAGTCACCATTGATTGGGAGGCTTTACAAATGGAATGGATGGACAAGAAGAGTGGTGCACTTCAAATAATCAAAGGCATGCATACTTACCCCTCACACAACACTTCCACACAAAAAATAGAGATGGATTTGCGCATTGGAAGCAAGGACCTCACTATCCCTTCTCTCATGTTCATGAGATTTCTGCAAGGGGCACTCTTATCAAGTGGCAAACCACCTAGGAGGCCACCTGATTCAGTTTTGGTGAGAGATCTCTCACTACTTGATGCTCCAAAATCAGATCTAGGTGGGATGGGAGCATTATAAAACACAGCTACAGCGCTGGAAGGCTTGGGCAAGCACAAGAAGGAGGGAGATTTTCCTCTCTCATCATCCTTACCCTCCTTCATCTTTGATTCTGCGCTGTTGGAGGAGAAGAAGGGAAGGTATGTCCTTCCTAATCGCACCTTTGGAATAAGAAATGTCAAAGAAGAGATCAGCAACATTGCAGGTATTCCTATTGATGCATCATCAGCGCTGTCCTTGTTGGGGAGTGTAGATCTATATTGGAAATCCCAGCTATTGGTGGATTATTCCAAAGACCTCTACACTTGTATGATGCTTGATGACCAGCTGCATGAGGAGGGCTACCTAGTCCATGAGGGAGTCATCTATCATCATGATAGGATCTTCTTACCTAGAGCCTCCAAGCTCCAAGGAGAGGATGCTACAAAGGGCCTTCAAAGAGTTCTGTTTCTGCCCTACCTATTCTATGAAGATCTACAACACTATCATGAGATGCTTTGAATGGGAAGGCTTTGGAGGAGAGCTACATCAGCATTTTCTAGAATGCAAGAGCTATGTGGAGTTGGGGCAACCAAAGGACTCTATGCAAGAGTCATTTCGGTCATTTCTTCCTTCTCTTGAAAAGGGAGAAAAATTTGTGCACAATTCCATGCATAGAAGAAACATTGATGGTGAAAAATCTGATCATGTAATGCAAGCTTCTCATTTGACACATTCTTTCACCATGTTTTTGCAGGCCATGACTCCCAAGAGGAGTGTTGTATCATGTAAATCTCATCGCAAACATTGAGCCACTGAAATTTCTAAAATTGGCCACTCCCTTGTTGTGCAAAGGGAGATTCTTTTTCATGATGGGTGCTTCCCAAAGGCACCAAACATATCTCACATTTTCAACCATGGTGAGGTAACTTGTGCAGCAAGTAAGTGGTGGGGAAACCACTTACCATATGTTGATCTGATGCAGGCAGGAGATGCACTGCGCTGGCACCATATGTGGGACTATGACCCACCTCCTCATGCTCAAATTTATGTTTGTGTATATGTAATAATGCTTCCATACTTGGACGATATAGTTGTACTTTTCATGGGATTGTATGGAGGAAGGATGGGAAGGCTGTATGTACCACATGGGATGGAAACTCTCTATGTACCTTATGCTACATGCTTTAGAGAGAGTATTGGACCTACCATGTTTGTTTCTGTTGAGTTCTTGACTCCTTGTGGGATGGATTTTATACATCTCATGATGATTTTGGAGGAATAGTTCATGGAGGCTTGGATTGGTGAACACTTAGCTTATGAGGAGAGCTTGATCTTTGATGGTGTCACCAATGACAAAGGAGAAGTGTTGCAGCACTCACCCTATCAGTTGCTCGAGGACAAGCAACACTTTGGAGGGGAGGACTATAATATTCCCAATTAGCCCAAGCTAATGGGAATATACAATTTTGTCTCAATATTTTGTTTCATGAATAAAAATGTAAAGGAGGATCAATAAAACTCCTAATCAGCAAAATAAACCAATGCCACATGTGAACATGGACAAATCTGGGCTATTTACATAAGCACACTTAGGTGTGAAAGAGACTGGAGCACTTGACCAAGTCAACCAGGACCAAATCAACAGCGTTGTCTAGATACAGTGAATCTCCTAGAGGCACAGCGCAGTTTTAGTTGGAGGCTTCTCATGTGAATGCAGCTAAATCATTGAGATGGTTTAGGGTTTGACAAGACTTTCATCCTATAAGAGGAAGAGGAGGACAGCAAAAGAAGGTTGTTGATTGTGCATATTTCTGAATATATTGTCTGTTTAGACATATATCATTCTCTGCTGTTTAGCTGAGGATAGTGTTGTTTAGCACTAGGGTGTTCCTGTTCTGGAATCCCACCTCTTCCATTGAGAAGCTCTTGGAAGAGTCTTGTTGATCTCATCCACTCTCAGGCATTTGGCCAAGCTCATCTTCCAACTACAACGCAAATCTCGTTGAGGGTTTGGTTGTCCTTGTAAGCTACAGCAAGTGGAGGCTAGATCTGCTCAGATCTAGGCCATTCCAGGGCCTCTTTTCACTGGGAAAGTCTTCTATCCCTTTGGCAAGAGAGTTCTGAACCTTTGAAGCTGCAATTTCAGATCTTGGCATCAGGCCAACCTAGTGCTTCAACCTACAGCGCAGTTTTCCTTCCAGGACTGCATTATTTGCAAGAAGGAAGTTGCAGGGTGTTTTGACACACTTTTTGAGGAGAGATCTCTGGTGCTGGGGTTTTGCCCTTCACTATGGTGATCCATGGATTATATTTCTGATCCATGTTCTATACAGATCTAATTTGATTCTATTGTAATCATCTTCAGAAATTTTTGAATACTACTGCAGATCTGCTACTTTAGATCTCAAATCTACTCTCTGTGTTGCATGTTTTGATCAAAACCCCAAGGGGATCTTGTAAAGGAGCCTTTCTAGTGTACAGATCTGAAATAGATCTGATATTTTGTACACAGATCTGCTCTAGATCTGGAGTGTAATATACAGCTGCTGCAGCTCTTATAAATAACGTTGTCAAGCTATTTTGCAGTCAATACATGTGTTGCAGCCCTCTTTCTTGAGGAATTTCTTCTATTCTTGTCTTCTACATTTTGTTGTATACTGTAAGGGCCTCATTATGGATCTGATTTATTGTTGTATATATGAAAGTTGATCCCTCTTATTGGTCTCCTGCTCATGCTCTCAAAAAATGCGTTATTTTCCTGTAGTATTGTTGCATATTGCTGCAGCCCCATTCTTAGGTGTTTTTCAGCTATACTAGGTGTGGGAGGTCTGTTTACCTCACTTAGTTTGACTTTTTTTGCTCCCCTCTTGGATTTAGATGCTAGATCTCCAAATCTAAGGGATCCAAGGGCTGCAAACTCATTTCAGTGCACATACTTCTGAAAAGTGCGTTATTCCAGCAGGTATTGCTAAGTATTCCCATTTTGGGATATTACAAATTTTCGGAATACAACAAGCATGGGTTCCAGATCTGGAAAACCCGACAGAGAAATATTAGCTCTACAACTCACTGGCTGATCTAGGGCCAAAATAATCACTGATCCACACCCTCAAAAGGGATTTAGAGAACCCAGCCAAAATTAGGGCCTAGAAACCCCAACGCTTCCCCTGAAGCCTCTGCGTCAGCCTATGAAGCCCCTCTGAACCTCAACGTTGCTCCGAAAAGGGATGCATTAGCCCAAACTGGGTGACGCAATCCCTACGCTGCCCCTTAGTGTCTCTACGTAACCCCTGAGGGTTTCCTGCAGCAAATCACACTGTCCCTGAGGGACTGCGCAGCACCTGCGTAGCACAAGTTGCTGCCCTCCTGCTGCTGCCCTCCTGCTTCTCTGCGCTGCCTCTCTGAGCTGATCTCTGCCTCTTGCTGATTATAGACCCTAGGATCAGATCATCCCCCTGGCCTAAATTCCCCTCTCTGCAGCTGAAACACTTTTGAGATTTCTTAGCAAACCCGCCATAGAATCTCAACTTAGCTTCAATGCTCTGCCTCTATGTGTCTTTACAAGTGACCACAAGCCTTTCCTTTATAATTTTCTTGTTGGGAAACCAACGGCCATGATCAGATCTTGAATCAATGGCTAAGATTAAAAGAAAGCTTGATCCGTGTGACTTAAGACAATTTCATCACATGTTTAATTAAATTCACTTTAAATATTTAAGTTCCCTAAGTTTTAACTTAGGAAATACATTAAAATAATTAATTAATTTAATATCTCATAAACCAAATGAAATTTACCAAATGAAATTTCCCAAATCAATTTCTGAGTCTTGTAGATCAAGTGTATTCTAGTCCCTCCACAATTTGGGAGCTAGAGCGCAACTGATGCTACCCAAATACACAAAATCTCAACACTCCCTCTTAGCATCAAGGGTCTACTCTAGCAATATATCACACTGTGCATTACATAATTTTGGGCACTGGTTCTGTGCTGCTGAAGCTTTGCCTGCTACCACTCAAATCTGCACTGTTGCTGCCATTCTGTACTGCTGCCATGACTCTGCCATTGCCACTGCAACCTCTGTACTGCAGCTCCCTCTCAATATGCTACATCTGTGCTGCTCATAGCACTGCCACTGCTGATCTGCTGCACTACAACTTCAGTTGTTGAGAGAAACAACTGAATCTTCTGCCCAATCTTTGACAGACAAGTCAGATGGGTTGCATCCTCATCACTGAAGGTCCATAGGCTATAGATCTGTGCTGGTATTTGAAGGATGATGCACAGCTACAGCTCTGCCTGCGTAAGAAGACTCCCTCTGCACTACTGAAGTCACATCAACCCCTTGTGCTGAAATCTCTCACGCTGCTGCTGCACTCTGTTGTCCCTCTGAAGCCTTCTACGCTACTTCAGCTCTGCACTGCGCTGCTGAAGTCACATCAGCCTCTGCGTTGTTGCTGCTTCTATGTTGTTGTTTCTTTGCTCTGCGCTACTCCACCTAGTCTTCAGAGCTGCCTTTGCTTCATCTGTGATATATGTTGTGTAACCAGCTCCAAAAATAGAAGAAAAGAGATATAAACGCCTTAGAAATAAGCCACTTCGAGGGGGCAACCTCCAATACATTACATAAATGAACAATTCTTGGATGATACAATTTACAAAAACTCCTTTCTATATATAGGAGTCCATGGGGCCATAATGTAATCCTAGTGGGCCACAATGTAATCCTAGCCGACCTAACAATAATAATTTAAGGGCACAATAATAACAAAATGGGGGTTACAAGGGTTCAATAATAACAATAAGGGGGTTACACTAACAATAATAAGGGACTATACTAATGATATAGGGACCTAACAATATATGCACCCACTGCTCCACTTGTCCCGCTACTGTCTTAAGGCTACCGTAGCTCGCATGTGATCCAAGAGATGAGCTGCTCAAGGATCCCTCCTTCCTTCTATGTAGCTCCTCTACATATCCATGTCACCCCACTTTCGTGATTCAGAAGCGCTCATGGCTGCATCATCTTCTGAACCATCATCCGCCACAGCTGCTTTGGAAGAAGAGGCTTCCTTGTCCTTTTTCTTCTGAGGACAATTGCTGGAAAAATGTCCCATTTCACCACACTGGATGGACTTGATCTTTGAGAGATCCTTCTTCTTCTTTGGTTGCTTCTTCGATGCCAAGGCTACATCTTCCTCATCTTCCTTCTTCACTTTGCTTGATCCAGAGCTATACTGCTTCTTGGTAAATCTGCGGAGTTCTTCTTGACGCAGAACTGACCACAAGTTGTCCCAATCTGGGAGGTCTGCTCTGCCCAAGATACTTTGGACAAAGGTTTCCCATTCATCCGTCACTGCATTGAGTGTAGTCCTAACCATCACATCGTCTTCCACCTTAGCACCACTTGCAGTCAACTGATCTCTGATCGACTACAGTCTTAAAAGGAAATGCTCCATGTCTTCATCATGAATGACCTCATCTATGTCTCCAACAACATCTTCCTTTGGACATATTTTCCCTCATATAGGGAGATCAAGGCCTTCCACATCTCATTAGTTGTCTTCTTCTCAGCTAAGTGTAGTACAATATGGTCCTTGATTCCATCCATAATCAGTCGCTCATCCTCCTTATGCTTCTGAAGGATATCCGGATCTGTCGGTGTGGCCAGAGTCTGCTCTACATGGTTTCTAAGATTGTATGCCTCAAGGACTATCAGAATCCTTGCCTTCCAAACTGAGAAGTTTGAGATGCCATCCAGTCTGTCTTGATCACGCAGTCCATGAGGAGCCATCTACTCAGATGCGTCGGAACTTCCTTTTCTCTTTGCTAGAGAAATGGATCTAAGGCCCTTGGTGAAACAGGCACCTTCTACTCCCTATGACAACTTATTTTCCTCCTTGGAAATCTACCAAATCAACTATGATTCAGCTCTCTTTGATCCTCTGATCAAACTGCAAGTTTCTTTGGCTAGAAACTTTCTGAGAAGTTGACCTCCTCCCGCTCTTTGTCACTTGTGCTAAGGCTAAAAATTTGAAAACTTCAAAAATTTAACCCCACTAGCACCTTGTAAATTTCTGCAGCTCTTCTTCAGTCTTTTCTAGATCTGACAAATTCAGATCTGCATCACATTGGCTGGCTTCAGACTAGTCTAGCGTTGTTTCTGAGCTGCCTCTGCTCAGTAATTGTGTGGGCTTGCTAGGAGACAACGTTAGACAGCGTCACCCTTCCCTCTGCGTGAATCTGCCTCTGAAAAATTGCGTTGTCCCTTCAGATCTGCATTTCTGCTGCTTTTCCGGCTGCTTCCTGCAGCTAGAACATTCTTATTCTTGCTGTTGACCCTCCTAGATTTGCAATTTCTCTGATACTATGTGGAAATTTCTGAATCTTTACACTTAATGCATAAATTATTATTGTTAATCTGGTTATGCTCCCCCTACTTAGATAAGTTATTAACTGAATAAAATTCAAGTTAAAATTGAAACAAAACACATAACAGATCTCCACCAATCCAGATCTAGAATAAGTTCATGCACACATAGACAAAGTGACACGGTTATTTCTGGGAAAACCCAATGCGGGAAAACCAGTCTTCTGGCTGCTGGAGGATTTTATTATTAAGAATTTTCTGAATACAAGCAGCTTGGGTCCCAGAACTGGAAAACCCGACAGAGAAATATTAGATATACAACTCACTGGCTGATCTAGGACCAAAATAATGACTTATCCACACCCTCAAACGGGCTTTACAGAACTCAGCCAAAATTAGGGCCTACCCCAGCACTTCCCCTGAAGCCTCTGCGTCAGCCTCTGAAGCCCCTCTGAACCTCAACGCTACTCCGAAAAGGGCTGCGTTACCCCAGACTGGGTGACGCAGTCCCTACGATGCTCCTTAGGGTCTCTACGTAACCCCTGAGAGTTTCCTGCAGTAAATCACGCTGTCCTTGAGGGACTGCGCAGCACCTACGTAGCAAAAGTTGTTGCCCTCCTGCTTCTCTGTGCTACCCCCCTTTCCTGATCACGCTGTCCATGAGGAGCCATCTGCTCAGATGTGTCGGAACTTCCTTTTCTCTTTTCTAGAGAAATGGATCTAAGGCCCGTGGTGAAACAAGCACCTTCTTCTCCCTCTGACAACTGATTTCCCTCCTTGGAAATCTACCAAATCAACTATGATTCAGCTTTCTTTGATCCTCTGATCAAACTGCAAGTTTCTTTGGCTAGAAACTTTCTGAGAAGTTGATCTCCTCCCACTCTTTGTCACTTGTGCTAAGGCTAAAATCTGAAAACTTTAGAAATTTAACTCCACCAGCACCTTTTGAATTTTTGCAGCTCTTCTTCAGTCTTTTATGGATCTGACAAATTCAGATCTGCATCACATTGGCTGGCTTCAGACTAGACCAACGTTGTTTCTGAGCTGCCTCTGCTCAGTAATTGCGTGGGCTTTCTAGGAGACAACATCACCCTTCCCTTTGCGTGAATCTGCCTCTGAAAACTGCGTTGTCCCTTCAAACCTGCATTTCTGCTGCTTTTTCGGCTGCTTCCTGCAGCTAGAACCTTCAGATTCTTGTTGGTGAACCTCCTATATCTGCAATTGCTCTGATACCATGTGGAAATTTCTGAATCTTTACACTTTATGCAGACATTATTACTGTTAATCTAGTTATGCTCCTCCTACTTAGATAAGTTATTAACTGAATAAAATTCAAGTTAAAATCGAAGCAAAACACATAACAAATCTCCACCAATCCAGATCTAGAATAAGTTCATGCACACATAGACAAAGTGACATGGTTATTTCTGGAAAAACCCAATGCGGGAAAACCGATCTTCTGGTTGCTGGAGGGTTTTATTATTAAGCATTTTCTGAATACAACAAGCCTAGGTTCCAAATCTGGAAAACCCAACAGAGAAATATTAGATCTACAGCTCACTGGCTGATCTAGGGCCAAAATAATGACTGATCCACACCCTCAAACGGGATTTACAGAACTCAGCCAAAATTAGGGCCTAGAAACCCTAGTGCTACGCCTGAAGCCTCTGCGTCAGCCTCTGAAGCCCCTCTGAACCTCAGTGCTGCTCCGGAAAGGGCTGCGTTACCCCAGACTAGGTGACGCAGTTCCTACGCTGACCCTTAGGGTCTCTGCGTAACCCCTGAGGGTTTCTTGCAGCCAATCACGCTGTCCTTGAGGGACTGCATAGCACAAGTTGTTGCCCTCCTGCTTCTCTACGCTGCCTCTCTGAGCTGATCTTTGCCTCTTGCTGATTCTAGACCCTGGGATCAGATCATCCCCTTGGCCTGAATTCCCCTCTCTACAATTGAAACACTTCTGAGATTTCTTAGCAAACACTTCTGAGATTTCTCTGCAGTTGAATCTCAGCTTAGCTTCAGTGCTCTACCTCTGTGTGTCTTTACAAATGACCCCAAGCCTTTCCTTTATACTTTTCTCGTTGGGAAACCAACGGCCATGATCAGATCTTGAATCAATGGCTAAGATTAAAAGAAAGTTTGATCCATGTGACTTAAGACAATTTCATCACATGTTTAATTAAATTCACTTTAATTATTTAAGTTCCCTAAGTTTTAACTTAGGAAATACAATACAATAATTAATTAATTTAATATCTCCTAAACTAGATGAAATTTCCCAAATCAATTTCTGGGTCTTGTAGATAAAGTGTACTCTAGTCCCTCCACAAAATTTGGGAGCTAGAGCACAACTAATGCTACCCCAAATACACAAAATCTCAACAATTGGTTCAGTAGAGCGAAATTTTATGGAATTCCACATGTCATTGTTTCGACCTTCATACCTGAAATTTATACACAAAAAACTACATTTTGTGCACTTTGATCCACTTTTTACAGAATTCAAATTCGATGCCTGAAACGAAAGTTATGACGATTTTCCCTAGGTCACCTGTTTCAGACTGAATTTTGGAGCCTACATAAACCCTAAATTCCGTGGATCATATCTCAGAAAATATAGCAAACCAAAATCTGAAAATTTTACACAACGTTCACCAAGATTTTGGCTCCATGTGGTCGAATTTCAGCTACAGAAGCCTCGATAAAAAAAAGTTATAGCAAAAATTCCAAGATGGCCTTTTTGAAGAAGCGAATCCATAGAATCCCAACCTCCGATACCAAATGTTATGCAATTAGCTCACAAAACTGAAGAAAAGATAGATCAACGACTTGAAAAATAGCCTCTTTGAGGGACCAACTTCCTTTACATCACATAAATGAATAATTATTGGATGATTCAAATGACTAAACCTCCTTTTTATATATAGGAGTCTAAGGGGTCAGAATATAATTAGAGCCTACATAACAATAATAATGAAAGGGCAGAACAATAACAATAGTAGGCTTCTATGGGGCACAATAATAACAATATGAGGACTACATGAGCACAACAATAAAAATAAGGGTGCTACACTAACAATAACAATAAGGGGCTACACTAGTATTATAGGGACCTAACAAAATGAATGGTTGAAGTTTTTCATGTATAGTTGTTTAATGATTGGAATGCTAAAAGAAGATTAATTATATCATTAGAACTAGTTATCAATTTAGAAAAACTATACTAGTCTTGGATGCACTAGAAAATTCAACAAATCTCAAGGTATAAGGTTGACTAACATTAAGTAGACACCATATATCAAGTGCCATGTCAACAAAAGGGCCTCAACAGCCTCCATATGTGTGCCATATCCACTACCCAATGAAAAAAATGCCTTGATCCATGAGAGATGCCTCCACATGTGTGCAAGTTAGAGATATCTCTATGAAAGTGAGGTGTAATGTCATGAAAAGTGCACTGTGAACCTCAAAACAGAACAATGAACCAAGGTTCTCTAGTGCTGGAAACCATCACTGTAACAAGTAGGTAGGAAACTAGAGAGGTGACTAGATCTACAAGTCATGATTGTTTGGATCTAATATATGTGCACAACACCAGAAACTACAAGAAAGATACTCAAACACAAGAGAGCTAGTATGGAAATATGAGAGGAGATTGTGGGAGCAACACACATATCAATACACTAAATTGTATTCAGAAACATATAGACAGTATAAAACTATGGTTGAGTGAGAAATTTAGACTAAGTCACCCAAAAGAGACAAGGATAAAGTACAGAATATAAAAGTTCAAATATATTCAAACTTTATTTCAGTATTAGTTGCATTACACAAGACGTTATGAATTCCACTGTTTGTCGCCTTTTACATTTTGCTTCACTCTTTGTAAATATTTTCTGTAAATATAAGACGTATTTTTCAGAAAAATAGCATGTTTACACGTTCACTAGATTAAGTCTCATCACACATACATGAAAGTCAAAAACCATCAACAAGAATCTTAAACTTGAAAAACCTGCAAGTAGGAATGATATCAGGCTCCACATCACGGGTCCACAAAGACCATTCTAATTGAACAGCTGTAATGGGATGTACAGCATTAGCTCGTCTAATGGTGTCCACACTAGCTTCAGAGAGCCCAATATATTTGACTTTTCCTTCTTGCACAAGCTTCTTGAGTTCTCCCACCTATAATAAAACCCAAAAAGTATCTTTTAGATAAGGCATAGACGGCCAAGAAAAGAACAAACATAGGGAATAAGTGATAAGCACTTTAAAGGAACTGCTATATCTTGAGATAACAAAAAAAAAAAAAAAACAACCACATCAAACACAAGGTTTTCTCTCAATATTCTAAAAAAACAATTACAAATATAAACTAAATAATAGTAGAAGATACAGGAGAGAATACATGGAAAAATGATGGGAGTAGAAAAGATTCTAGTATAATTAGTCACAAACATGGTTCTTGAATCTACACCCAAATAGTAAAAACTACCAATTTCAAAACCAAAACCTTTCACCACTATGTAACATCATACATGAAAGCAATAAAGTGTGCTAGGAAAATAACTAGAATTATTTAGTGCAAAGTTGTGTTATTTCCATGCTTTTAGGAATGTTTAAAACTGTGGTTGATTAAACACATATCAAACAAGAAAGACTTTGGTTTTGCACTAGCTAGAATAGCTAGGATTGTTATTTCAGCTATTATAGTGGCCTTTGTAATGTACAACACATGTTGAAATAACTTTGATCACAGCATCGGGACCCAAAAAACATAAGCTAGAACCCAACTCCTCCTACTGGTAATTTTCCTTCTTTACTAACCATCTATGTTCTATTACAAACAAACTGGAAAACAACGAAATTTGGAGTTCAAAGCTTGATTTAATTCTAAGAAACAGGAGTATTAATGTTTCAATTCAATATTTCTAGGCAAAGAAATTAGGAAACTTACAATAGAAACATCAAATGCATGTAAGTTACCATCCCTGATTCTCACAGGTGAACAAAGTATTTGATACTTGAATATCAAAAATCCCAGGATTACATAGGCTCGGATAATTTTCCTCCAAAATTATTATTACAGTTTAGTTTCATTTCAATTATGAATTTGGTTTCATAATCAATTGTAATATGGACAATTTTGATCAAAAGTCTAGAATGTCAAATAGATAAACGCTTAGGATTGACCCATGAATAATAGCTCAAGCTTCGTTTTCTATGTATAGGTTAAATAGATCTAAGGGCTACCTTTATCCAAACATACAAATCATAACCTCATTGAATTAGATTGCAGGTTTAAATAAACGCCCACATACTTGTTAAAGGTGTCTTGTTAGGTCAGTATTGATGCCCTCAACCAGGTTCAAGTCTCCCCAATGATATGTTCACCATGTTACCCCTCATATTGCATTAGGATTATACATGTGATTCTCATCACACATCACAGGGATTTTTTGGATGGTGCTTCCATGAGGTCACTTGTGTAATTTGGACTGTAGGAGGCTCATTTCTCCTTTGTGATAGATTTCCATGGCTTGATTCTCCCTTCAATATAGTCATAGGGTTAGATTTTGCATGTGCTAAATTGGAAAAGTATAAATATTATTTTTCATGCATTTTCCAACCATTAATTAGCACTAATGTCTAGAGTTTTTCTTGATATTTTATGCGTTTTTGGCTATAGAAATTTGTTGTAATATATTTCCTTGTTTATCCATTAAATAGCATTTGTTTCTCATTTGTCTATTTATCAAAGGTAGGATATTTTTTTATTGTTGTTACAAATTTCGCATGTTGTAATTGTGTTGCTAGAAACCCTAGTTTATAACAACAATTTGTACATTAAATACAACATGTGCTTGGGAACCTATTTGAGCCTGCCCAGGACTTGTTAAGCCCTCTCGATTTATCCAGAGGGTCCTTTGAACTCGTCGTATTGAAATTGCTTATTATCTCACATTGAAACCTAACTATTGAACATTTATAGTAGAACCTGTTGTAGCCCAGATTGTATAGGCACCGCGACAATGGCTCAAGGCAAGGCCTGCCACTCTGATCCCCACCCACTCTGTTCTAGCTATCTCCCAACAACAGGCTATGGGGGGTAGTCTCTATGAAAATGAGGTGATGGAAAAAAAGTTGGGAAACAACTTGTCCGGGATACACAATTGAGTGGCCTAGCTACTTGGTAAAATTTAGCAATATTAAGGATTAGATTAGATTTTAAGACCAGTGCCTTATGGAGTCAAAATTTCTTGCTTGTTACAAATTAAAGCCAAGTAACCGAATGGACAACTACTGCTTAGATAATTAACTAACGCATATGAAATGCAAGTCCTAAGATCTATGTGAAATGCAAAGATCTTGGTTATTTTTAAGTTATATGCCTAGTCTATGTTGAACCTTCCCCTTAACAGTTTTGAGATCAGTCTTTGGAGTAGGTTGCGGGATAGAAGCCAACGGGAAGCAAGCAGAGGCTTGATTAATGATACCTTCCTCTCTGTTCCAACCATCCAGTGCCTTTGGTGCTACAGAGGTTGTGGCTCTGACGACTACGAAGTCACTGTTTTAACTACTAGAAATGGTCGAATCCCTCAAGCTAAATTAGAAAGGGTTGTCCTAGGAGTCTATCAACCAATCTTAAGCTTGGAGGTAAGTTATTAATGCAACTATACTTAGAATCAAATGCAAGATGGATTGAGTGAGTCCTAAATTAAGATTGTCTATATGATTCAAATACTTGAAGTTGATTATCCTATAACGAGAGTACTTTAACAATTTATTGGAAGACAATCTTAAACAATATAAAGTGCTTAATGATACAAGTGCCAACAATAAACAAGAAATCCTCTATTCAACAATTAGACAATGAGATTCCAATAACCAGTACTTGAGACAATTAAAGATCTTCCAAGATACTTCAACAAGATAGATGCCAATGATGATTCCACAAACATATTATCAATGATCTTATTACTCAAAGCCATTTATCAAGAGATGTTCAACTAAATTCACAAGATACCAATATGCCCATAATACCAAGGAAAGTTATGATTAAAGCGCTTTAGTGGGTGTTTGTTAGATATGAAACTTTGAAACTTAATGGTCAACTCACAACAACAAATATGTTAGCACACTCAACCATGAGCACAAATCCAAAAATCTGATTCCACTTATATTTTAGGGCAGCAATAAGTAAATCAATGTAGATCCAATAAACAACAAGTATATGGTGACCAAAGATGATCGATGAGATGCCTAACACTTTGTCAATGTAAACTTATGAGTTTTAGCCCACATTAAGATATTATATTCATTGATATATTATATCTTGAAATGCTTATTACAGCAGTAAGAAAGTATGTAAACAGTGAGCTATCAATGCTACAACAAGTGCCAATTGATGCCCAAAACTTAGAATAAGCTTGCCAAACTGAAAATTTTGATTTTTGAGTCCTTTTAGATGTGTTATTAAGAAAATATAAGATCTGATTATTCTGTTATGCAGAGATATTTTAGAAAGCTAAAAACTAGATCTCGGCTAGATGATTAATGCCCAAGAGGCCAAATATTTAGGAAAATTTTATCATGCCAATTTTGAGGTATTTTGACCAATTAGATGTGATTTTAGGGCCTTTAATTCATTGTTACAAGTTAGATATTACAGTGGTAACAAAACAATGAGGAAAAGAGTGTTTAGAGAGCAAACGCTAGGCGCAAGGCTTTGTAGATCACTTGCCCCAATTTTTCAAAATTTTGCAATGAAGATGTCGCCTAAAGCACAAGCTTTTGAGCCAAATTTTCTATAAAATACACCAAGCTTCAACGCCAGAAATTTCAGAAATGAATAAGGGTCAAATTAGGGCCAAAGAGGCCAACACTAATCCCAGTAGGGCTAGCATTGGGAAAGAGAAGGCTTAGGAGGCCAAGGAAGAGGCAAAGGAGGCGGAAGAAGACCAAGAAGGCTTGATGCTGGAGGGAGAATGCCCTCTAAGGGCTAGTGACTAGGGTTTAGGGTTGAATGAGGATTGAAAGGGGTCAAAAGGAGGCCAAGAAGGGAGAGCGAAGGCTAGAGAGGAGGACATAGAGGAGGATGGAGGAGGAAGAGGGTAGGAAAGGGCTTGAAAATCCCACGGCTAGCCCTAAGGGCAGCCGTCCAAGGTCAAGGAAGGAGGTCGAGGCCTCCTAAGGCCACGGCTACGCCAAAATTGGCCTGAAACCCTCATCGCAAGGCCAAGGAGGGAGGGCTGAAAGGCCTAAGGGCTAACGCAAGCCTCCGGGAGGCCAGAAAAGGTGATGCATAGGCTTCTAGGGTTGACACTGGGCCTTAGGAAGCTAACGCCAGCCTCGAAGAGGCTGGATCTTGGCCTGGGAGAGTGGAAACGCGAAACCCCAGCTTTAGAAAAATTAATTTGCTTCAGATTTGCAATTTTGCTCAATTTCTTCAATGGTTTGCCCTGCAAAATCTTTGAAGACTAGATCTTACCCTCAAGGGCCTCGATATAGCTCTTTTCCAACTCTTTTTCTTGATCTCACCTGCAAAAATGGAAATAAAAATACCCAAACCCCCAATATATACAAAAATCTTAAAACCCCAAAACCTCAATTAGAAAAAATAATTTACAAATTTGTTATACAAATATATTTACAAAATTTACAAATATACAATGCTTTTAAGATAAATTTTGAGAAATATATTTTTATGGGATTTTCTTTGATAAATGGCTAATAATGATTTGGAAAACAAATGCACACTATAGCCTTAGCAGAGTTACATAAACCATATAAATATCTAAAGTCCAAATAGGGTCGGTTCTGTTGAAGAATGTAACTAGGTTATGTCTTCATAATTGTATTTGACTCATTATGAAATATACTTATCAAAAAAATGAAAAAGAAAAATTTTCTTATTATTACAATGACTTATTAATGCATGGGTTTCATGCTTGGGTCATCATTTTATAAGTCAAAGACTCCATTGTGGACTCCTAGGATTTATATTGAGTCAATAGAGTCAGTGTTATTAGAACCAAACTGGTTCTGAAAAATCGGCTGGTCCAACCGTTTTGGAGGCAAAACTAGTCTGAATCGGCCCTCTGAACCGGAAATGAACGGTTCAATACCGAACTAGCCAGTTTCCGTACGAAACCGTTCGATTCGATATCGAACTGGTCCGGACCGGTTCCGCTGGTTCTGCATGGACCAACAGCCGCGCGACCAAGGCATAAAATACTTATTTTTTTTAATTTAACTTCTTCTTCTTTTTTCTTACCTAACATCTCTCTGAATTCTCTCTTTGTTTTATATTCAAATAATTTAATAATAGGTTTCATACAAGGTGTTTAGAAAATATCCAAACAAAAATTCAAAACCAAAGCAAGGGTTTAGTGCCTCTTCCTGCCTAAGGAAGCCTCACATTACTGCAAATTTTTTTTTTTAATTTGAAAATGTCAATAGCTTGCAAACCTTCAAAGAAATCGAGTTACAAACACATCAAACCTTTATTCATTTGTAAATAATGTGGAATGGGAGGCCAATGTTTATTCCTTTATATTACTCATCTTGTTATAGTTTTGTCTCTGATTTCTTGTCCAATATTCTTATAAGCAGATTGATTATTTTGACCTGCTTGCTTGAATTGACAAAGTGTTGTGAAGAACTTTTGGTTGCCGAAGGTTAAACGAAGAGGAAACAATGCTAACAAATCTCTTACACTGGATTGATTAGCTTACCATGCAGGTTTGAAGTCTTTGATTGGGGAAAAGGCTTGAATCCATTCACCTCTGGATTTTGGATACCTCTACCTTTATTTCTTGGATGGAGTATTTGTTTCTCATGCCGGATTGTAATCCTTTTTGCATCCAATGATATTTCAAATCTTGAATGACAAGAAGAATTTAGATGTAGTGTGAGGGTTTCTATGATAGTTTGCGAGAAATAGTCAAGGAAGGAGAATTTTGCATTCACAAGTTATTGACCAGTCCTGATTATTTCTTTGATGATATAACAAAGCTTTGTTTAACTCGTATTGTTGTGCAAGTATGAATGGATTTATAATATTTCATGTATATGCGTGATTATCGAATCTATGTTCTTCTCCATTCATATGGATGTTTTCAATATTTGTTTTGAAAGTTGATCAATGTGCTTGTCCATTTGCCAAATATAAGCGCATAATCCTACAAAATAAAGTTTGAAAGGAAATTACTTATGCATGCATCTATTTTCATTGAATGGAAATTTAAAGTGGGTCAATTCCCTTTGATTGCACCTTCAACAAACTAATTGCCATGATTAATATGGATGTACATGAATATATCTGGTTTTTATTTAAAATATGAATATTTTATGTGTTTTTGGTAAACTGGTTTTTTTCCAGTTTTGGACCAGTTCCAACCGGTTCTCAATCCACAAGGTTTTTCGGTTCGATAACCGGTTCGGTTCCGATAACATTGATTAGAGTCATTGTACATTTTATGAGACCCTTCTTGGGATTTTGAATCATGTAAAAAGATTTATTTTTGAGTCAAATATGTAATTTGTCACCTACACACCAAGTCGGCCCTTTCTTGATGAAGTCGGCCTACAAGGGAGCAATTCAACCCACAAGAAGGCTATATATAGAAGTGCAGTTCGATCTATTTGCTCACCAAATCAACAAGTTCGATATACACAAGAAGCAGTGCAGAAAAACTGTGAACTGCAAGGAGAAGAAGGAGAATTGCAGGATCAAAGTTTTTGGGCTATCTATCTCTCTCTTTCCTACAAATTACTGGGCAGTTGCAGGATCAAAGTGCTGCATTTGCAGGGATCGAAATTTTTCATTTGCAGGGTCGAAGTTGTAGGGGGGTAAAGTTGCAGGGGTTGAAGTTGTTGGGGTCGAAGTGTTGTTGCTGCATAGATCGAAGTTTTGCTGCTACAAGGTCGAAGGTCTAGATCGAAGCTGCTGGAAGGAAGGGTTGACTTGGTGGTTGGAGGAAGTTTGTGTCTATGTTGAAGAGTCTTGGATTATCTCGTGAAAACTATTGAAGGAAGAGGTTTGGCTGAGTTTCCCCCTAGATAGGGGTTTTTCCCTGGCTAAGTGCCTATATCTTGTGTCTCTTCTTCTGTGATCTTCATACACACATAATATGGTAATTTCTTGATGAAAGATAATATAGCAAAGAAGTAAAAGAAGCCAACATAATTCACAAGTAATTATCAAGAAAGAGGAATCAAAACCCTAATTCTACTAGCATTGATTTCCCAACATGGTATCAAAGTTAAGGTCAAGGAAGACTAGAGATCACTCTGTTGGCTCAAAAGAAATGGTTACTCCCTCTATGATAAGATACATGAAAATAGGATTCAATATTGCAGGAAACTAGATTAAAAGAATCATCTACAACTCATTCATCAAGGTCAAAAGCAAAGGGTTCTTGGCTGCACTTACAGGTTCACTCAATGATGATAATGCAAGGATTATTGATAGTGGAGCATCAAGGCACATGACAAGGGAAAGCAAACAACTTCACACTCTATCCAAGGAACCATCTTCTCATGCAGTGGAATTGGGAGACAACAAAAGTTATTTTGTTAAAGTCCTAGGATCAACTTCTTTGAAGCTCGGAAATGGAGCTAAGTTGCATCTCAAAAATATATTGTATGTTCCAGATTCAAGTATCGATAAAGCTAGGATTGTTAGACCTAAGACTTTTGTGATCCATAATGTAGAATAATGTCTTTCGGATTAATCATATAATAAGGATTTGGTCGACGTTTCGAACCAACTAATGTGGTCCATCCTCAGGACAAGGTGAAGAAGGAGATTGATCTCATTGAATAAATAGAAGGATGCATCATTGCCTAGTGATAGTTGTTAAAACTATCCGTTAAAAACTAGCCGTTAATTAGTTAATTAGTTAGAGAATTTAAAAATTTTAATTATTAAAAATATTATTTAGAAGGGTCAACAATTATTAAAATAATTTAGTAAAATGAATAAATTATAGAATTAACCTTAATAAAGGGAATAATATTAAAATAAGCGGAAGGGATAGATTAAATTATAAAAATATAATATTAAGGAAATAATATTAAAATAAGGGCGAGGGGGTAAATGAAAAATATAAAAATATAAAATATAAAAAAAGGGGGTGGGGGGAATTTTTTAAAAATGAGCGAAAAGGGGGGAAATTTTTATCACATCAAATATCTATATATAATATAAAAATAAAATAAAATAAATAAAAAAATAAAAAATAAAAAATAAAAATAAATAGATAAATAAATAAATAAAGATAGATAAATAATTAAATAAATAAAAAAATGGCATAAAAATTCTAAACAAGAGGAAATGGCATAAAAAACATAAACCAGAGAAAAGGATACAAACAGAAGAGGAAAAACAAAACAAAGGGACGAGGAAAAAATTAATGACAAAAGAACAACACCCAGGGGGCCGAATCACCTAGAGAGGGCTGGAATCCAGCTCTTACTTAATTTCCACCCATCATCTCTATTGAGATTTTTAGGGTGTCTCTCAATTTCAATAGCCTCCCTCAGCTTTCTATGATAGAGGATTATTGGAGTTTGTGAAGGAAGTCTATACGGAGTCATAACACCATCTCCTCAAGCCCTAGTTCATATGGAAATCAATCCCATTAAGCTATGCCATAGAAGATATGGACATCTACACTACAAAGTGTAATACTCCCTTTTTTGGTGTCACCTATGACAGGGCTAGGATGGACTTCTAGAGTTAGAAGCAAACCGGTCACAAGAACAGGTTGGTGTCATCAGCGGGCCCAGGGACTTTTTGGAGGAGTTTTGAGGAGTTTCTATGCGGTCGAGCGGAATTCGCTTGATATATTCCATCATCCGAGCAGTTTGGCTTTCGTTCCAGTGCATTCCGACAACTTTCAGAAATTTGAGTTATTTCTGGGCTTAACTCAGCTGATTTCGCTCAAGGTGGCATTCCGAGAGGAATACATGATGGAACACCTTAGTGTAATAGCTCATTGGAACTAAGACAAAGATACCTACATGGTGGGACAGTTGGAAACGGGTTTCAGTGACTGGAAGAGGCGTGGTAGCCAATTTACCCTTTTCTGCATTAAAAAGGAATATTTTAATAAGAGGGAAAAGTGCTCGATGAATAAAATAATAATAAAATAATGCTCTAGAAAGCTCCAAGAGATCTATAAAAGAAAGGAGGAGGCCATTGAGGTATATATTTGGATCATATCATTTTCTTGTATGAGAGGTTTGGGACGTGGTTCTCTACTTCAGCCGTAGCCCCAGGACGGAAACCCTCAGGTGATTTGTAAGTGTTGGACGGAAACCCAACTCTCTTTGAGGAGACTTCATTCAGAAGCTTCGCAGAGCTTCAGGAATATTGGAGTGAGGATCATTCAGATCTTCAATAGGTGCTTCAATGGATTCAGTGGTAGTTGTTGCCGGAGGGAGAGTGCAGCAGTTCAGTTTTGGAGGCCATCGCCGTGTAGCAGTGCAACAGCTTGTATTATTGGCCAGTTTTCCATCTCAACTCTTTCTGGGTCAGATTCATATGTAAACCCCGTTATTATTTATAATAAAAGCTGAGATTCTTCCTGTTCTATGTGGTATTGGATTGCAATGTTTATGTGTTTAATTTTACATGGCAATCTTCTGTTAAATGCATGTTGATTTTATGGCATATTTTGAGAATTAAGTAAATTTATGCAAATTTAGTAAAATATCCCATTTGGGGATATTACAGTGGTATCAGAGCCTCGATCTTGGCTCAGCTTGCATGTTTTCCATTTTCGGTTGCAACTATTTTGGTAAGAAGGGCCTACGCAGTCATCGGAGGAGGCTCATTTGTATGAGCTACATTGGTGGGATTTTAGAGCTGGGGTGTTGGGAGATTGATAGGAGAGCCATTTGAGGAGGTTGGCTGGGATTTTGGAGAGCAATGATTGACAGTAGCGGCTGCAGTGCCAGAAAACGAAATTAGAAGAGGGCCAAACTACAAAGGGTCATATTTTGAAGGTTGGAATTAGAGGAAACCCTTTCTGGGTTTTCTGGGTTTTGGGCAAGGATCACCTTCCCAAATTCCTAGAATTTTCTGAGCAGTTTTCAGTGGGTAAATCAGATGCCGAAGTTAGGAAGCAGTGTAGTCTTGGAGTAGCAGTGTAGTTTCTGGAGGAGCTTGCTATTGGAGCAGTTGGATTTGCTTGCACTCATCACCTGGTGCTTGTAGCTTTCCTTGTGCTTGTAGCTTGCCTTGTTCAAGTCCAGCTAAACCACCGTTACTTCCATATATGTTGTTGAAACAATGAAGTTTTAAAAAAAACTCCTAAATCAACATAGCAATGCCTCAGTGGGTTGTGACCTAAACCAAAGACCAAAAATATTAAACAATGCAGAATTTAGTTCCTTGAAACAAAACAACAGACCCTTCTCCAAGAAGGTACATAGTTTATTCCAACAAAGGCATCCAAGAAATTTACAAAAGGAGGAAGAAGAGGGAAATTGGCTTTATGCACTTGGGATGGACTTAAAGAGTGGAAGATCAGAAAATGACTTTCCCATGTTAGAGAAACTAAAATCCTGCCTTTCAAAGGTAGAACAATCTGATTGGAGTTTAAATTGGGCTTTGGAGCCATCTATGCTTGCATTGGTACAAGCTAGATTCTTGGAACATCCAAGTGAGAGAATCAAGCTTATAGCTGCCTCTTGTTTCAGTGATATTTTGAGGATAATAGCACCCTTCCCTCCCTACAATGATGACATTATGAAAAGAATTTTCGGACTAATAGTAGGAACCTTTCGGGATTTGGACAACTGTGCAGGCTCTACATTTGGGAGGAAGCTTAAGGTTTTAGAAGTCATGGCCATGACCCGGACTCATGAGATCATGTTTGACTTTGAGTGTGATGGCTTGATTCTGTAGATGTTTCAATGCTTCTTCAACATTAGGAGACGTCATTCTGACACAGTCATAACACACATGCAGTCCATCCTGTCTTCATGTATGGGAATCCATGAGGCCATTTGCTGGGAGTTGCAGACTAGGTTGCTGAGCATTTGGAGGAGAGAGCAGTTGCTCTCACCTGCTGCCTATGAACTAGCCCAAGGGCTGGTTGAGCAGAAAATTGAGATTTTCAGGAGACAGTTGACCAGGTTGGAGCTGTTCCAATTTGGTGGATCATGCAGCAGAAATGAACTGAGGAGGAAGGGACTTTGCTTCATTTGCAAAGGACAATGGGGGCCTGATCACTCATGCTTGAGAGATGCAGATGAGGTGGTAAAGGTAGAGCAGGTAGACGTTCCTTATGTATGTCAGGATGAGGACTCTTCTCCAGATGAGTCCATGGGATCAGATGATGATGCTTCTGGGGAGCGAGAGCGGTCATGTGGAGTTGATGGCAGTAGGTCGGAGTTGCATTCCAGTGTGCAGGGTGAGCAGTCAAGGGACTTTACAGGAGATACTCTGGGTGATGAATCGCTTGTGACGATTCAGCCAGAGCAGCATATGATGGAGCCTAAGCCAGCAGAGGAGGATACTATGCACATCATGCATGATAGTCCTTTAGGGGAGAGCCAGATGGAGGCTCACATTGAGTCTATGATAGATACGCAGTTAACCTTGGGGACAGCCACTAAGGAGGAGCAGTCAGATGCATAAACACTGAGTACGGTGATAGCAGTTGCAGATCCATATCCTCTGGAGATGTTGGATGTTGATGGGATAGTTCTGCAGGGGGCTAGGGGACAACAGGAGCATTACATTCCCGATCAAGAGATGGGTGAGTTGTTGGAGATAGTGGAGCATCCATTGTTGGGCTGACACACTAATGAGGTACAGATAGATGCACATGCAGTCAGCAGAGTTGTAGTACTTTCAGGGAGTAGCACTCTCCAGGAGTACATTGATGGGGCTTGCATCATATCTTGCCCACTCTGGCCCATTATAGAGGGAGGGGCCTTCTTCTACAGGAAGATTTCATCAGCAGACAGGATAGAGCAGTGTGAGTTGATTATGAGTTTCCAACAGCTCTCTAGGCATGTTCCGTATGCGGTTGACACTACATTGGATTCTTCCTCCAGGATAGATTGGCGGGAGATCATGAGCTGGTACCCTTTTGATGGTGCGATTATGTTCGTAGGGAGCACAACAGAGTAGGGGCCCTTAGACATAGCAGATGTTACAGATTCTAGCTGGCAGTGGGGCACAAGTCATCATTTCTTCAACACTCCATCCCAATTCCAAGAGAGCAGGATCAACATTGGATTTAGTCAGGGTTTGGATTGGAGAGAGGTGATGAGTTGGTACACAGTTGGTGGGGCAACTTACACCGTCATAGATACAGTGTAGCAGGATACATGGTCTTCACCTCTTAGAGCATCAATTATAGCCAGAGGCAGTGCGCAGTCCGAGCCGTGGAACTTGGGCGATGATTGGCCATCGTGGCATTGGGATCTGAAAGGATTGTTTGATGACAGGTACAGTGAGAGATCAGTTTGGGATCCCAGCATTGAGGGGTCTATTCCGGGTGGCTTGACACAAGCACATAGTAGCACCAGGAGGTTTGTATGGGATCCGGGCATTGGGTCTCAGTTGCATCGGGCCAACAGAGTGGCCCACATATTTGGATTGCTTGAGGGCAAGCAATCTTGGGGCGGAAGGTTTGTAATATTCCCTTTTTTGGTGTCACCTATGACAGGGCTAGGATGGACTTCTAGAGTTAGAAGCAAACTGGTCACAGGTACAGGTTTTGTGTCATTAGTGGGCCCAGGGGCTTTTTGGAGGAGTTTTGAGGAGTTTCTATGCAGTCGAGTGGCATTCGCTTGATATATTCCATCATCCGAGCAGTTTGGCTTTCGTTCCGGTGCATTCCGACAACTTTCAGAAATTTGAGTTATTTTTTAGCTTAACTCAGCTGATTTCACTCAAGGTGGCATTCCGGGAGAAATACATGATGGAGCACCTTAGTGTAATAGCTCATTGGAACCGGGACAAGGATACCTACATGGTGGGACTGTTGGAAACGAGTTTCAATGACCAGAGGAGGTGTGCTAGCCAATTTACCCTTTTCTGCATTAAAAAGGAATATTTTAATAAGAGTGAAAAGTGCTCAATGAATAAAATAATAATAAAATAATGCTCTAGAAGGCTCCAAGAGATCTATAAAAGAAAGGGAGGAGGCCATTGAGGGATATATTTGGATCATATCATTTTCTTGTATGAGAGGTTTGAGACGTGGTTCTCTACTTCAGCCGTAGCCCCAGGACAGAAACCCTCGGGTGATTTGTGAGTGTTGGACGGAAACCCAACTCTCTTTGAGGAGACTTCATTCAAAAGTTTCGCAGAGCTTCAGGAATATTGGAGTGAGGATCATTTAGATCTTCAACAGGTGCTTCAGTGGATTCAGTGGTAGTTGTTGCTGGAGGGAGAGTGCAGCAGTGCAGTTTTGGAGGCCATCATCGTGTAGCAGTGCAATAGCTTGTATTATTGGTCAGTTTTCCATCTTAGCTCTTTCTGGGTTAGATTCATATGTAAACCTCGTTATTATTTATAATAAAAGCTGAGATTCTTCCTGTTCTATGTGGTATTGGATTGCAATGTTTATGTGTTTAATTTTACATGGAAATCTTTTGTTAAATACATGTTGATTTTATGGCATATTTTGGGAATTAAGTAAATTTATGCAAATTTAGTAAAATATCCCATTTGGGGATATTACACAAGGTCATTTCCTCTCTCAATCAAATGGTAAATGGCATACCCAATATCAAAGAATATCATGAAGGAATTTGAAAGGGATGTGCTTTAGGAAAGAATACAAGGAAACCATTTACAAACAACGAAACTAGTTCTAAAGAAATATTAGACCTCATTCATTCAGATGTGTGTGGGCCTATGTCAAATAAATCACTTGGAGGTCATCTTTATTATGTGACATTCATTGATGATCACTCTAGAAAGACATGGCTTTACCTTTTCAAGAAAAAGGATGAAGTATTTGAGAAATTCAAGGAGTTTAGATTCTAAGTGGAGACCCTAACTGAAAGAAGAATAAAGACATTGAGAGCTAACAATGGTGGGGAATACACTTCTAAAGAATTGATTACATATTGTAAAAAAGAAAGAATTAAGATGGAGCCCATTGTTCCCTACTATCTCAAACAAAATGGAGTGGTTGAAAGGAAAAATAGGACAATTGATGAAGGTATACGAATAATGATCTTTGATCAAGACTTACCAAAAATTCTATGGGGAGAAGCAACAATGACAACAATATATATACAAAATAGAAGTCCTGATAGAATTCTTGAGAATATGATACCTGAGGAAGCATTCACAGGAAAGAATCCAAGTGTGGACCATCTTCGAATCTTTGGGAGTCCCACCTATATCTGTGAAAATTTCTAAAACGAAATTCTACTGCAGTATCTGATATTATTTCTCCTACTTATTATTCAGCAACAAGTTATTTACAGAAAGTGCTTCAGTAAATATTGAAATAAATACAATTGCAGTCTTCACAAATAAAATGTTGAGAAAAATATAAATAAATACAAGCACATGAATGACACAGTTATTTTTAGACAATTGTCTCGGAAAAACCCAATGTGAGAAAACCAGTGCAGCAGATGAGGGTTTCTTTTATTTATTCTTCAGCGAAATCTCTCATACAGAAAATGACCAGTAGAACAGAAGAGAAATATTATGAGAAATTTACAACCAAATTCCTCACTTTCTTTTCAGTGAGTGTCTCACCCTGGATTGCCTCTGAGACCCTATGTGTTTCACTGCATTAGCCTCTGCGTAGTCGCTACGCAGGTCTCGCGTCATAGCTTCTGCATTGTCACTGCTTCTGCGTCATTGCCTCTGCGCAGTCCTTCCTCTGCCCTGCTTCTTTCTGCCGGATTTTGTACACTTAGCCCTTGCTGATCCCTCTCTGTCTCCACCCTGCAACTCTCCCTCTGAATCGATTTCTCGTGCTAAAATTCAGCCAGTGAGAAATTTGATCTTCTTGGGCAACTGAGTATCTGCCTCAATGTGTCTTACAAATGGCCCTCAAGGCTTCCTTTATAGTCTTCTCGTCGAGACTTCAACGACCGAGATTAGATCTCTAATCAACGACTAAGATTATATGTTGACTTGATATGCTTTTTCTAGAAGGTTCACCCACAGTTTATATTAATACAGATTAATTATTTTAATTTCCTAAGTTAAACTTAGGGTCCCCATTAAAAATAATTATTTTTTCTTATCAAACTGTTTCTGGGTGGAATTTCCCAAAACTATTTCTGGGTTATTTGTAATACATGTGTCTAAGCCTCTCCATAAAATTTGAGACTTGGAGCACATCCGATGCTACCAAAAATCTGTAGGAATTTACAGGGTAAGTTCCTTAGATCAAGAACCAAAGGTCACCGCTCACAAACAGATCACAAATCAGTACACCAGTATAATCACGTGGTTAAAACCCTCTAAGAGGGAAACAGTCTACGGCCTGAGCCAACGCGGCCACTTCAGGCAATTTATTAATATAAAAAGAAAAGTTACATATGTTTCTCTCATAAACGATTACCAGACAAATGACCCTCCATGCTCTTTAAATAGAGATCATGGGCCAATCGGGTGTTAAGCCACGGATCAAGTGTCGTTAATATTGAGGTGAGAGATAACGGTCGGATCACTACAAATCGTGACCATCAGATTATAAGTTACAAATGTACATGGTAAAGAAACACACTTTACCTAACTCTACACTAGACTAAGTTATTCTTAACTATTTCCTATGTGTTGGAATATCCTAACATCCCCCCTTAAGAACAACTTGGGATAGAATTGAAGGATTTACAAAGGTGACACAAAAGGAGCCTATTTCCTATGTGTCGAAATATCCTAACATCCCCCCTTAAGAACAAATTGGGATAGGATTCAAGGATTTACAAAAGTGACATAATAGGAGAAGGAAGGAGGCATTAGAGCCTATCCCTCCTTAATGACAACTTTCCTGAACTCCAAGCATGGATCGAAGTTTGGTAAATTTCGCTCTATGAGAGCCTTCGTAAAGATATCGGCTACTTGATCATTGGTTGGATAGTATTGCACTTCAAGAACACGATCATGAATGAGCTTTTTGATGAAGTGTATGTGGAGTTCAATGTGTTTCATACGCTGATGCTGAACTGGATCTTTACATAGTTGAATGGCACTCTGATTATCACACCAAAGTGTAGTTGGATGCTACTGATGAAGACCAAATTCAAACAGGATCTGACGAAGCCATACAGCGTCCTTGTTGGCTTCAACTGCACCACGATACTCTGCTTCTGCTGAACAAAGAGAAATGGCACTTTGTTTCTTACAAGACCAAGTAATAGGTCCTAAACCAAGAGTGAATACATATCCTGCAGTAGACTTTCGATCATCAGGGTCACCAGCCAAATCAGAATCAGTGAAACCAATCAATAATGGAGATGCTCATGCACTGTAATGAATCCCGAACTGAACTGTACCTCGAATATATCTAAGTATTCTTTTAGCTACTTTCCAGTGACTTTCATGAGGTTGGTGCATAAACCGAGCGACAAGACCAACGGCAAAGGAAAGGTCAAGACGAGTATGGGTTAGATACAGAAGTTTATCAACAAGTTGACGATATAAGGTAGCATCAACTTCAGGGGTAGTACAAGTGACTGAAAGCTTAACTCCAAACTGAAAGGGAGAAGGGGCTGGCTTACAGTCTTCCATGTGAAATTGGTGTAGAAGATCACAGGCATACTTGGAATGAGAGAGGGTAATGCCTTCCTTGGATTGCAAGACTTGAAGACTAAGGAAATAATGCAAGTGTCCTAAGTCTGTCATTTCGAACTTCTTTTTGAGGCTAGACTTCACATGGTTTATATGGTTTGGATCACTACCAGTAAGGATAAGACCATCAACATAAAGAACAAGGATGGTGAAGGACTTACCCACTTTCTTAGTGTAGACAGTGTTGTCAGAATGACACCTAGAAAAGCCATTATCTAAGAGAAATCTATCCATTTTGGCATACCAAGCCCGAGGAGCTTGTTTGAGACCATAGAGAGACTTCCTAAGGCGACAAACAAGGCTGGAGTCTTTTTGGATAAATCCAGGGGGTTGTTCCATGTAGATTTCTTCATGCAAATCTCAATGTAAGAAGGCGGATTTAACATCCATCTGATGGACTTCCCATTTAAAGGAGGCAGCAAGGGAAAGAACAAGGCAGATAGAAATCATTTTGGCAACAGGGGAGAAGGTTTTAGTATAGTCAATGCCTTCAACTTGTGAAAATCCTTTAGCGACAAGACGAGCTATATGTCTATCCAATTTTCCATCTGGTCCAAACTTTGTTTTGTAAACCCATCTGCATCTAACAAGTTTTCTTCCTTTTGGAAGAGGAACAAGATCCCAAGTATCGTTTGCCAATAAGGAACGATACTCTTCATTCATAGCTTCATCCCAATATGGATGACCGAAGGCTTCTTCAAAGGTTTCTAGATCAAGTTTTTCTGGAACCTGAGCCAATAAGGAAGAGGCTCTTTCGAACTGAGAACGTGTACATCCTCGATCGGCAGGGTCACCTGCAAGAGAACCTGCTGCATCCCGAGTAGAGCGGACCCATCTTGTAAGCGATGGAGTATAAGGAACAATTTCAAGAGGTGGAGGAGGATTGTCATCCTCGTTGTCATCATCTGAACTAGAAGGAATGCTATTAAAAATAGAAGAGAGAGAGAGAGAGAGGTGGCACATATGTCGAATCAGGCTCGCAGGCAAAAGGTGGCACACTCGCCGAACTCGCCGAACTAGGCTCGCATGACAATATATTTTCATCAAATTTTACATCTCTTCTAATGATTATATTTTTGGATTTTGGTTGAAGAATTCTATATCCTTTGACATCTTCAGAATATCCAACAAAAATACATTTTTCACTCTTAGGTTCTAAGGCTTTATGTTTCGCATCTGGAATATGGGCCCAAGCATCACTTCCAAAAAACACGAAAGTGACTTACATCTAGTTTGATTGAGCTCCAAGCTTCTTCTAGAGTTATATTCTTTAAAACCTTAGTAGGAGTGCGATTTACTATGTAATTTGCACAGTTAATGGCTTCTACCCAAAAATTGAGACCAAGTCCTTTAGGTTGAAGCATAAATTAGCCATTTCTTTTAAGGTGCGATTCTTCCGTTCAGCTACACCATTTTGTTGTGTAGTATATGGAACAGTATGTTGCGATTGAATGCCATGCTGTAAATTTATGTAGAAGTTCTATGCTTGATGCAACTTTACTTTTCACTACAACAATCACATAAACAATCAAGTAAAATGTTGATAGAACATACCAGAGGATCTATAAAAGACAAGTTAGAAACAGATAAAAGTGATGGTGCATTACGACAGTCAACAGGATGCTTCAACCAGCAAAGACTCCTTGGTCAGCCAACCCAGCATGTGTCACAACAGCCCTCAAAACAGCGACATGGTCAACTCAAAGTCAACCCAGAAAAAGTCAACGTTGTCTAGAAAAGTCAATGCAAGACAGCATCAAGTAAGTCAACACAGCTTGGTCTTCGATCAACCTTTTGACCTTGATTTTTGTGCCAATGTGTATGACCTTCGAAGATCAAAGTCTCCACCAAAATTCAGCCTCTTTGGACCATGCGTTGACCAAAGTCAACGCTGGTCAAACTTGCGTGGAAACCCTAGCTGCAGTGAATTTTGTCCAAACCCTAGCTGCAGTAAATTCGTCCTTCTTCCCACGTGTGAACCGAAACTGCTTCCAAGGAGCTCATACTAAATCAGAAGAGGAGATGATGTGTGAGGATAAGATGAGTGAAAAAGTCCTCCAACGTTGACTCTATTTATATCAATCACTGAGGTGTGTGACACATCTGCTGGGGGTGTAAAACCTTAAGGCCGACCTACACATATTTGAAATTATTAAAAATAAATTCAAAATAAATGTTCTGCTCATCGGATTAAGATCAATTTTAGATCGATCTTACACCTCTTCGAAAGAGGAACCCAATAAAAATATTAGTATCTTCATCTG
Organism: Pinus albicaulis; assembly: GCA_034641835.2. Lineage (NCBI taxonomy): Eukaryota > Viridiplantae > Streptophyta > Pinopsida > Pinales > Pinaceae > Pinus > Pinus albicaulis. The sequence goes on from CM076578.1 coordinate 418,236,985, forward strand.
AGCATCACAACATGGAGTTTGGATCTAGTTGTCCAATTTTAACACTCCCTCTCAACTAGGGAGAACTCCAACCACCTGTGCAATCAAACATCGTGCGTCATCCCGTCGTAGCTTGCTTTGTTGGCCTCTTTATTTCAGAACAAAAATGGGTCAGTCACAAAGACATCATTCCTCGACTGACAAATTTAGCCCAGAGGTCCGAAACCTCTATCAGACTCACAAAGAGTCTCATACCAACCCAAAGTTGGTTTACCTAACCCGAAGTCAGTTGCAGGTCCGAAGCCTCACTATACTTGATCCCAGATCAAGTGGTTGGAGCGTGCCATCCTAGATAGAGAGTACGACAATCTTTGATGCGTCCATCAGTCTTTGCTACTAGTCTCTAGCTTTTCCCACCTCATTGGCCAAATGAGAGGTACTTCCCATGAGCCCTAAACTCAATGGGTAGGATGCATACGGGGCACAGATAATGAGAGGTGAACCAACTCAAAATCACAACGGTGGGGCCCAAACAGACCAACAAGGTTCGGCAAGCCTAGCCTTGTGGTTGCTTATAGCTTCGAGAAGCTATCCCCAAAGCCCCCCAGAGCTCCCAGAGCTCATCGTCCAACAGGACCCACATCATAGGGTCGTTACATGATACCAAGACTCTCACGAAAGGTTAGGAACTTGACCTTCCCCAAGGGCTTTGTGAGAATATTCGCGACCTGCTCATCAGTTCCTATACGATCGAGCCTTACGGCGCCTCGCTGTACCATATCCTGGATAAAGTGGTACCTGATATCAATATGCTTGGATCGATCGTGGAACACTAGATTCTCGGACAAGCAAATCCCCCTCTGGTTATCACAGAGTATCACGGTGGTATCTAGCACATGTCCGAACAACTCACTAAAGAGCTTTCACAACCAAACTGCTTCACAACAGGCCATACTCGCTGCAATGTATTCGGCCTCTACAGTGCTCAAAGCCACCGACTTCTGCTTCCTGCTCATCCATGAGATCGAAGCAGTACCAAGATTGAAGCAGCATCCCGATGTGCTCTTACGATCCACCACACTGCTAGCCCAATCGGCATCAGTATATCCATGGAGTGTCATACTCCCAGTAGTGTATCTCAACCCATGGTCTATCATGCCTCAGAGATATCTCAAGAGTTTCTTGGCACCAACCCAGTGAATGTTATGATCAACCATGTGTTGACTCAAAGTGTTCACTACACAACATACATCTGGATGGGTGTTCACTAAGAACATCAGGGCCTCTATGAGTTGACGATACTCAGTAGGATTTGCTAACACAGGCCCAGCAGCGCTGCCACTCAACTTCTTAATGTTGAGCTCCATCGGTGTCGACACGGACTTACAGTCCACCATACTAAATCTTTCCAGAAGCTTCACATTGTATTTTCCTTGAGAAAGGAAAATCTCGAACTCAGCAATGAGCTTCCTCTCAAGGAAAGATTCATCTCAAGGTCTTTCATCTCAAACTTAGCAGCGAGCTTCCTCTTGCACTGATGAATGAGAGGGTCAGCACCTGTTAGGAAGAGGTCGCCCACATACAGAACCAAAATAAGAGGCTTCTCTCTATCAACCTTGAAGTAAAGGTTCGGATCAGCATTACTACGAGTGAAGCCCAGCTTCATCAGGTAGCTATCTATCCTTTCGAAACAAGCTCTAGGTGCTTCCTTCAACCCATACAGGGCTTTCTTCAACCTACAGACATGGGTATCCTGATCCTGGAATTCGAATCCCAGAGGTTGCTCCACATACACCCCTTCCTTTATCGCACCATGCAAAAATGCGGTCTTCACATCCATCTGATGAAGACTCCATCCTTGCGTAGCAGCAAGGGCTATGATAGATCGGATGGTGGTCACAGGTGCAAATATGTCATCATAGTCTATGCCTTCTTTTTGAGAGAAGCCACGGGCAACAAATCTTGCCTTGAACTTTTCAATACTTTCATCAGATCCATGCTTGATCTTGTAGAGCCATTTCGAGGTGACAACTGCTTTGTCCTTCGGTCTTGGCACAACATCCCAGACATCATTCTTCATAATGGACTCATACTCTTCGTGTACAGTATCCTTCCAGACTTGATGCTTTACGGCTTCCTCAAAGAATCTAGGCTCGGATTGTACAATAGTACTCATGGCTGCTAGATACCCTTGGTATCTTCTCAGCTTCTTACTTTCACGAAATGTCCCCCTTGGGGCCATATGTCCGTCAGCATCCTCGAGAGTGTCCCTGAGCCATGATGGTCTCTTTCCTAGTGAAGGAGGTGGATCAATCGAGTCAATTGGTCCTTCAACATCAGGCATCGTCTCATCCTTCGGTTCCTCTTTATTTCCAGGCTTTGCTTCATGATCTTCCTCAGATCTCAGAAGATTGACTACTTTCCTCAGGGAAGCATCTTCATCAAAGGTGACATCATGGCATATCTCCACTTCCCTTTGACCAGGCACATAGAATATATAGGCCTTCGACGTTTTTTTGTAGCCCACAAACATTGTGGTCTCCCTCTTGATGCTAGCTCCTCTGCAAAAGTTCTTGAACTCGTTCATCTCATATTCAGTGCCATTATCGGTCTGTCGGATAGCATCTCATGTCATTGCTCCCAGTGGACTTCCTCCAACCTGGTAGAGTGTATCAATTCTAGACCCAAACGTGATAGCTTCCTTGAAGCTCTTCTTCCACATGCACACCTTTCCATCAGTGAATGCCACATTGAAACCTTTGTCTTCCATGGCCGATATAGACACAAGGTTCTTCGTCAAATTTGGTACATAGAGTACATCCTACAAGTGGAGGACTTGACCTTGAGACAAGTGGAGGGTCACAGTCCCTGTACCTTTCACGGGATATATGGCATTATCTCCAAGGATAATTTCCAGATTAGTATCCTCCTCAACCATATCAGCTCTTGACCTTTTGAAAGGTTGATCATTTCCGCCGGAGGGAGCCTTCCTCTTTCCCTTGGACCTGGTGTTCCTTTGATTGCCATTCCTTCGTTTGTTGTTGTTATCATCACCATCGGGAGAATCCTTCTTGAAAGGACATTCTCTACCATAGTGATCAGGCCTATGACAAGTGAAACACTTGCCCTTCTTTCCTTGGGCCCCTGCTTTTCCCTTGTTCTTTGGGCCACCAGAGTTCTTCCTTCTAGAATGAGAAGCGTATGCAGCATTTCCTTCATTTCCATACTCCTTCATTCTTGATTATTTTTGAACGCATCTTGACAGTACTTCGTCAAAGTCAAGTATCACATTATTATTTAGAATGGTAGTGTTGAACACATGCCATTCAGATGAGAGCCCTCCAAGTGCGGTGAGTACCATCTCTCGATCAGCTATTGTCTCCCCAATAGCTAGCAAATTGTTCCTGATTTCAATCAGCTTCAGAAAGTATGATTGGATAGATTCATCCCTGCCTTTCTTCAAATTCTTCAATTGATTCTTGAAGAATAATACTTGATTCGCATTGTTGGCCTTGAACATGAGGATCAATTTATCATACATCTCTTTGGATGTGCCCAACTCAGAGAAGTAGGCCACCAGGATTTTATGAATGGATTCCCTGATAATCAACTTTGCTTTGATCTCCCCCTTCTTGTACTTTGTTTTGGCAGCAGCAGTAGCAGTGGATGGAGGTTCTTGGATTTTACCCTGCACATAGTCCATGACATCTTGGTCTTCCAATTTGAGATCCAATATCATCTTCCAAGCATGGAAGTCATCCTTCCCAGTCAACTTGTCATCCTCCTTGAAGCCATAGTTTGCGGAACCCATTTTCTTCTTCAGTGATTGCTTCAAATTAGGGCTTGTCTTCACCTCAGCTCCGATACCATGTAAATTTTTGTAGATGTTCTATGCTTGATGCAACTTTACTTTTCACTACAGCAATCACATAAACAATCAAGTAAAACGCTGATAGAACATACCAGAGGATCTATAGAAGACAAGTCAGAAACAGATAAAAGTGATGGTGCATTATGGCGGTCAACAGGATGCTTTAACCAACAAAGACTCCATGGTCAACCAACCCAGCATGTGTCACAATAGCCCTCAAAACAGCCACATGGTCAACTCAAAGTCAACCCAGAAAAAGTCAACACTGTCCAGAAAAGTCAACACAGGACAGCAGCAAGAAAGTCAATGTTGCTCTGTCTTCGGTCAACCTTTTGACCTCGATTTTTGTGCCAATGTGTACGACCTTCCAAGATCGAAGTCTCCATCAAAATTCAGCCTCTTTGGACCATGCGTTGACCAAAGTCAACGTTGGTCAAACTTGCGTGGAAACCCTAGCTGCAATGAATTTTGTCCAAACCCTAACTGCAGTAAATTCGTCCTTCTTCCCACGTGTGAACCGAAACTGCTTCCAAGGAGCTCGTACTAAATCAGAAGAGGAGATGATGTGTGAGGATGAGATGAGTGAAAAAGTCCTCCAACATTGACTCTATTTATATCAATCACTGAGGTGTGTGACACATCTGCTAGGGGTGTAAAACCTTAAGGCCGACCTGCACATATTTGAGATTATTAAAAATAAATTCAAAATAAATGTTCTGCTCATCGAATTAAGATCAATTTTAGATCGATCTTACACCTCTCCGAAAGAGGAACCCAATAATAATATTGATATCTTCATCTGAGCATCACAACATGGAGTTTGGACCTAGTTGTCCAATTTTAACACATGCTCAGTGTAGAAGTTGATAAATTTGTTGTTAACATATTCTCCTCCATTGTCTGATCTTAACTTAAGAATTTGATGTCTAGATTGTTTCTCAACAAAGGCCTTAAAGGCCAAGAACATGTTAAAAACTTCACTCTTGAGTTTTAAGAAGTATACCCAAGTGCGTCTGGGAAAATCATCAATGAAAGTTAAGAGGTACTTGCAACCAAAGAAAGAAACAACAGGAAGTGGACCACATAAATCACTGTGCACAAGCTGCAAAGGGGTTGAAGCGTGCCAAGAGGCATGTTTTTCAAAACTATCCCGATGATGTTTTCCGAGTACACATCCGGAGCAAACACCATCTCGGCAAGATACCATAGGAAGCCCTGTCACCATATTTTCCTTACATAGAGTTTGAAGAGAGCGATAATTTAAGTGACCAAATCGCTCATGCCAAAGTTTGCTCATATCATCATTATGAGCAACAAAAACAGAAGGAAGACATGATGACCCAAAGTTGTCAAACTTATACAACCTTGTGGAATCATCAGCAATGCCAGTAGCTAAAATATGTTTAAGATCTTTGAGATCCTTGATTACAACATCATGAGGTGAGAATTCTACTATTTTTCCTTCACTTGAATGAATTATCTGATAAACAGATAGAAGGTTGCATGACAAGGTAGGAACACATAGTACATCATTAAACTGACCATTATCTAGATGAATGGTTCCAGATCCTACAACACTAAGAGATTTATCATCACCAACATAAATATGTTTGGTGTTACAATCATTTAAAGAAGAAAACATGGCTTTATTTTTGGCCATGTGATAAGAAGCTCCAGAATCAATGAGCCACTCATGAGATTGAGAAGAGGAAGATACATTTAATGCATAACCAGATCTTGATGCTTGACAACCACAAGCAGAGAGTGCCATTCCTGAAGATGAAGGTGAAGTATGCTCCAAATTGATGTTGGGTTTCTTCATTGCTGCTTCTAAGGCTTCCATCTTCTTAATACATTTGGACTCTAAATGGCCATCACGATTGCAAAAGTTGCAATGTCTATCTGTCTTCTTTCCTTTGTTTTTATATGTCTTATCATTTTGGTGAGTTGCTTTGTCAGTTTGTGGCTGAAATTGCTTAGGACCCTTGTTTGGTTTCGGACCATACTTTTTAGGATACTGCTTCTTGGGAATCTTTTGATATGATTGTTGTTGGGCTATTAAGGCTTTCTTAGAAGCATTTCCAGAAGTGATAAGACCAAGGTGTAAGAATTTTTCTTGTTCTCTTATCAAAGAATCGCAAAAGGCATCAAAAGAGGGGTTCTTGTAGGCGGTTCCTGAAGAAATGATGGCTTCTCTAGTGGAATGGAAGGCAGAAACAAATACAGAGTATGCAGGGCCAAGCTTAGCAAGAATGCAATAAATGAGGCTACCATCTTCCTTTTTGATCTTACAACCTTCTAAAAGAATTCGAGTGGTCTTGAATTTGGACAAAAAATCTTCAATGGAGGAGAAATTATTGGGATCCGAAGTAAGCAACTCATTTTCAAGCTGGTGGGCCCTGATTTGATTTTGAATGCCAAAAACAGTTTTTAGCTTTTCCCGGGCTTCATCAAGGGTGTCAATGTCAAGGATATGGAACTGAAGATCTTGAGCAATGGACATTCCTATCAACTCTCGTGCTTGATCTTGTTTATTTTCCCATTTAGCAACTTTATCATCATCGAAAGGTTTAGTTTCTTGTCCTATGGCTATTCTATAAAGCCCTTTACTTCTAAGTATATCTACCATGTGAGGTAGCCATTGGAAATAATTGGTGCTGTTAAGAATAATCGGGCATGCACTTTCCATTTTTTTTTAAAAACTGAAGCTGAGAAAAGCTGAAACTAACTTCTCCAATGGAAAGATTTCGAAAAATTAGGCCATTTCAAAAAAAACGGCTTCCGGATGAAGAAGTTATGCCTTTTGAAAAATTTGAGCTGTAGATGCCGAATAGTTACGAGAACGGGATGAAGTGCGGTTTTTTAAAAAAAATTCCGCCCCTTTGAACAAAAACTTTTTACAAAAGAAGCTTGAGAAGAAAACTTGAACCCAAGACCTCTATTCTCATAAATTAACCCCTCACCAAGTGAGATAGTAAAAGGATCACATTATTGTTTGAAAGGAGGAAGGGGGGGTTTTTTTTTTTTTTTTTTTACTCTTCGGTGTGTGTGTCTTTTCCTGCACAAAAAAAACACAAAAACCGAGCAAAAAAAACGAAATGCAAAGCCTTACCAGCAACTATCATTTTTTTCACTATCTCTGATTTCTCGAGATCGCACAAAGACGCAGGGAAAGAGCATACGTAGCAAAAAAAATCCTTCTCTGTTTCTGATTTGCCGAGATCACATGCAACGCACAACAAAGAGCATACACAAAGAAGAGGGTATAGATCCGGCAAATAAATAAAACCTATAAACCGAAAATAAACAAAGGAAACCGAAATAAGCAGAACTATTAACAAATATAACTGCAAAACAGATGCTTTATACCTCTAGATCTAAATTATCATAACTTGGGCAGCCGGAAACCTTTTCGCATGAAACGAAAGGCGTTTCTCACTGTAACAGACGCTCCGGACATAACCGAGCAGTTCTCCAAACCCAAAAATGTTCAGAAATAGTAGATCTACAAAACGGCATTCGCATGCAGTCAAACCGGCTTTGGATTTTGATCAACAACAGACGCGGCCCCCAAAATAGCTCTAATACCATGTAGAAATTTACAGGGTAAGTTCCTTAGATCAAGAACCAAAGGTCACTGCTCACAAACAGATCACAAATCAGTACACCAGTATAATCACGTGGTTAAAACCCTCTAAAAGGGAAACAGTCCACGGCCTAAGCCAACGCGGCCACTTCAGGCAATTTATTAATATAAAAAGAAAAGTTAGATATGTTTCTCCCATAAACGGTTACCGGACAAATGACCCTCCATGCTCTTTAAATAGATATCATGGACCAATCAGGTGTTAAGCCACAGATCAAGTGTCGTTAATACCGAGGTGAGAGATAACTATCGAATCACTACAAATCGTGACCGTCGGATTATAAGTTTCAAATGTACATGGTAAAGAAACACACTTTACCTAACTCTACACTAGACTAAGTTATTCTTAACTATTTCCTATGTGTCGGAATATCCTAACAAAATCAACACTCCCTCTTAGCTAGGAATGTGCTCTAACAGTTATGCCTTGCTATATATTGTTTTGTCTCTGGAGCATCTCCCTCTGTGCCGCTGATATTGCTCATCAACCACTGTGCTGCTTCTGCACTAAACTGTTATTGATCCTCCATAATCAACATTGCATCTGTACTACAACTCCCTCTCAACTGCTGCATCTATGGCTGAGATATCACCTGTTCCTGCTACTGAAATAGATTCTCCATCATATCCATCTGCTCTCTGAAGTGAACAAACTTGGCTCTTCCTAGAGCTTTGGTGAGTATGTCTTCCACCTGATTCCCTGTGGGAAAGTACTGTAGTTATACTGCTCCTTTATGAACATAGTCTCTAATAAAATGGCACCTGATATCAATGTGTTTTGACCAATCATGAAATACCGGATTCTCAGAGAGTTTGATGCAACTCTGATTATCACAATAGAAACTGGTCTCTTCCATCTTATTCCTGAACAGGGTCACTAATAGTTTTCTAAGCCATATGGCCTCGCACGTAGTCGTGCTTGCTGCCATAAATTCTGCCTCTGCTGAGATCAGAGCTATGGATTTCTACTTCCTGCTGCACCAAGAGGTCATCCCTGATTTGATGTTAAAACAATACCCTGAGGTACTCTTTCGATCTACTGAACTGCTTGCCCAATCTACATCTGTGAACCCACTCAACCTGACAACATCTCCACGGGTATATTTAAACCCGTATCCAACTGTTCCTCGCACATATCTGAGGATGTGCCTTGCTGCTACCCAGTGCACACTCTTAGACTCTACCATGAACTGAATGAGGGTGTTGACAACAAAGCAAATGACTGATCTGTGGTTGAACAGATACATAAGTGACCCAATGAGTTGTCTGTACAAGGTGGGGTCCACTTCCTTGTCTTCTGATGCATCTATCTTCTTCTAGTTGGTTATCATGGGCATTGCCATGGGCCTACAATCCTGCATCCTGAATCTCTTCAGGATTTCTAAAGCATATCTCCCTTGTCCTAGGAATATTTCTCCATTCTTCTACCACACCTCAAACCCTAGAAAGTAATGCATCAACCCCAAGTCCTTCATATCGAATTCAAATTCTAAGTTCTTGCAATCCTTTATGAGCCTAGATGATCCTGTAAGGAATAGATCATCCACATATAATTTCAAAATAAGGGGCTCCTTCTCTACCATCAAATAGTAGAGATTGGGATCTACGTCACTCTTGACAAATACCAACTGCTGCAAATACCTGTCAATCCGACCGTACCATGCTCTTGGTGCCTGCTTAAGCCCATATAGAGCTTTCTTCAGTCTGCATACATGAGATTTCTTCTCATGAGTCTCAAAGCCTTCAAACTGCTCAATGTACACCTCTTCTTTGATCACCCCATTCAAGAACATTGTCTTGAAATCCATTTGGTGAATTTCCCAGCTCATATGCGTGACTAAAGATACAACAAATCTGATGGAGGTGTATCTAGCAACAGGGGCGAAGATCTCCTCATAATCGAACCTGGCCTTGTACTTCTATATGCTGCCATCTGCAGCGTACTTGATCTTGTAGATCCATATTGAACTTAAAACTTATTTGTTCACAGGTCTAGGCACAACTTCCCAGACATCATTAGTCATGATAGAGCTAAGGGATTGTTTCCAGGAACAATCCCTTTTACTAGGTCGTGATTGATGCTATTGTTGTTGTTGGCCTAGGGTACAAAGCCTCTTCATATGATGATTATAGAGGGTGCATTCTTTAAAACGAAAAGGTTGACTGCACCAAGAGATTGGAGGAGTTAAGGGCGTCATGGGCACATACAGGATGCACCCCTTCATATGATGATTATAGAGGGTGCATTTTTTAAAACGAAAAGTTGACTGCACCAAGAGATTGGAGGAGTTAAGAGCATCATGGGCACATACAGGATGCACTGTGATGTCAGATGGTTGGATCGATCAAAAGAGCATAACCCTTATTAACTTCTTGGTCAGTTGTCCCAAGGGGACAATGTTATGAAATCTGTTGATGCATCTGCACATATCAAAAATGCCCGATTATTATGTGATTTATTGGACGTGTTCATTCTGGAGGTGGGTCCACAACATGTTGTCCAAGTCATAATGTACAATGCTATAAATTATGTTGTTGTTGGCAAGATGTTTATGGAGAGGAATCCTAGCTTATTTTGAACACCTTGTGCTACACACTGCATTGATTTGATGTTGGAGGACACAGGAAAATTTCCTTTTGTCAAGGATATTGTTGAATTATAAAAAAAATTACAAAATTTATATATAATCATGAATCTATATTTCATTTGATGAGAACATTCACCAACAAAAAGGAGTTGGTGCGCCATGCCATTACACAGTTTGCCACCAATTTCATATCTCTTCAATCTCTCCTGAATTCTATGTGAGATGTGAAGAGAATGTTTCTTTCAGAGGAGTGGCGTACTTTGACATATACTCGTAAACTAGAGGGAGAGGCCATATGCTAGTTAGTTTCATATCAAGCAAGCTTCTGGGCGAGAGTGCAGGAGGTGTGAAACATCACTAAACCTTTGGTAAAGATTCTTACATTAATTGATGGAGAGAAACCCACAATGAGCTACTTGTATGAGGCCATGGATAGGGCCAAAGAAGCCATTCGGAGCTACTATGAAGATAAGAGGGATGAGGGGTTTCAAAAACAAATTCTTGTATGGGAAGTGATTCATGAGCGATGGAACAACATACTCAATCATCCCATTCATGTTGCGGAGATCTTCTTGAACTTCGCATTTTCTTACTCCTGTGGTTTCTTATTTGATGTTGAAGTCATGGATGGATTCTTCACTTGTGTTCAGAAGATGGTGCCATCTCCAACAGAATGTGTAGAAATCTTCAAAAAAAGGAGATATACAAAATGAAAAGTGGCACATTTAGCTTTGACATGGCTATCCAAGATAGAAATACTAAAATGCTAGGTAAGATTTAGTTTGTTTCAAAATTCATTGTCTCTTCAAGTTCATAACTTCATACTTTGCTTCAACTTACAATTTTCAAATTTTCATTATTTTTCTTATGTTTATAGCTTTATAAGTTTATCTTATTTGTTGTAGATGCATGGTGGAGAAGCTACAGTGGCAAAATACCAAATCTCCAATGGTTTTCCATTAGAATACTCAACGAAACATGTAGCTCTTCAGGATGCGAGCGCAACTTAAGTGTATTTGGAAAAATACACACCAAAAAGCACAACAAGTTAAAATATTCCAATTGATTTTTTCAATTCATTAAATATTTTTTTTATAATTATTAATTTATTATTTATATTATATAATTTATTAATTTATGATCCTTGTACAGGTTGGAATCCCATCACCTCAATGACATGGTCTACGTCGACTACAATCTTAGATTGTGGGTGAGACAACTTGAAAGGACACCTGATATGGAGGCCATCTCTTTAGATGTGATTGACACCACTGTTGCATGGAGGGTTGAGGCTGAGAGGCATATCATGGAGTCAACCCCTGATTGGTTGGAGTAGGAGGTAGTGGAGAGGGAGGAGGAGCAACTAGAGGAGGTGACACAACCTACCCCTGTCATCGGTAGAGGACGTGGTCTACCTCCTATAGCTCCTGGTGCTTCAACTTCTAGAGCACGACAGAGTCCATTGCCAGCCCCACCAACTTCTTCATCTAGAGGGAAAGTTGTTACGTTTTCTCGCAAGAGGGACAGAGGAAATCAGTAGTATTAGTTATTTGGTTCATTCCTTTGTATATGACATTATGACTCATGATATGAGATATATTATTATATTTTTTGTTGATATTTTGAGGGTGAGTTGGGACTTAGGACTTAGTATTCAGGACATGATTCGCTGTTATGTGTGATGTAGCACTAGACATGATATTACACATCCTAAATATTTTTTTTTTTTTCATATTTATGTGTCAATTCATTTATTTTATGTTGTGGATGCTTTAGATATTAAAAAAATTGAAAAAAATGAATATTTTTGTATGTGCTGATTTTTTCCCGAATTTTACGATTTTTTCCGATTTTTCCCCCTCGCCGATTTAATTCCGGTCACAATGTTTGCAACATTGTTATTTAGAGCCTTTGAGTCAAACTTTTGTCTTGTTAATCATCATTACCACATGATGGTATTGCCCAACTAGAGATTTGCTATTAAGAGCAACATCCTAGTTGAATATTAATATTGGTGACTAGTTCAAGCTTCTCTATTGTACCTAGGGTTTTTCAATCCTTATGCTTAGAGCGTCATGGGTTTCTTCAATAAGGGATCATTATTTGCATTAGGAAAAGAGTTATGGTTTCAAAATCTTCAATATGGGATAGCAACATCAATTTAGGGCATATACATTGGAGTTGCTTCAACAATTCAAGACATGAGTATAGACCTAGGGTTTTCATTTAGGGATTGCATGGGGTTAGGCCAACATCACAAAAGGATTATTCATGTATCGCAAGAATATTTGTCGTCTCCAACAATGCTATATTGACATCAATGACAACCTTGACCAACATGCTCTGCATGGATGGAGGCGGATGGCTCCCAACGCTCACCGTACAAATGCCATTATGATCCTCTTAAGGGCTTGGATCCCGTATAGGGAGGCCAAGTCCAAGATGAAAACCCAGCTGCAATCCTGTATAAGATCCAATGTGTCTCCTTACCTTCCAATACAATGAATCATTAGTGCGATTGAGTAAATAATCTTGCTAATTAAGGGCAGAAGTGGGCATTTCATAGTGGGTTTCCCTTCCAAATTTGGGGCTTTTCACATGTACTTAGTGTTACCTTCCTGGGTAGGAGAGGTTAATGAAGGACCCTCTTAGGTGGTTTCAACCTCTAAGGGAATGACAATTCTAAAGTACACCCTTCAAATGGCAGGTGTCATGTGAAATAATGATAAAACAAAGTGGGGACAAGGGGATGGCTCCAAGCCACATGCCATGGTACAAGGGTAGCTATGATGAGGAAAGTCCATACCTTGGGTATATGAATGTAAAAGGGAGAAATCGTGGTACATGAGTAACCCTGGCCTTTGTTTTTCCACCCTTCTTCATTTGCCTTTTGCCTTTTATTATTTTTTCTTCATTTTACCACCCGGGGCTCAAAGGGATGAGAGCATGATGTGTAAGATATAAATAGTGATTACCCCCTTAATGTGGGGAAGTTCATCGCCCACCAAGGGTTGAGACATTCATGGGTTCCTTAGTGATTCAAGGGGCACTCATACGGGCTCTAGGAACCATGGTGGTGGCAATAATGAACGGGGGTAGAGTTTGTGTTTGGTTTTTGCCCATGTGCTAAATTTTATTGTCCCAACCATCTTTTTCATTGTGTGGAACATTGTTTTTTGTATGTGGCCATCTTATGTTTTTATCTTTCATTCTAGTTGCATCAACCTTCGGGGCATCGTTTCAGGCCCGACGCAAGGTGTCGGGGAAGGAGAGGCTAGCACCTTGCGGACCCAATGGAAAAAAGTGGACCCAAATGGGAAAATATGAAAAGGGCTTGCAAGGAGAGCAGGAGAGAGAGATATATCGTATCGGGAAGCGGGACCACACAACGAAAATCATGGTTTCCCATGTAAGGCCAATCCTAAAGCTAATAGCCAACAGAGGAGATCCCACGGGACTAGGATACAAGATGAACCCCCTAGTTGAGGTAAGGGAACAAGAGTACAATCAAAGTCCTTCCTTCTTCCAAGTCACCCAACAATCCATGCCCAAGTGTGCCCAATAAAAACAAGCATAAACACCCAATTACATAATGAAAAATCATTCCTTTGGGATTGGATGGTAGACCTTCAAACATACGATCATAAAATATGAACAAGGGTACACAATGGCTGGCTCAGGTAGCGAAGAATGGTAGCACATCAAGGCTATCAGGTAGCTGCAAGGGGCAGCTGATTGAAGACAAATATTAGGAGAAAATTTCTCCTATAAGGGTCACCCACTGGTGGTGGGTAATAGTCCCTTTGTTCGTTGTTCAATTTCCTTGGAAACTAGTGCCCTTTTTTTGTTGTTTGTCTCACCTTTGTTGTACAATCTACCTGGGAAATCACGCCCTCTCTACTGTATGATTTACTTTGGAAATGTGATCTATTAAGATTTTTGGGTAGCATCGGATGTGCTCTAGCTCCCAAATTTTGTGGAGCTGGAGTACATGAGATCTCCAAGACCCAGAAAGCGTTTGAAGAAATTCCATCAGGTTTAAGAGATATTTAATTAATAAATATTTTTAATTTAGGACCCTAAATCTAACTTAAGAAAATTAAAAGATTAAAATGAATTAAATTAAACATGTGATGAGAGTGACTTAAGTGACGCGGATCAAGTAGCTTCTAATATTAGCTGTCGATTAGAGATTAGATCACGGTCATTGATGTTTCAACGAGAAAAGTATATGAGAAGGGCTTGGGGTCAGTTGGAGAGCACACACATTGGCAAAGCACTAAAGCTAAGCTAAGATTCTAGGGCATGGTTTGCTAAGAATTTCAGAAGTGTTTCAGCTGCAGCGAGGGGCAGTATTGGCAAGGGGATGGTTTGATCCCAGGCCAAGAGTACAACGAGGGCAGAGAAGCAACATTCCAGACCAGCGCAGAGGCAGCCAGGTGTTAAGCAGTCCAGCCAAAGCCCAATAGGGGTAGCACATACGCAACAGGAGCCACGCAGGGCTGACGCAAGCCCAGTCAGGGCAGCTCAGGGGGAGCATAAGCCCTTCAGGGGTGACGACGACCCTTCCTGAGCAGCGCTGAGGCTGACACAGGCCAGTCAGGCTGACGCCGAGGGCTTTAGAGCAACGTTGGGGTTTCTAGTGAGCCAGAAAGGGCTCAAGTTCTGTAAATCCCGTTTGAGAGTGTGAATCAGCCATATTTTTTGTCTCCGACGATAGAGGTATTGTTGCCATTTTATTTCTCTGTTGATTGAACCAGTTTTGGTGCCTAGGATTGTTGTACTTAGATTCAGCATAATAATGAAAACCCTCTAGAGCTAGCTGCATCGGTTTCCCGCATTGGGTTTTTCCGGGGACACTTTTCCAAAAAATTTGTGTCACTTTGTCTATGAGCATGTTATTCAATATTTGATCTGTATGTGTAGGTTGTTATATGTATTTACTTCAATGTTGATTCTGAATATTCAGAATAATAACTTGTGGATTTAATCAAGTAGGAGAAATAAATCGAGATTTAACAATAGGATTTCTTAGATTAAGAAATTTTCACATGATCTCCAAAGGTTGTACAATATGCCCTCTCATCCACTTGATTTGCCTTCAACTCCTTCTATAGAAGTTGACCTGATGTCCTCTCCTCTCCTTATCTTTTCCAATCTTAAGGAATGCATGCAAAGTGCATTTTTCCCCTTTTTATTCTCTTAATGAATAAAATGATCTATCCATGAGATGAAGGGCTAAGATTAGATCTTAGCCTCTCTTGATCAATGGTGGAGATCTAATTTCACATTGACCCCCTCAAGTCCCCCTTTATATTAATTGAACCTCCTAGTCACTTTAATAACTTAAAGAATGTTGAATTTGTAACTATGGTCAGCCTTCATAACGTATATTTGGCCACTTGATGTACTTGTATTGATTATTGAAAAGCATATTTTAAATGCTAGAATCAAAAGAACTTTTATTTTGAGTCAATCCCACTGTGACTTTTAAAAGAAGAAAATTCGAATTTTTAAATTGAAATTTTTGGTTCCAAAAGTTTTCAAGTTGGCCTCCCTCCAAGTCAAGTCGGCCCATGGAAAAGGACACACACATTTGACCAGAAAATCACTGTACAAAGGCAGCTCAACCTCATTTATC
>CM076578.1:418252809-418566019 GCA_034641835.2 Pinus albicaulis
CAGAATGGTTTATTAAATCATTATCACCCAAAATCACTGAAGATGTAGCTAAGGAAGGAGTTGTTACTAAAGAGCAAGTCATTGCTCAGGCTCAGTACCTCGACCTCGTTTATACGCAGTCAGGTACTTTACATGAAAAAATCCTTGATCTTCCAAAACACAGTCAAATAACTGCAGCTCCTTCAGGGTCTCACGCCACTGATGGTATGATTGGTTCAGTTAGTACTAAAAGCAAGAAGAAATCTTCAAAGAATTCTTCTCCTATAATAACTTTACCTGATTCCTCGAAAGGAGATTCTTTCGCTGAAGTTTCTGCCGACATTCATGTCGTGGAGTCATCTACGATCAAATCTAAATCTGGGGGTAAAAAGAAGGGGAAGAATAAAAACAAACAAAATTCAAAAGATAAAACAGATAAAAATGAATCTACTGACGAAAAACGCAAACCTCGCTATCCTTGTTTCATTTGCGACGAGGATCATTTTACCAAAGAATGCCCACATCGAGCAAAGGTTTCAAAATTCGTTAAAAGTTCTCAAACGCCTACTGTCTTGAAGGATCTTCCTACTCAAGATAGTAAGATGATTGGTTCTTCCTCAAATGCCTCAAAAGAGTTCATTCTGATGATGTCTCATGTTAGGATTGCGACGCGATCGCAAGATTATGGTAGTAAAAATCCTGTTGATAGTAAAGAAGCAAAAACTTCTAATTCGAACACATCAACTACACCTCCTCTTGTTTCTGATCCACTACAGATCGAGAAACCCAACTCAGACTTAGTAATCAAACCGCCTGCTAAAGGTGTACTTCGTAAATCAACTTTCAATCCACATGCGAGAGCTGCTCAGAATTACAACATTGTTGAGGACTTAGCTATTTCCCCTTCAACAATGTCGGCTTTGGAAGTGTTGCAATCATGCCCAGCACAGCGTAAATTACTCTTGTCTGCCATAGGAGCTGTCGATATTCAGGATTCGAACCTAATAATCTTCGATTTAGAGAATAGTACACCCCACCTACCCCATCAAATGGCTTTCCAGATTCTAGTATTAGTCAAAAACAGATCGTGCTTTCGGATTGTGATTGATGAAGGGGCTTCTATGTGTATTATGTCGATCGAGTGTTGGAAATCACTTGGTTCTCCCACACTCAATCAATCTCCAACAATTCTCAAGGCTTTTGATGGCCGAGGGTTCCATCCTTTTGGTATTTTGCAGAATTTACCTATAGAGGTATAAGGAAAAACCGTAAATCTCGATGTGGAAGTGGTTGATGCCGCTCTTGATTACAACCTTCTTCTGGGTCGCAGTTGGTCTTTTGCTATGACTGTTGTTGTTTCATCGGTCTTTCGGCTCATTAAGTATCCACATAAAGGAAAGATCGTTACAATCGACCAACTGACTTATTTCTCATCTGATCCAGCCTCCACAGATAGTATTTAGCACATCGATAAAACGGCTATCCCTTACAAGGATGTCGGCGTAGGTTTGATTAAAGATTCCAGTTTACTGGGAACTTTTTCCTTTCCTCCTAACGTATCGCCTCATATCGCAAATATTCATATGATTTCATCAAACTCTGTTACTTTTGATGATCCTTGGATCGTACCTTCCGATTCCGAGGTGGATTCATTTGATGGCGAGACAAAAAAGGCATACGACCCATATTCTTATAATAGGAAAGTTGTAGTAAGGAGGGATGTGAAATTGGTGAGGATTGAGCCTTAAGAAAATCTCGAGAAATGCCTACTGAAGAACAGTCTGAGGATGTACCTCTTGTCCAGCGACATCGAGGAGAAGATCCAACAGATGCACAACCATCAGGGTCCAACACTGTGACCAGTACTAGTATTTCTTCAAGAGAAGAAAACCTAGATAGCTCACAACAGAAGGGACAACATGAAGAAGAAATGATTGAGCCACCCACCACCAGTGGCAGAATTAACCGAGAGGTACGACAGACGCTTAGGGACGTAGAGGAGTTTGTTGGGGCTCCTAGAATCGAGAAAAGGCCGCGTAGACAACCTAATAGATACAAAGCATTGGTAGCACAGGTTGAAGAACCCTCTAGCTTTCAGGAAGCCATACAACATCAAGTTTGGGTGGATGCTATGGTAGAGGAGTACAACTCTATCATGACTAATGATGTCTGGGAAGTCGTACTCAAGGACCACACTTTGTCAACGACCCCATAGCAATACACCCACATTTTTTCAAATGGGATTCGTCATGTTCGACGTGGTCGCGCCATTCAGATTCCATCATCAGTCAACAGACGACATTTTGTTATAAATGATGTAAACCCATTCTGCATGTAATGATGTAAATGATCTAAGTAAGACCGTCAATGTATGTAACAACCTAGGTAAGCCTAGTATGTTGTTGATGATTTCCATCCTAGGAGGTTTTTTGTCTCACTGATTCACGAAAGTGATCGACAGAGTTTTTCCCTCCAGCCTCACCCCAAAGCTAGGGTGGAATTTGTCATCAGCATGCTAAGTGAGTCCTAGTGTTCTTTATCAAGTCCTTGTAAAAGTAGCTTGAGCTACTTGGTCTACTAGATCATATTTTGAGTCGCAGAATTGGGTATTTATTTGAGGGTCTATACGAATGGGTATTCCCCCTTCATGTATGTAAATGTATTATCTCATGTAAAGAGGGTTGGAAAAATAATTATAATCCCCTCTCAGTCAATTAATTAAATTTTTTGGTCAATTAATTTAAAAAATCTTAAACCAGAAATTTAATTAATTTAGGGTCCTAAGTTAGGATTAAATCTTTAAAGGCAAAATTTGTGGGTCCTTGGAAAATGATTTTGAAAGCCCCAAGCCAAGGGAATATTGAGAATTTTAAGAAATTTTGGACCTTTGGGCCTTGGTGGTTAAGTCAAAGTCAAAATTTTGGGTAATTAACTCAAAAATAATATTTTTGAGTTAATTAAAATTGAATTAAATGATAAATTCGTTTTTTTCCCAAAATTTTAATTTCAACGCTCCTGATTAAAAGATGATTAAATCTTTTGGACGGTTGAGATTATTTTGACAAGGATCATCCAAACTAGCCGTTGGAGATTTTGTCCTATAAATTTAGAGGTCTTTGTCAGTCTTGAGTCATCCGATCTCAGGATCGTGCACTTGTTCTTAGAAGCTCTTGTAAATTTTTGAGGAATAAAGCATAAAGACTTTGGGGTTACAAATCTGGATGTTCCTTCTCAGATCTGTGGTGAATTGTCTCTAAACTCTGCTACTTTGTTTCTTGTATTTTATGGTTGATGGCCTTCATGGATTAATCTGCATACAGGTATCTTGTGCAGTTTTCTGGGTTTATAAAATAACATTCTGATTTTTTGCAAAGGTCTCATGTTGTTTTCTTAAATCTCTATTGATCTAAGATTCAGATCTAAGTGTGCAGGGAAATTTTTTTTTTAAGATTGGGCGTCTGGGGAAGTCTTCGGTTGGACCAGCCGACTCTCAAACATCAAAGATGAAAAAATCGCGATAATTTGAAATTATCGCGATTTTTTCAACCAAACGATAATATCGGCGATAATTTGAAACGATAATTTGAAATTATCGTTATCGCGATAATTTCGAAATAATCGCGATTATTTCAGTAAAAATCGTGGGCCCATCAAATAGCAACCCTATAAGTTCAAAAATCGATTTTTTTTTTGTCATTTTTGCAGCCCTCTCATTTTCCTGACACACCCTGTTGGCAGTTCATGGTAATGTTAAATTTCCTTTATTTTTCATTTTCATCCTTTTACTTAAATTTTTAACATTACCATGAAATGACTCAGGATGTTTAAGAGTGGTTTTGACCTCATTGGATTTCATATGGAGAAACTAGAATTTTAGATTTCACTCAAAATTCAGCAGACTTAATGGTTTTCAGGGTTTCATGGTTTGGGGATTTGCATTGTTTCCATTTGATTCTATTATGTGTAAGGGTATGAGATTGGCATTTCATCAAGAGTATGAAGTCCTTTAAGAACCTTGATGTTGGTGGCATTGATTGTTGAACTTTGTTGATGTTGGTGGTATTGATTGTTGAACTCCCCTACTGTGGCCTTAACAAGAATGTACCCTTCACTCAAAGGAAAACCACTGGTTAGGCATGTTAATCTTTTTCTACCGCATTTTAAGGTTGAGCAATCCAAGTTTGAAGACTTTGAGCTAGATGATGTTTATGTATCTCTTGTTGATGATCCCATTTCTAGTAGCGATGAATCAATGATGAGTTTCATGAGGAGGAGGAGAAGGAGCAAAAATAGGAGGAGGAGGAGCAACAATAGGAGGAGGAGGTGACACCACGTACCCCTGCTACCGGTAGAGGACGTGGTCTACCTCCTTTAGCTCCTAGTGCTTCAGGATCTGGAGCACAACAGAGTCCATTGCCAGCCCCGCCAACTTCTTCGTCTAGAGGGAAAGCTGTTACATTTTCTCGCAAGAGGGGCAGAGGAAATCAGTAGTATAGGTTATTTGGTGCATTCCTTTGTATATAAAATTATGACTCATGATATGAGATACATTATTATATTTTTTGTTGATATTTTGAGGTTGAGTTGAGACTCAGGACTTAGTATTCAGGACATGATTCACTATTATGTGTGATGTAGCACTAGACATGATATTACACATCTTATATATTAGTTTTTTTTTTCATATTTATGTGTCAATGCATTTATTTTATGTTGTGGGTGCTTTAGATATTAAAAAAATTGAAAAAAAAAGAATATTTTTGTATGTGCCGATTTTTTCCATAATTCCTAATTTTTCCCTTGGCTGACATATCCTGATAAATTCATTTTTTCATCTTTGATAAACATAAGTCTGAAAAGCTCATTATTTGTTGAATTCCAAGTCTATCTTATGAAATTGGTGGTTTTGCAGAGTTTTCTAAGGCTTGTGCCTCTCCCAAAAATTTTAATCTCTGAAAATTGTGCTAAAATGGATTCAAACCTGGCCATGAGGGCTTCAGATCTGTAAATTAGCTTATAAATTTGTATTTATTTTTTTAGAATTTAAGAGTTTATTTTCGTACGTGATTTGGATCTGATCTAATTTGTGCAGGTTCTACAGGAATTTTCAGAATTTTTTTAAAAAAAATTGGCTTCAGATCCCTGATAAAAAAAATAAAATAAAAAATTGAAAATCTGAATTTCTGGCGAAATTTGTTGTTGGGTGAAGAGAAATTGTTCAAGAAAATCTGGCTATCATTAATCTCTACAATTAAATTTCTGATCAACCTCTCATCACTAAGCCCGTCCGTACGCATAGCTTTATCTCACAAGATCTTCATCATTCGTATCACTGCATTTTATCCGTATGGCTAACTCGTATCAAGATTAAACATGTACACTCAAACTCAATCTGTGCCATCCGTACAAAGATCGATTTGCCAATTTCTCGCTCCACAATCGGATTCCGCCATTCGTATGCTTTCTCTCTCGTTAAATTTTTCTGTCTGCATTGCTCATGCTGTCCGAATCGTTAATTTTCATTATTCGATTTTTTAGTTAATGTTTTAATTTATTTTTTTTAGATTTTAATTTATAGCCTTTAGTTTTAATTAGTTTAGTTTAATCTAGAGGTTGGTTAGTCTTAGATTTTATTTTTCATGATTTCATTTAGATCATAGTTTTATTTTAGATTTTAAACTTTTAGTTTTAATTTAACTTTTTTTTAATTTCATTTCTTTTTAGTTTTTTAAAAAAATAAAAATAAAAAATGAAAAAACTCACTTTTAGTTTAAATTAGATTTTAATCTTTTAGATTTAAGTTTAGCCTAATTCTAACTTAGTTTTAAATTAGCTAGATGTTAACTTTAGCATAGCCTTAGTTTAGTTTTAATTCTCATTTAATTGTCTTAGATTTAATTTAGTGCTTAAATTATAGACTTTCATTTTAATTTTGATTTAGTTTAGCTTAGATCTTAATTTTAGATCTAGTTTTATGATTTTAGATTGAAATAAAAAATAAAAAATAAAATTCAAAATCCTAAAATCTAGAAAATACAAAAAGATAAAAAAAATTCAAATTTTCTATAGTCAAATGCGCTAATTTTATCTAAAGTCTGACTGTAGATCTTTTTAATTTTCGAACTGGGTCATATTGGAAATATCTTAATTTCGGAAATATTTCAAAGCATCTGGCATTTTCATCTTGTGACAATATTGCTGTGGGTTTAAGATATTTTAATGCATGGTTGTGGTGTTTTTCAATTGAATATCATTGTGATCAATCGTGTTTTAATAAGCAGCAGTTAATCGTCACTTACTTGTTTATAATTGCATAACGGGATTTTGTTTGACTCCATAAGGCACTGGTCTTAAACGTGAAATCTAATTTAGATCTGTGGAATCTCGTTCATTTTATCAAGTATTTGATGTTTTAGCTGTGTCTCCTGGATTCTTCATCCTCATTTCTAATAGGGTCTACCTCCCTTAGCTTGCAAGGAGACAGCTTAAATAGAGAGATTGGGGATAAAGGTGACAGCCCCCAATCTGAGCCGTTGTCGCGGTGCCTTGACAATCTGTGCGACAACATTTTTTGGCGCCGTTGCCGGGGATAGAGTTTTTCTGTCCTTGGTCTTAACGACATTTTATAATCTTCTGATCTTTCATCGCCATTCATTAGCCTATCACAAGGGATCACATTTTCTGGCGTCTTTCATCTCTTCATATTTTCATCGTCTTATCTTTCGTCATATCTCTAATCATTTCATCTTTAGCAACTGGACGTTTTGGTTGGCTTCTTGTTTGGGTGGCGACTCCACTTATTCATCTTTTTATTCCCAGACAAGAATCCCCCCTGATATCCATCTGCTATCTCTCGATTATTTCTTTTGTTTTAGAATTAGTTTCATGTTCAAGTGGCGACTCCAATTCTTTCATTTCTTACAAGAGTTCTTGCTAAGAAGTTCACTTCTTGAGGACCTTTTGACTATTCTTGAACACAGATCTATTTCTAAAATCTTAAAAACGATATCATGGATGTTTTTGCCCCGTGTAATTTTGCTAATATTCAGGGTTATCCCCATGATGTTCCTCAAATGGATAAATTACCATCTTTTCAAGGAAATGATGCAGTCAGTGTTAAATCTCATTTGTTTGCTTTCACTAACTGGTGGAATAGATTTGCAGTTGCAAAAAATAATTTTGAGGATGTAAAAATGAAAACTTTTGTTCTTACCTTTGGTGAAGATGTTGCTGAATGGTTTATGGAAAAGCCTGATAATTCATTTGATACTTTTGAATCAATTGTAACTGCTTTTAAGGAAAAGTATGGTGATAAGAGGGAAGATAGGCATTTGGTAAGAGAAATCAGTACCATAAAAAAGAAAGAAAATGAAACGACTGAAGAATTTAACAGGAGATTTAATGGTATTCTTAGAGAAATATCTCAAACTCATAAACCTCCCGATGGATCTCTTCTGAATTTTTACATTGATGCTTTTGATTCTGATACTTCATATGAGTTAAGGCGGGCTAAAACTGCAAATTATAAGGCTTGTCAATCTTTAGTTGAGGAGATTGAAAAGGATAAGAAAGCATCTGGAATGTCCAAAACTCCAGATTTTGATAGGTCTTTGACAGATACTAAGTTAAAAGAACCTCTAGAAGATGATGATGACCCTATGAAAAGGTTAATGCAAAAGCTTGAAAGCATGGAGCTTAATCAAGCGAAATTGATCTCTGAACATGCTAAGGAAATAAGTGTCTTACAGGCTAGGTTGGTTCAAATGGAAAGGGCTCAAACGCAGAATTCCCAACCTAGAAATAATAATGTTTTGCAGGAAAGAGGCCTATCTAATGAGCAGAGACCGACAAATCAACTTGAGTTTGCAAATCTTGTGGATAAAGCTCTGCCTTATTGTAGAGCCTGTAATGCTCTTCATGAAGAGGTTACTTGCCATGTTGTCAAAAGAATCATAGCTAGTAGAATGGCAAGGTCAAGCCATCAAATTAATGTTGTTGGTAAGGACTATCACATGCATATAGAAGATCATGAAAGTCAAGTTAAGGAACCAGCTCAGATGATTAAGGATGTGCAACCCAATCATATGCAAATGATTCAAAACATGGAAGCTAACCAAATCAATCTTCAAAATAAGATAACTTCCATGGAAGCAAGTCATGCACAGGAAATAAATGTCATGGAAAACAGGTTAAAGATCATGGAATTTAATCACTCCAATCAAATAATTGCCATGGAAGAAAAACATGTTAAGGAAATAAATGTCATGGAAAACAGGTTAAAGATAATGGAAGTTAATCATTCTAATCAGATGTCCATCATGGAAGCAAGACACACCCAGGAAATGACTGCCATGAAGGAAAATCACTTGTTGGAGATGAGTTCCATACGGAAAAGGTTGGAAAAAATGGAAAAATTACATATACAAAAGTTTCAGCCGAAATTTGATTATGAAGATTCATCAACAGATCATAAGACTTCTTGTCTGCTAAGGCCATTCCCATCTCATCACACGGAGGATTTAACTATGGTTTCAAAGGATGTTGAGAAAGACCAAGCTTATGTGTCACCATTGACAGAGTATATCCAGAATAATATTGGTCACGCTCCAGGTTCTTCAGATATTTTGTACAAACATCTTCAAGATGAGGACAAGGAGTTTACAGTGGTCTCATTGCTGACATCACAACCCACTCAGAAGAAGAGAAAGAAGCAAAGAAGAAGTAAGTGGTTTGATTCGTCTGATGGTCGAGAGCAGCGTGACATTCATATAAGACAGAGTCCTACGATTAGCAAGATCGGCCATGGCACATCTGAAAAGCAGCCTACAGACTTGCCTGAAAGCAGGCAAATGCTCAGCATACACTATATTGAGCACATCTGATGCCATAGGGCATCCTCTGTATCGTATTTCTAACCCTACTCCTTGTTTCAGCATTTCATTTTTGCAGTTAGAGTAGATTTACTTTTCATGTTAAGTAGAATAATAAATAAAAGAAGAGCTTCTATTTTTCATGAGCTTAATGTTATATGATGATATTTGGATGGACGCTACTTATGCAATCTTGTGTGTTGCTTGGATGCAGATTCTGGATTCTCACATTCCTGCAATGAAGCAACGTGTCCTCAAGTAGAGCCAGATGTTGACCACACTTTGTCAATGACCCCATAGCAGTACACCCCCATTTTTTCAAATGGGATTTGTCATGTTCGACGTGGTCGCGCCATTCAGATTCCATCATCAGTCGACATTTTGTTATAAATGATGTAAACCCATTCTGCATGTTATGATGTAAATGATCTAAGTAAGACCGTCAATGTATGTAACAACCTAGGTAAGCCTAGTATGTTGTTGATGATTTCCATCCTAGGAGGTTTTTTGTCTCACTGATTCACGTAAGTGATCGACAGAGTTTTTCCCTCCAGCCTTTCCCCAAAGCTAGGGTGGATTTTATCATCAGCATACTAAGTGAGTCCTAGTGTTCTATCGAGTCCTTGTAAAAGTAGTTTGAACTATTTGGTCTACTAGATCATATTTTGAGTCGCAGAATTGGGTATTTATTTGAGGGTCTATACGAATGGGTATTCCCCCTTCATGTATGTAAATGTATTATCTCATGTAAAAGAGGGTTGGAAAAATAATTATAATCCCCTCTTAGTCAATTAATTAAATTTTTTGGTCAATTAATTAATAAAATCTTAAACCAGAAATTTAATTAATTTAGGGTCCTAAATTAGGATTAAATCTTTAAAGGCAAAATTTGTGGGTCCTTGGAAAATGATTTTGGCAGCCCCAGGCCAAGGGAATATTGAGAATTTTAAGAAATTTTGGACCTTTGGGCCTTGGTAGTTAAGTCAAAGTCAAAATTTTGGGGTAATTAACTCAAAAATAGTATTTCTGAGTTAATTAAAATGGATTTAAATGATAAATTCGTTTTTTCCCCAAAATTTTAATTTCAACGCTCCGGATTAAAAGATGATTAAATCTTTTGGACGGTTGAGATTATTTTGACGTGGATCATCCAAACTAGCCGTTAGAGATTTTGTCCTATAAATTTAGAGGTCTTTCTCATTCTTGGGTCATCCGATCTCAGGATCGTGCACTTGCTCATAGAAGCTCTTGTAAACTTTTGAGGAATAAAGCATAAAGACTTTGGGGTCACAAATCTGGATGTTCCTTCTCAGATCTATGTGGTGAATTGTCTCTAAACTCTGCTACTTTGTTTCTTGTATTTTATGGTTGATGGCCTTCATGGATTAATCTGCATACAGGTATCTTGTGC
This sequence comes from Pinus albicaulis, assembly GCA_034641835.2. NCBI lineage: Eukaryota > Viridiplantae > Streptophyta > Pinopsida > Pinales > Pinaceae > Pinus > Pinus albicaulis. The sequence goes on from CM076578.1 coordinate 418,263,070, forward strand.
AGTTTTTTGGGTTTATAAAATAACATTCTGATTTTTCTGCAAAGGTCTCATGTTGTTTTCTTAAATCTCTATCGATCTAAGATTCAGATCTAAGTGTGCAGGGAAACTTTTTTAAGATTGGGCGTCTGGGGAAGTCTTCGGTTGGACCAGCCGACTCTCAATAAACATAAGTCTGAAAAGCTCATTATTTGTTGAATTCCAAGTCTATCTTACGAAATTGGTGGTTTTGCAGGGTTTTCTAAGGCTTGTGCCTCTCCCAAAAATTTTAAATCTCTGAAAATTGTGCTAAAATGGATCCAAACCTGGCCATGAGGGCTTCAGATCTGTAAATTAGCTTGTAAATTTGTATTTTTTTTTTTTAGGATTTAAGAGTTTATTTTAGTACGTGGTTTGTATCTGATCTGATTTGTGCAGGTTCTACAGGAATTTTCAGAAATTTTTTAAAAAAAATTGTCTTCAGATCTCTGATTAAAAAAAAAAATTGAAAATCTGAATTTCTGGCGAAATTTGTTGCTGGGTGAAGAGAAATTGTTCAAGAAAATCTGGCTATCATTAATCTCTACAATTAAATTTCTGATTAGCCTCTCATCACTAAGCCCGTCCGTACGCATAGCTTTATCTCACAAGATCTCTGCCGTCCGTACCGCTGTACGGATTCGTATGGCTGACCTGCGTCAAGATTAAACACAGAAGCACTCAAATTCAATCCTGGTGCCATCCGTACAGCATCAATTTGCCAATTTCTGCCCTCTGCCAGTGGGATTCCGCCGTCCGTATGCTTTCTCTCTGCTAAATTTTTCGTCCGTACGGTTGTACGACAGTCTGAACCTGCGTTTAATTTTCACGTTAGCATTAGATTTTGATTTTCTTTTTATTTTTTAGATTTTTTTTTAAATTTTATTTTAGAGTTTTATTCTGTTTTAATTTTTAGATTTTAATTAATTTCATTTTCTTTGATAGCGTGAGATATTTCTATTTTAATTTGGTTAGTTAGTTAGGATGTATATTTGGTTCGATTTTTTTTAGTTAATGTTTTAATTTATTTTTTTTAGATTTTAATTTATAGCCTTTAGTTTTAATTAGTTTAGTTTAATCTAGAGGTTGGTTAGTCTTAGATTTTATTTTTCATGATTTCATTTAGATCATAGTTTTATTTTAGATTTTAAACTTTTAGTTTTAATTTAACTTTTTTTTAATTTCATTTCTTTTTAGTTTTTTAAAAAAATAAAAATAAAAAATGAAAAAACTCACTTTTAGTTTAAATTAGATTTTAATCTTTTAGATTTAAGTTTAGCCTAATTCTAACTTAGTTTTAAATTAGCTAGATGTTAACTTTAGCATAGCCTTAGTTTAGTTTTAATTCTCATTTAATTGTCTTAGATTTAATTTAGTGCTTAAATTATAGACTTTCATTTTAATTTTGATTTAGTTTAGCTTAGATCTTAATTTTAGATCTAGTTTTATGATTTTAGATTGAAATAAAAAATAAAAAATAAAATTCAAAATCCTAAAATCTAGAAAATACAAAAAGATAAAAAAAATTCAAATTTTCTATAGTCAAATGCGCTAATTTTATCTAAAGTCTCACTATAGATCTTTTTAATTTTAAAACTAGGTCATATTGGAAATATCTTAATTTCGAAAATATTTCAAAGCATCTGGCATTTTCATCTTGTGACAATATTGCTGTGGGTTTAAGATATTTTAATGCATGGTTGTGGTGTTTTTCAATTGAATATCATTGTGATCAATCGTGTTTTAATAAGCAGCAGTTAATCGTCACTTACTTGTTTATAATTGCATAACGGGATCTTGTTTGACTCCATAAGGCACTGATCTTAAACGTGAAATCTAATTTAGATCTGTGGAATCTCGTTCATTTTATCAAGTATTTGATGTCTTAGCTATGTCTCCTGGATTCTTCATCCTCATTTCTAATAGGGTCTACCTCCCTTAGCTTGCAAGGAGACAACTTAAATAGAGAGATTGGGGATAAAGGTGACAGCCCCCAATCTAAGCCATTGTCGCGGTGCCTTGACAATCTGTGCGACAACAGTACCTAGACCATAGGACAAATCAGTCGTAGGTTAAAGGTGGATCTACAAGATCAAGTATGCTGCAGATGGCAGTGTAGAGAAGTACAAGGCCAAGTTCGTGGCTAAGGGATATGCTCAGAAGGAAGGGATAGACTATGAAGAAACCTTCGCCCCTGTAGCCAGATATACCTCTATCAGATCCAATTTATCCCTTGCAGTGTAGATGGGATGGGAGATTCACCAGATGGACGTCAAGACTACATTCTTGAACAGGGTGATAGAAGAAGAGGTTTACATCGAACAACCAAAAGGCTTCGAAACACATGAGAAGAAAACTCATGTATGCAAGCTAACGAGAGCCTTGTTTGGGCTTTAAAAAGCACCTAGAGAATGGTATGGTCGAATAGATGGTTACTTGCAGCAGATGGGATTTGTCAAGAGTGATGTTGATCACAATCTCTAATATCTCACATAGAAAATGAGCTACGATTTTGGTTTTGTATGTAGATTATTTGTTTTTTACAGGATCATCTAGGCTCATCAAAGACAACAAGAAGAATCTAGCAGAAGAATTCAACATTAAGGATTTGGGGCTGATGCACTATTTTTTGGGATTGGAGGTTTCGCAGCAGAAGGGAGAAATCTTTCTTGGGCAAGGAAGATATGCTACAGAAATTCTAAAGAGATTTAGAATGCAGGACTATAGACCCATGGCTACTCCAATGATTACCAATTGTAAGAAAATAGATGCATCTGAAGATAAAGAAGTGGACCCCACCTTGTACAAACAACTCATAGGGTCTCTCATGTATCTAGTCAACACCAGGCCAGACATTTGCTATGTTGTTAATTCCCTCAGTCAGTTCATGGTAGAACCAAATAGGGCAGACTGGGCAACTGCTAAGCACGTTCTCTGATATGTGCCAGGAACAGTCGGATATAGAGTAAAATATACCCATGGCGATGATATCAGACTGCGTGGATTCCGAGATGCAGATTCAGCAGGAAGTTCGGTGGATCGGAAAAGTACCACAAGGTAATGTTTCAATATTGGATCAGGAACGACCTCCTGGTGCAGTAGGAAGCAAAAGTCCGTAGTATTGAGCTCATCTAAAGCTGAAAATATGGCAGCTAGCATAGCTTCGTGTGAGGCCATATGGCTTAGAAAACTACTCGTGAATTTATTCAAAAGGAAGATGGAGGCGACCAACATTCTATGTGATAATCAAAGTTGCATTAAGCTCTCTGAGAACACTGTTTTTCTTGATCGACCAAAGCACATCGACATCAGGGGTCACCTTATCAAAGACTGTGTTAAGCGAGGAGCGATACAGTTGCAGTACATTCCCATAGGAGATCAAGTAGAAGACATTCTCACCAAGGCCCTAGGGAGAACAAATTTTGTTCACTTCAGGGAAAATATGGGGATGATTAAAAATTTGTTTTAGTAGCAGAAACGAACGAGGCAACAATTGAGAGGGAGTTGTAGTACAAATGCAGCAATGGCAGTGGCAATGTCATGGGCAACAGTACAGTTGCAGCAACAGTGCAGTGGTTCGTGGATAGCTTGTCAGACATCAACAGCGCAGAGGATGCTTCAAGGTCAGAGCAGTATGCAGTAGGCATGTTGTTAGAGCACTCTCCTTGCTAAGAGGGAGTGTTGATTTTTGGTAGCATCGGAAGTGCTCTAAGTCTCAAAATTTGTGGAGAGGTTTAGGCACATGTATTCCAGAGAACCCGGAAATCATTTGTGAAAATTTCACTCAGAATATGCTTTATTAAAATAATTAATTATCCTAAGGAGCCCCTAAGTCTAAACTTAGAGAAATTAAATAATTAAAGGGTATTAATAAAACAGAGTGTGAATCTTCTAGAGAACATGGATCAAGTCAAGTTATAATATTATTCGTTGATTATGTTGATTTTTGTAACATCGAAAAGTGATCTAAGTCTCAAATTTGGTGAGGAGGCTGAGACACTAGTATTCCAAAGAACCCAAAAACCGTTGTGGAAATTCCACTCGATTCATGTTTTATTAAATAATTAATTATTTTAATGGAGACTCTAAGTCTAAACTTAGGGAAATTAAATAATTAATGGGTATTAATAAAACAAAGTGTGAATCTTCTAGAGAACGAAGATCAAGTCAAGTTTTAAGCTTAGCCATTGATTAGACTTCTAATCTGGGTCGTTGATTCACCAATGAGAAGATTAAGAAATAAAGCTTGAGGGTCATTTGGAAAGCAAGTTAGGCAAGCATTCAGTAACCCGAACAAAGTCGATTCTGAAGGAATATAATTCGATTTCAGAGGGAGATTTGCAAGGGCGGAGGAAGAAGAGGGCATCAGCAGTGTCAGGGCAGGAGGGAAGGAGGAAGCAGAGAGCCAGCACTCCGGAGCAACGCAGAGGCCTCACGCAGTAGTGACGCAGGCTTACACTGGCTCTGCGTAGAGAGCTATGCAGGAGGCACGCAGAGTGACGCCGGGAGGGCTAGGGAACCCCTCAGGTGTCAAAAATTCTTCGGAGGACTGAAGGAGAATTATCTCAGGTATATCTCTAGAAAATTTCTTAGTTGTTTCTGCCAGACTTTCCTTGTAAAGATTTCACCGCTGAAGAATAATATATAAACCCTCATCTACTGCACCGGTTTTCCCACATTGGATTTTTCCAGGGACAATTGTCCAAAAATAACTGTGTCTATGTGATTGATTCTTATTCTTGTATTCTTTACTATTTTTTTCTTTGCATTTAATTGGGTGATTACTACAATAGTGTTTATTTCAAATTTACTGGAAGAATTCTGTAAATATCTTATTGGAAGAACAAGTAGGAGAAATAAATCTATCACTAGAGTAGTATTTCAGGATTGAAATTTTCACATGGTATTAGAGCTTGAGATGAGTAACAGGAGTGGAGAACCTGCAAAGGAACTAAGACCAGACGTTGTTGCTGCAGCAATTCGGAAGGGTCCACACAATTCTCCAAAGAGAAGGGAAAGCATGAAAGGACAAATGGATCATGACATATCTGTACTGGCATCCGGACTGGAAGAATAATTTTCTTCTGTGTCAAACTCTGCTTCTCGAGAGATCTAGTATATTGACAGTGGAGCTTTTGCACACATGACGGGGGTATGAGAATGTTTCTCCAACTACCGAGAAGAGCAGATAAACTTTCAAATCACCATGGGAAATAAGGCAAAATGCACCCCTCTGGGAAGAGGAACCATAGTATTTCAAACCGAAGCTGGTAATAAGGTTCGTGCACTAATGTACTGCATGTGCCTAGTTTGGGGATGAACTTACTCTCTATGTCTCAGCTTCAAAACAAAGGTTATGACATTTACTTCAATGGCAAAAGAGTATATGTCAAATACCCGAGTTGGAAGAAGAAGGCACAAATCGGAGTCAGGAGCAATAAACTCTATAAGTTGCAGCTCAAATCTCCAATGGCGCTGATAGGCAGCAATGACGAGAAGGATTTGAATGAACTATGGCACAGGAGAATGGAGCACTTACACCATGGGGCTTTGAGAATTCTCAAGAAGACCGTCACAGGAGTTCCAGAACTTAGCACCAAGAGAAATGACATTTGCAGAGGGTGCATAATGGGGAAGTATTCCAAAGCAACGTATTCCAAAAGCAGCAATAGGGCTAAGAGTGTGTTGGGATTAATACACTCGGACATTTGCGGACCAATGTCCATGAGAGCTCTTAGTGGTGCTGAATATTTCATCGCCTTTATTGATGACCACTCCAGGAAGACTTGGATCTACTTTCTTAAGACCAAGTACGAAGTCTTTGATCGATTCAAGGAGTTTAAGGCTCTGGTTGAGAATCTGACCAGAAAGCGGATAAAGACACTGCGATCAGAAAATGGTAGGGTATACATAGATAAAGACTTCACAAAGTTCTGCAAAAGGGAAGGCATCAGAAAAGAGTGAACTTCTCCATATAATCTAGAGCAGAATGGAATCGCGGAAAGGAAGAATAGAACTATTGTTGAGGCTGCAAGAGCTATGTTGTATGATCAAGACATGCCCAAATTCCTATGGGCCGAAGCTTGTAATACAACTGTATATGTTCAGAACAGGGTTCCTCATAATGCATTGGGTAAGATCACTCCAGAAAGTGTCTTTACTAGCAGGAAGCTAGAGGTAAGCCACTTCAGGATCTTTGGTAGTGTGGCATACTACCATGTACCCGAAGAAAAGAGGAAGAAGTTGGATAGGACTGTTGAAAAGGGGTATCTGGTGGGATACAGTGAAAATGCTAAGGCTTATAGAATCTACATTCCTGGGAGCAGGAAGGTTGTAGTGTGACGGGATGTAAAGTCCATGGAGAAAAGAGCTTTCAGAAAATCCTGAGAGATGCCTTCAACAACACGGTCTAAAGATGACCCACTGATTCAGCCTCTATGACTAGCTGAGGTTAGCCCAAGTGCTTCTCCAAGGCAAATTGATTCAAGGGATTCATCTCCAAAAGATTTGCAGGAGGGGGATCAGGTAGAGCCACCCACTACCAGTGGTAGAACGAGCAGGCAATTACGACAAATTCTGAAGGATGCAAAGGAGTTTGTCGAGGCTCCCAAAAATGAGAAGAGGGAGCGTAAGCAACCGGATATTTACCAAGCCTTGGTAGCACAGGTTGGGTAACCCTCTAGTTTTCAGGAGGCAGCTCAACATCAGGTATGGGTCGATCCAATGGTGGAAAAGTTCAGTTCCATCATGACAAATGATGTCTAGGAGGCGGTTGCTAGGCCTCAGAACAGATTAGTTATGGGTTCGAGATCGATCTTCAAGATCAAATATGCTGCAGATGGCAACGTAGAAAAATTCAAAGCCAAGTTTGTGGCAAAGGGGTATGCTCAGAAAGAAGGGATAGATTATGAAGAGACCTTCGCCCCAATCGCCAGATATACTTCTATAAGATCTGTGATATCCATTGTTGGGCAGATGGGATGGGAGATTCACCAGATGGACGTCAAGGCTGCGTTCTTGAATGGGGTGATAGAAGAAGTATATATCGAACAACTAGAGGGCTTTGAGACACATGAACAGAAAAATGATGTGTGTAGGCTTAAGAAAGCCTTGTATGGACTTAAGCAAGCCCCTAGAGCTTGGTATGGTCGAATTGATAGCTAATTGCAGAAGATGGAATTCGTCAAGGGTACGTAGATCCCAATCTCTACTATCTGAGAGTAGGGGTTGAGCCTTTGATACTAGTATTGTACATAGATGATCTATTCCTGACAGGATCATCTAGGCTCATCACGGACTGCAAGGAGAATTTAGCTGCAGAATTCGACATGAAGGATCTGGGGTTGATGCATTATTTTTTGGGGTTGGAAGTTTGGCAGCAGAAGGGTGAGTTCTTACTTGGTCAAGGGAGATATTCTACAAAAATCTTGAAGAGGTTCAAGATGGAGGATTGTAGACCCATGGCTACACCAATTATCACCAACTGGAAGAATATTGAAACATCTGAAGATGATGAGGCTGATCCTACCTTGTATAGGCAGCTCATAGGGTCCCTGATGTATCTGATCAACACTAGGCCAGACATTTGTTATGTTGTCAACACCCTCAGTCAGTTCATGGTGGAACCAAGGAGGGCACATTGAGCAGCAACCAAGCATGTTCTCAGATATTTGCAAGGAACGGTTGAGCTTGGATTGAGATACACATGAGGAAATTACATCAGATTGAGTGGGTTCACTAACACAAATTGGGTTGGGAGCCTATTAGATCGGAAAAGTACCAGTGGGTATTGTTTCAATGTTGGATTGAGAATGACCTCCTAGTGCAGCAGGAAACAAAAGTCTGTGGCTCTAAGCTCAGCTGAGGCAGAATATATGGCGGCAAGCACTGCTTCGTGCGAGGCCATATGGCTTAGGACGCTGCTTGTGAATCTACTCAAGGAAAATTTGGAAGCAACCAACATTCTATGTGATAATCACAGTTGCATCAAGCTCTCTGAAAATCCTGTGATCCATGATTGGTCGAAGCACATTGATATAAGGTGTCATTTCATTAGATACTGTGTATAGCGGGGAGTTGTACAATTACAGTACACTCCGACAGGAGAATAGGTGGCAGACATCCTTACTAAGGCTTTGGGAAAGACAGTTTTTCTAGTTGAGAGAGAAGATGGGGATGATCAAGAATCCATTACAATAGCAGAAATGGACTGATGCAGAATTGAGAGGGAGTTGTAGTACAGATGAGGCAATGGCAGTGGCAGTGTCATCGACACCAGTACAAAAGGCAGCGACGGAGCAAATGAGGGGCAGCAGCAGCCAAGCATCAGCAGCACAGAGAATGCTTCAGGGTCAAAGCAGTATGTAGTAGGCATATTGCTAGAAAACTTTCCTCGCCAAGAGGGAGTGTTGATTTTTGTAGCATCCTAAAGTGATCTAAGTCTCAAATTTGGTGAGAAGGCTTGGACACCAGTATTCCAAAGAACCCAGAAACCATTTGTGGAAATTCCACTTGGTTCATGTTTTATTAAAATAATTAATTATTTTAATGGAGACCCTAAGTCTAAACTTAGGGAAATTAAATAATTAATCAGTATTAATAAAACAGAATGTGAATCTTCTAGAGAACAAAGATCCAATCAAGTTTTAATCTTAGCCACTGATTAGACTTCTAATCTGGGTCATTGATTCATCAATGAAAATATTATAAAAGAAGGCTTGAGGGTCATTTGGAAAGCAAGCCGGGCAAGCGTTCAGTAATCCAAGGGAAGTCGATTCTGAAGGAATAGAATTCGATTTCAGAAGGAGATTTGCAAGGGCGGAGAAAGCAGAGGGCATCAACAGTGCCAAGGCATGAGGGAAGGAGGAAGCAGGGAAGCAGAGAGGCAGCACTCCGGAGCAGCGCAGAGGCCTCACACAGTAGTGACTGTAATATCCCGTTTCGGGGATATCTCTAAAACACAAGCAAACTCCAACCAGAGATGGACTGGGAGGGCATTTACCAGATATTTCACCTCTGAGAAAAGGGTGAGATCTGGAGGCTACCTGGCCCTTTCCAGACTCTGTCTAAGACTATAAGATAAACACACCAAGTGGTATAGAACTAGAATGCTCGGAAATATATAAAGATAACAGTAAAGCATACATACAATAGCATAGATAGAATGTACGACAAATCATCCAGAAACATAGAGAGAGAATGCTAAGCCATTTTATTATACTGAGAAATATAATGAAGTACAATAGGTGATCAGAGTGATGGCACCTAGACTTTCTCAAGGCAAGTGAAGAAATACTCTCAGAATATCCAAGAAATGGCTGCTCTCTGAACTGCGTCCCAGCTACTGGAAAACTGCCGTGTAGCTGCTACTGCTGAAATGAACTAGTGATTTGGGGCTGATCCCCTCGCCGGAATGAGCTGAAAATCTGGAATTCGCCTCTACTTACCAATCTCGGCAAAACCCAGAAATCATATCAGAAATGGCTGACCCCCGAAAAACACCCCCTTGGGGAATTACGCTGACCTCCAAGGCTCTACGCAGAGGCTGAATAGGAACAACTGAAATACGGCCTCAAACTCTCCCAAAATCCTCCAACAGGCAAGGGCTGGCCCCTTGCTCAATCTCCAAGCTCAAAAACCCCCGCAAGAACTCAATCCGGAGCTCCTCTAGAATGGACTGCGTCCTCCCTCTTAAGACTGCGCAGTCTCTGAATGCCCAGCTCCGCAACAAAACCCAAACATCAATCCTCCCACAAAATGCTGAAGAAACTACCTTGCCCGAGCAGGCACTCGAAGTCCCCCGGGGCTAAGGGCGAGATCTCTGATCAGAGACACTCAATGCACTAAACAATGTTGTAGACAGGCTAAACAACCAGCGTGCTCAAGAAGTCAAAATGACCAGCTCAATATCATCAACAACGAATGATCAAAATGAGGAGGCTCTCCTCTCTATATAGCGTTGGCCCCTCTCAACCCTAATGCTCACCTCCTCCAACATTGCCATGTGCTCCATCATGACCTGCGCAGTCCCGCCATGTGTCTACGTGGGCCCCCTCTCTGCGTGGTCTCTTGGCCCCCTTGGCTCACTTAAGTTACAAAGTTGTGCTACTAGGGAGTGAAATTTTATTTCTAAAGTGAGTTATGTCCCCTCTACTCACTTTTTATTTGTGAATAAACTATAGAAGGCAAAATTGAGCAAAATTGAATATTCCAATTAGCCATTGCTAATTAGGAATATTACGGTGACGCGGGCTTATGCTTGCTCTGCGCAGAGAGCTACACAGGAGGCACGCAGAGTGACGCATGGAGGGCTAGGGAACTCCTCAGGTGTCACAAATTCTTCGGAGGGCTGAAGGAGAATTATCTCAAGTGTATCTCAAGAAAATTGTTGAGATTTTTTATAGTTGGTGTAGCATCAGGTGTGCTCTAGCCCAAAAACTTTGTGGAGGGGCTAAGACACACTTGAACTCCAAAACCCAAAAAGTGTTTTAAGAAATTTCAGTTGGTGTTCAAGTTATTCAAATAAATAATTATTTTAATGGATTTCCTAAGTCTAAACTTAGGAAAATTAAATGATTAAAGTGAATTAATTAACACATGTGCTGAAATGTTCTAAAAGACACGGATCAAGCAATATTTTAATCTCAGCCGGTGATGAATGTTTTAATCTCGACCGCTGATGAGATCTTCGAAAAAGTATAAGAGAAAGGCTTGAGGGTTAGTTGGAGACACACACAGAGGCAAAGCTGAAAGAACAAATCTGGAATTCTAGGGCAGGGTTTGTTAAGAATTTCCGAAAGAGTTTTTCTACAGCGAGGGGTAGTATTGGCTGAGGGGATGCTCTGAACTCGGAGCCAAGAGTAAGTAAGAGGGCAGAGGAGCAGCAAACAAGGATAGCGCAGAGGAGCAGGGAGCAGCAGTTGTGCAACCGCTACACAGGACAACACTGCAGCTCCAGAGGGTTTTTGAATTACGCAGAGAGTCTCCAAGACTAGCGTAAGGCCTGCGTCACCCTCTCTGGGGTTACGCAGTCCCTCTCTAGGCAGCACAGTGGCACACAGAGCCTAGCAGGGTTGACGCTAGGGCTTCAGGGGCAGTGTTGGGGTTTCTAGGGCCAGATTCGGGCTAGGTCTTGTAAATCCTGTTTGAGGGTGTGGATCAATCAGATATTTGGCCTTGGAACAACAGGTTAGCTGCAAATTTCTTTTATTCTCTGTCGGGTTTTCCAGATCTAAAACCCAGATTTACTTTACTCAGAATCTACTTAATAAAATAAACCCTCATATTTGTTGCATCGGTTTTCCCGCTTTGGGTTTTTCCAGGGACTTATGTCCAAAAATCCATGTGTCACTTTGATTGAATGAGCGTAGTATTCAGTAAATGATCTGCATGCGTAGACTGTTAGTTGTGTTTACTTCAGTATTTTCTGAATCTAATTTCTGATGATAACTTGTATAATTAAATCAAGTAGGAGAAGTAAACCATGATACTACAGCAGAGTTTTCACATGGTATCAGAGCGATCGCAGATCAAGCTGAATCTCCAACAATCAGCTGAAGAATATTTTTTTCTGCGAGATAGTAGCAAAAGCAGCAGAGATCCAGAAGGGGCAGCTTGACAGCAAGAGGACGCAAATCCAAGAAGGGACAGTGCTGCAGATTCAGAAGGCCATTGAGCTTCCGCAGAGCCTTCCCAAGCCAGCATAAGGACTGTGTCACCCAGTCTGGGGTTACGCAATCCACTTCTGAGCAACACTAAGGTTGCGTTGGGCCAGTGAGTGAGATGTAGTCCAGTATTCCTTTTGTTGCAGAAATCCTTGCCAAGATCCGAAAGCAGTGCTTCAGATCTTCAACAGTGCTGGTGTGGTGGAGATTTTGCCAGTGCAGAATTGTGCCTAGGTAAGTCAACAAAGGCAGGAGGAAGACGACTACTCAGCAGATCTGAGATTCGATCAGGAGGGTGATTGGAGGGTTATGTCCGATATTGTTTGGGTGGAAGATTTCAAGGAGGGAAATCAGTTTTCAGAAGAATCAACTACCAGAGGGTTTCTAGTCACCAAGAAACCCAGATCTAGAGTTTCTGTAGCCACAGAAAAAGGGAGAAAGAAGTGTTGTTTCTTGTCAAGAGCTGGATGGCTTCTCATGGGCTGAGAAACCAGGACAGGTTGGACAGTGTGTCCAACTTTGTCATCTGGAGGGCAAGAATCCTATCAGTCCTAGATGAGTACGACATCAAGGACCATGCAACGAGTATTCTAGATGTGCCTGCAAATCTTGATCCTCTAAAGAAATTCAAGGAGAATCAAGCGTGGACTAAGCTTTTGATCATGAACGGAGTGAAGGATCATGTTGTACCAAATATTGTTGAAAAGAACATAGCAAATGACATGTGGGTCGCGCTAGAAGCAATGTATCAAGGAAGCTCCGTCCAACGGAAAATGCTCTTAGAGAATCAGATGAGGCTTTTCCAGATGTAGAAGGGTGAGGAAATATATCCTTTCCTTTTCCGACTTCAGGCCATCCGAGACCAACTGGTTGGCATGGGTGCAACTCCAGATGAAGGGCTCTTGGTGAGGACTGCCCTGTATGCAATCTCCGAGGAATGGGAAACATTTGTCCAGAGTATACTGGGCATAGCAGCACTACCATCCAGGGCAAACATGTGGGCTATCCTCTGCCAAGAAGAGATCAGACGGATCACTAAGAAGCAGAATATCAGTGGTGGGATAGTCAGAGTGAAGAAAGAGGAGGAAGGTGATGCAACCCTTGCATCAAAGGAAAGAAAACAACAAGGGAAGAAGAAGAGGGACCTTTCCAAGGTTTGGTGCTTTAACTGTGGCGAACTTGGACACTTCGCCAGCACCTATCGTAAGAAGAAGGACAAAGGATCTTCTGATTCCGAGGCTGCAGTGGCGAAGGATGATGATTCTGATGATGATACAGCCACGAGTGCTCATGTGCCTCGAGAGAAGAGGTGGGGTAACATGGATCTATAGAGCAGCTACAGATCAATTGGCGGGATCCTTGAGTCATCCCTACTCTTGGATCACATACGAGCTACGGGAACCTTAAGACAATAGCGGGATGAGTCGAGAGAAGGTTGCAGAAGGTCACATTGAAGCAGAAGGGAGAGATGAAGAGCTGAAAAGGGAGCAGCGTAATGCAAAGGCAACAACAACGTGGAGGCAGCAGCGCAGAGGGGCTGATGGGACTTCAACAACGCAGAGAGGTTGTTCTCATGCAGTGCAGTGTTGCAGCATAACAGTGGCTTCAGGAGGACAGCGTAAATCAGCAGCCAGGCAGCTTCAGTTATAGATGCATCTTGATTTATCTATCAAACAGTTGGGCAGGAGTCCTTCAGTTGCTTACTTCTCGACAACTAAGTTGCAATGCAGCAGTTAATAGTGGCAGTGTTATGGGCAGCATGCTGCAGCAATTTGAGAGGGAGTTGCAGTACAGATGGGGCAGTGTCAATGGCAGTGGCATGAGCGGCAGTACAGAAAGCAACAGTAAAGTGGATGGAGGGCAACAAACCAAGCATCAACAACATAGAATCCAACTTCAAGATCTTGTAGTGCATGGTGTGGATGCATTGCCAGAGCACACTCCGTGCTAAGAGGGAGTGTTGAGATTTTGTATAGTTGGTGTAGCATTGGGTGTGCTCTAGCCCAGAAAATTTGTGGAGGGGCTAAGACACACTTGAACTCCAAAACCCAGAAAGTGTTTTAAGAAATTTCAGTTGGTGTTCAAGTTATTCAAATAATTAACTATTTTAATGGATTTCCTAAGTCTAAACTTAGGAAAATTAAATAATTAAAGTGAATTAATTAACACGCGCTGAAATGTTCTAAAAGACATGGATCAAGCAGTCTTTTAATCTCAGCCATTGGTGAATGTTTTAATCTCGGCCGCTGATGAGATCTTCGAAAAAGTATAAGAGAAAGGCTTGAGGGTCAGTTGGAGACACACATAGAGGCAGAGCTGAGAGAACAGAAATGGAATTATAGGTCAGGGTTTGCTAAGAACTTCTGAAAGAGTTTTTCTGCAGCGAGGGGTAGTATTGGCTGAGGGGATGATCTAATCCCGGAGCCAAGAGTCAATAAGAGGCAGAAGAGCATCAAACAAGGACAGCGCAGAGGAGCAGGGAGCAGCAGCAATAGCTACGCAGCAACTGTGCAGCTGCTACGCAAGACAGCGCTGCAACTCTAGAGGGTTTCTAAATTACGCAAAGGGTCTCCAGGACCACCATAAGGCCTGTGTCACCCTCTCTGGGGTTACGCAGTCCCTCTCTGGACAACGCAATGGCACACAGAGCCTAGCACGGCTGACGTTGGGGCTTCAAGGGCAGCGCTGGGGTTTCTAGGGCCAAATCCAGGCTAAGTCTTGTAAATCCCGTTTGAGGGTGTGGATCCCTTTACTCTTAGTATTTTAAGTATGAGGGGTTTCCGCAGTGCATTATATTAGATATCATTTTGGGATTCAACTGCGTTAATTTAGTCATTCATCTATGACCATTTCCATGAGAGGTAGTCGTAACTGACTAATTTCTCATGATTTTTGAATAGTCCACTTAGCACTCATTGCATCAGGTGATGCTCACAGGGGTGAAGAAGTGGGATTGAAACTAGTGAAATGAATCACATAGCGTCAATCATCACTTCCGGGGCTTGCACCTGGTAACCAGGACTTCCCGGGAGGTCACCCATCCCCGAACTCCTCTGGCTCAAGCGCGCTTAACTGTGGAGTTTTCCCCACAATCAAGCCCACTTAGCTTGCTACCCCATTTGCAAAACCTTAGCAACTATTGTGCCTCATGAACCATTCAAGAAGAGATTCCTTTACTCTTAGTATTTTAAGTATGAGGGGTTTCCGCAGTGCATTATATTAGATATCATTTTTGGGATTCAACTGCGTTAATTAAGTCATTCATGTATGACCATTTCCATGAGAGGTAGTCGCAACTGACTAATTTCTCATGATTTTTGAATAGTCCACTTAGCACTCATTGCATCGGGTGATGCTCACAAGGGTGAAGAAGTGGGATTGAAACTAGTGAAAAGAATCACATAGCGTCAATCATCACTTCCGGGGCTTGCACCCGGTAACCAGGACTTCCTGGGAGGTCACCCATCCCAGAACTCCTCTGGCTCAAGCGCGCTTAACTATGGAGTTTTCCCCACAATCAAGCCCACTTAGCTTGCTACCCCATTTGCAAAACCTTAGCAACTATTGTGCCTCATGAACCATTCAAGAAGAGATCCCTTTACTCTTAGTATTTTAAGTATGAGGGGTTTCTGCGGTGCATTATATTAGATATCATTTTTGGGATTCAACTGCGTTAATTTAGTCATTCATCTATGACCATTTCCATGAGAGGTAGTCGTAACTGACTAATTTCTCATGATTTTTGAATAGTCCACTTAGCACTCATTACATCGGGTGATGCTCACAAGGGTGACAAAGTGGGATTGAAACTAGTGAAATGAATCACATAGCGTCAATCATCACTTCCGGGGCTTGCACCCGGTAACCAGGACTTCCTGGGAGGTCACCTATCCCAGAGCTCCTCTGGCTCAAGCGCGCTTAACTGTTGAGTTTTCCCCACAATCAAGCCCAATTAGCTTGCTACCCCATTTGCAAAACCTTAGCAACTATTGTGCCTCATGAACCATTCAAGAAGAGATCCCTTTACTCTTAGTATTTTAAGTATGAGGGGTTTCCGCAGTGCATTATATTAGATATCATTTTGGGATTCAACTGCGTTAATTTAGTCATTCATCTATGACCATTTCCATGAGAGGTAGTCGTAACTGACTAATTTCTCATGATTTTTGAATAGTCCACTTAGCACTCATTGCATCGGGTGATGCTCACGGGGGTGAAGAAGTGGGATTGAAACTAGTGAAATGAATCACATAGCGTCAATCATCACTTCCGGGGCTTGCACCCGGTAACCAGGACTTCTCGGGAGGTCACCCATCCCAGAACTCCTCTGGCTCAAGCGCGCTTAACTGTGGAGTTTTCCCCACAATCAAGCCCACTTAGCTTGCTACCCCATTTGCAAAACCTTAGCAACTATTGTGCCTCATGAACCATTCAAGAAGAGATCCATTTACTCTTAGTATTTTAAGTATGAGGGGTTTCCACAGTGCATTATATTAGATATCATTTTGGGATTCAACTGCGTTAATTTAGTCATTCATCTATGACCATTTCCATGAGAGGTAGTCATAACTGACTAATTTCTCATGATTTTTGAATAGTCCACTTAGCACTCATTGCATTGGGTGATGCTCACAAGGGTGAAGGTGGGATTGAAACTAGTGAAATGAATCACATAGCGTCAATAATCACTTTCGGGGCTTGCACCCGGTAACCAGGACTTCCCGGGAGGTCACCTATCCCAGAACCCCTCTAGCTCAAGCACGCTTAACTATGGATTTTTCCCCACAATCAAGCCCACTTTGCTTGCTACCCCATTTTCAAAACCTTAGCAACTATTGTGCCTCATGAACCATTCAAAAATAGGTCCCTTTACTCTTAGTATTTTAAGTATGAGGGGTTTCCGCAGTGCATTATATTAGATATCATTTTGGGATTCAACTGCGTTAATTTAGTCATTCATCTATGACCATTTCCATGAGAGGTAGTTGTAACTGACTAATTTCTCATGATTTTTGAATAGTCCACTTAGCACTCATTGCATCGGGTGATGCACTGCGGAAACCCCTCATACGTAAATTAACATGTCTGAGTTCACAAGTGCGAAGGGAAGGAAGACTTTTCTGTTCGGTACGTTGACTTTCTGTTTGGAACTATTTTGACCAGCATTGACCAAGGAGGAATTTACTTCGTTTGGCTTGGATTTTGACCTGTTTTGGGAGGTCGAGTTCACTGTCATTTGGACCAAAGTTTTCTGGGTATCTCTCTACTGAACATTTGATCACAATCTAACAGAAGAATAATTTGGAAAGGATTTTGAATTTTCCCCCTTGGTCTTTAACCAAATACTGTGCCTCTATTGCTCTTGGTTATCTTCTATTGTGCATTTGATTTACTGTTCTATCTACAATTGCTTATTGTTGCTGGAAAATTGAATTATATTGGAAATTGATTACTAATTGAAGAAGAATTGGGATAAGTGATTGTGTTAAGCATAGAACACTGGAAAATTAACAGGGGTCAAGCAGAAATTTGCCATATTAGAGGAGGAAGACAAATTTAGATATGCGAAGTAAAAAACACAAAGAAACCATGTAGAGATGTTTCACAATTATGAGAAATTTTACTAATTATGGCTCCCGAATTTTCCCTTTCCACAAGGTTGACTAAATGTCTTCAACATGCATTTGATATGATTGTAGGCCAGCCTGTTGCAAAATTAATTAAGTTGGCCTCTTCTAGCTTTAACTGCAGATATTTTTCCAATATGAGTTTAATTTTCTCTTCTTGAAGGTATTTCTTATGTTTATTTTCCTTCTTTTCTAAGGATTTAAGCTCTCCATTGATTTGACTGTTCAAGATATGGGTTCTTTGCTTTTAAAGATTCTCTTTATGAGTTATCATAACATCATCACAGCCTATGAACATCCTAGATGGTTAGTGTCGGACCATCACAATTTTTTAAATAAATTGTAAATGTGATTGAAAGCTTAAACCCTTATATATAGTTAATCATGGATCCTACTACCTAGAAATACTCTATGACGCAATGTAAAATCATTTGCAATTTTGCACTCCATTCTAGAGGTTAAAATATCCCTTCAATATCATGAATATGCACTTGTATTTACAAAGTGCCAAGCTCTATAAGACAGAAATTCACAATTCATAGGAAAGAATGTTTGTTGTGAGGAAGCAGATAATATTTGGATAGCACTGCAAGAAAAACAATAAAGGCCACACCTGGAGGACAAATGCTGAAGAAGACAGAGATAGGGCAGCTCCAATCACCACAGCTTCATCAATACTTCTTATGTTGACCTGCATTAAAGAATTTGAATGCTTTCCATTAGAATCTTTATGGATAATATGGTGAAATGAAACTAAAATAAATGTAAACTTTTTCAGTCACCTAAATATTATTCTTATATAGCATCTTAAAATATATGAATTATTCAAGTTTTGTTTGAAAATCAGTCTCATAAGCTCCATCCACATTAAATATAGAACAAAAAGGCATCAAACATGAACAGGAAAGTTGGGATTCAATAATGAGAAACAAATGTTTTCTCCAATTAGGTTCCAGCTATACAGATTCAGAGACAAATGTAATTGACGCCTTGAAGATATAACATCCATGCTAGAACATATTTTGTTGCAGACACATTTAGATATAAAGTCAAGAAGGTAGGCATGGTGAATTCAATATTTCACATTTCCAGTTCCAGCCCGACAAGTGAACAAGCAAGATTCCATATTTTCATTGTCACAATTTGCCTGCCTAAGCAACACCTTTTTCCCAACATCCTTTTTTTGATTCATCTTACTGCCACAACCATCCCATACTTTTCTTTGACTACATATACTACACCAAGTTGATGTACTCACAATAAACAGAGGCAACTCATTTGAAAGGATATCTAACCAGCTAAAGATGGACCAAAACCAAACTGCAAGTCCATTTCTTGGTAAACACCAAGCATTATAAGTCAAGCACATCCAAACCCTCGCAACTATTGGAATTTGGTTGTCATTGATGTCAACCGAAGCAGAAGCCAAAAGAAGCCCCGCCTTCGTTGAGGAAATTGATTGGAAAGATCAGTATGTTTGGCTTGTTGACCACAATTTGTCAACGACCCCATAGCAGTACACCCCCGTTTTTTCAAATGGGACTTATCATGTTCGAGGTTCACGTCATCCAGATTTCATCGACAGATGACATTTTGTTATAAATGATGTAAACCCATTCTGCGTGTTATGATGTAAATGATCTAAGTAAGACCTTCAATGTATGTAACAACCTAGGTAAGCCTAGTATGTTGTTAATGATTTCTATCTTAGGAGGTTTTTTGTCTCACTGATTCACGTAAGTGATCGGCAGAGTTTTTCCCTCCAGCCTCACCCCAAAGCTATGGTGGATTTTGTCATCAGCATGCTAAGTGAATCCTAGTGTTTTCTATCGAGTCCTTGTAAAAGTAGTTTGAGCTACTTGGTCTACTAGATCATGTTTTGAGTCGCAGAATTGGGTATTTATTTGAGGGTCTATACGAATGGGTTTTCCCCCTTCATGTGTATAAATTTATTATCTTGTGTAAAGAGAGTTGGAAAAATAATTAAAATCCCCTCTCAGTCAATTAATTAAATTTTCTGGTCAATTACTTAAAAAATCAAAAGCTAGAAATTTAATTAATTTAGGGTCCTAAGTGAGAATGAAATTCTTCAAAGGCAAAATTCGTTGGTCTTTAAAAAATGAATTTTTAAAGGCCCCGGGCCAAGGGAAAATTGAGAATTTTAAGAAATTTTGGACCCTTGGGCCTAGGTGGTTAAGTCAAAGTCAAAATTTTGGGGTAATTAAATCCAAAATAGCATTTTTGAGTTAATTAAAATGAATTTAAATGATAAATTCGTTTTTTCCCCAAATTTATAATTTCGATAGTCCAGATTAAAAGATAATCAAATCTTATTTTGACATGGATCAACCGAACTAGCTGTTGGAGATTTGTCCTATAAATTAAGAGGTCTTTGTCAGTCTTGAGTCATCCGATCTTAGAATGGTGAACTTGTCTTGGAAGCTCTTGTGAATTTTCTTTGATGAATAAAGCATAAAAACTTTGGGGTTACAAATTTTGATGTTCCTTCTCGGATCTATGTGGTGAATTGTCTCTAAACTCTGCTACTTTGTTTGAAATTTTTATGGTTAATGGCCTTCATGGATTAATCTGCATATAGGTATCTTGTGCAGTTTTTTGAGTTCATAACATGACATTTTGATTTTTTTGAAGGATCTCATGTTATTTTCTTAAATCTCTATCGATCTAAGGTTCAGATCTAAGTGTGCAGGGAAATTTCTTTTTAAAAAGTTGAGCGTCTGGGGAAGTCGTCGGTTGGACCAGCCGACTCTCATAGAACATAAATCTAAAAAGTTCATTATTTGTTAAACTCCAAATCTATCTTACGAAATTGGTGGTTTTGCAGGGTTTTCTAGGGCTTGTGCCTCTCTCTAAAATTTTAAATCTCTAAAACTGTGTTAAAATGGATTCAAATCTGGCCATGAGGGCCTCAGATCTGTAAACTAGTTTGTAAATTTGTATTTTTTAGGGCTGTAAGGGTTTAATTATTTCAGGATCTGACTGGTTTCTTGCAGGTTGTAGGTTTCATTCATAAATGTTTTTAAGATCTGAGCCAGATCCAGTCCCCAAGGGCTAGATCTGGCCTCAAATCGCCTCTATGGGCAAATCTAGACGTCATTGGATTCAAAGAGCATTGAAAATCTGTGTTTGAAGGGAGAAATTTTTTTATTTGAAGGGAGAAATTTAAATGTATTGGGTTTAATTACTGCATAAGCACGAGCTCAGTGCGCTGTCAAAGACTTGTCCCTTCCTCTGCGTTTTCAGTCGCTCCCCATCGATCTGCAAAGCCATTCATCCACGCTGCCTTTTCACATTTCTACTGTCAGCATCTCTTACCTTCACACTGCCTTCCAAATCCTACTTCTTTCCATCGACTTCCTTTCTTACCCTCCTCATGCTTCTCTGTCCCTCATCCTTAGCATCGACCTTTTTTCCGTCCTCCATTACACTGCACTCTCCTTAACGTCGAACCCTCCAATCCGCCGTTGTGCTCCACTTCGGTCACGTCGTCCAGCTCTTCGTTCTCTCCTTGCCGTCCATCGACCTCATCTCTGTCCTCGCCCCTCGCCCGATCACCTGCGAATAAACAAACGAATAAACGCACACATTAAAAACAAAATACAAGTATATGCGTTAAAAACTTGAGTCGGATTTATTTTTTGTTAGACCTTAGCTTAATTTTTAGATTTTCAGTTTTAGATTTTAAATTTTGTTAGGTTTTAATTCATTCACGTAGACTTTAGTTTTAATGTGTTGGATTTTAATGAATGTTAGTTGTTTAGTTTAGATTTTATTTTATTTTTTTAATTCGTTTTTGTTAGCGTTTAGTTTTTTTTTAGCGTTAATTCTAGAGGGTTTAGTTAGGTTTTGATTTCATTTTCAATTTTGTCTTTTTTAAAGTTTAGTTTTAGGATTCAATTTTAATATTTAGTTTTAATTTAATTTTAGTTTAGATTTTGTTTGATATCGTTAGTTTTAGATTAGGATTTTTTTTTTTTAAATTTAGTTTGGTTAGCATATGTGTTAGTTTAGTTTTTTGAGTTCTAATTTAGTGTTAGATTTTAAATTTTGACTTTAGTGTAGTTTTAGTTTAAATCTAACTTAGTTTTAGTTTTAAATTTGGTTAGCGTTAGAATTTAAATTTAACTTTAGTTTTATTTAGATTTTAGATTTAGATTTTTAATTTTGATTTTTCTTAGATTAGAGTTTTAATTTAGATTTAGATTTTTTTTTGTAATTTGAAAATATTAAAAAATAATAAAAAAAATATAAAATTTTAAAAAATTAAAAATTTTGAGTCCTACAGTCGAATGAGCTTTCAAATTTTTATCTGAACTTTGACTGTGGAGCATTTTAATTTTCGAACTGGGTTATTTCAAACATCATAAATTCGAAAATATTTCAAGCATCTAGCATTTATCTTAATGATCGTTTCAGTATCTTAATGAATGGTTGTGGTGCTTTCCACTGAATACCATTGTGGTCATTTGTATTTTCATAAGCAGCAGTTATACATCAACTACTTGGCTTTTAAATTTCATAACGGGATCTTCTTTAACTCCATAAGGCATTGGTTTTAATATAATTGATCTGTGAAATCTCATTTATCTTATCAAGTATTTGGTGTTTTAGCTGTGTCTCCTAGATTGGTTGATTTGCAAACAATTCTTGTCCTTCATTTTTGTTAGGGTCTACCTCCCTTAGCTTGCAAGGAGACATCTTAGATAGAGAGATTGGGGATAAAGGTGACAGCCCCCGATCTGAGCCGTTGTCGCGGTGCCTAGACAAACTGTGCGACAACAGGGCTCAAAACCATCTTCATTTTATTCTCCTCGTCATGTCGATTCCAACGGTAGGTCGCACGCCTCATAACTCCTCACGGTTGAGGAGATATGCTTGATCCAAGTTTATGCCCTAAACGTATAGTCAAAGCCCCCAAAATAAGATGATGTGGCAGCTTAGCAATTGGCTAAATATTTGATCAAATCATGAGGCCAAGAAGGATTATTATTGAGGTTGCAAAAGAGGTTAAGTCAGCCCCCATAAGAAAATTATTTTGAGTCTGTTACCACTCAGACCAGCAGGGGACCTAAAAGGGTTTCCTAAGAGGGCAACTGTTAGGTTAAAAGAAACGGTGGAGGCTTAGCCCACTGTCACCACAACTAAGGCTCCTTGCTCTTTACGGACTTTCACCAATGGGAGGAGTCCTGATGCTTTTGTGAAGCCACTTATAAAGGATATATCAATGAATATATAAGAAGTGACCCCTTAAACCCTTTCCTAAAGAAGAGGTGAAGAATGAAGTTTGCTTGCCTTTTAAGCAAGGGACTTGATCTTCTAGGGATAAGGGAGGAGGATTGCAGGGTTGAGGTAGAAGGATAAGGCTTATAGATGAGGCTTTCAATCCCTAAAATCCTTGGGGGAACTTGGATTTCCAAATGGTCCTTGATAAATAGTCTTTGATGATAAGTGGGACCACAAGGGGCCAAGTAGACCAAGCCCAGGTTCGGGGATGAAATATAGAAACCAATGATGCTCCTATCCTGGACAAGGTGAGGGGAAAGGACCAAACAAGAATCCTTACTTCAAAGAGTCAAACTTATCCTACTGTTGAGATTTTGGGTAGCATCGGATGTGCTCTAGCTCTGAAACTTTTTGGAGGGGTTGGAACAAATGA
Organism: Pinus albicaulis; assembly: GCA_034641835.2. Taxonomy (NCBI): domain Eukaryota; kingdom Viridiplantae; phylum Streptophyta; class Pinopsida; order Pinales; family Pinaceae; genus Pinus; species Pinus albicaulis. Next base: position 418,286,052 of record CM076578.1, read on the forward strand.
GATCTCCAAGACCCAGAAAGCGTTTAGACTTTGGAGAAATTCCATCTGGTGTAAAAGTTATTCAAATAATTAATTTTTTTAATGAGGACCCTAAGTCTAACTTAGGAAAATTAAAAAATTAAAGTGAATTAATTTACACATGTGATGAGAACATTCTAAGTGACGTGGATCAAACTACTTCTAATCTTAGCCGTTGATTAGAGATTAAATCACGGTCGTTGATGTGGCAACAAGAAAAGTATAAAGGAAGGTCTTGAGGTCAGTTGGAGTACACACACAGAATCTAAGAGATCGAATTCTTCTGACGGAGTAGTGCTCGGACGAAAATCAGATCTGAGTGATTCGGAGAAGTAGTGAGGGGCAGATGCAGTGATTGGTCAGGAGGGCCAAGAGTACAATGCAGAGCAAGGGCAACAGATATGCAGTGGAGTCAGGGAAACCATCAGAGGGTGTGACGCAGTCCCTAGAGAGAGTGACGCAGGCCCATGCAAGGCTCACGCAAGGGCAACGCAGAGCCTCCAAGGAAAGTCCGAGATCTAGCTGGAGACTAGGGTTTCTGAGCAGACAGGGTTGAAACCAGACTCCGGGAGAAGCTGATCAGCACAGAGCTAGGGTGACGCAGTCCCTCAGCCAGGGCCACGCAGCCTTACGTAGTGGCAGCGTAGAGACTGCGCAGAGCTAGCTGGGGTTTCACCAGTTGCTCATCCGGATTAGTCGGGACTTGCGAGAGTGAGGTATATCTCACATTTTTCTCTGTAGCTGAGGATTTCTTTGTTGGGTGAGCCGATTTATGGCACCCTAGATGTACTCAGAAATTGTTGCTTAATAATAATAAACCCTCATATCTGCTACACCAGTTTTCCCGCACTGGGTTTTGGTTTATCTAAGTTGACTTTGATAAACCAAATTCTGGCAGTGAATTATTTGTATTTGTGTAGGTTGCTAGTTATGTTTACTTCGAAGTTTTTCTGAATATTTCAGTTAAATAACTTGTGTAAAATAAATCAAGTAGGAGAATTAAATCAATATTTAGCAGTAGGATTTCTTTGTGCTCTGAAATTTTCACACCTACTAGGTTTTAGCCTTGGGGATACCTAGGCAAAACTTGGTCCTAGATCTAGAGCTTGAGGTTCCCGGAGATTCCTCGATCGGAATTGGCTCAAATTTGGAGGAGAGTGAGGGGACCCACCAGCATAGTAGCCTCTAGGAGATCGAAGTTTTCCTGTGGGTCGATTCTCGGGAAACTAATGCCCTAGGTGACATATTAGAACTAGACCTAAGAAAAAGTGGAAATAGGTGAAAAAGAAGGGGAAAATGATCACTCTTTTGAGGGACTAGTGCCTGATTCACTTGGGGATATGGAGTCAAGGATGATATTGATTAAGAATTTGGTTTATCAAAGTCAACTTCGTCCAATGTTAAGGGAAAGAGAAGAAAAGTGACCTTCAAGCATTTATACTTCATACAAATGGTGCAAGCTTATCGAGACAAAACGATCTCTAGGACATTCCCTTCATCCAATACTGGCCCATACATTAAACGAGCTAAATAGACACTTATTTCCACTTTTCAATCATGCAGCAATTAGCCCTAATTATAGTGAAGTTCAACAATATGTAGCAAAAAGAAAATAGCGTTAAAATTTGCACTTACAATGTTAGAGAGTATATCCAACTAGCATCACATTTGCAAAAACGAAGCTCCAAGATAAAAAAAATAGCCCAAATCCATACATCAAAATTCATCCATTATCCAAAATAGTCCTCCAAGGAAAAATGTGAAGTTTTGTAAAGATAGAGAGATCCCAAATCAAGTGATGATACAAATGAATGTAGTTAACTCCTATTTATACACCTTTTAGGAGTTCGAGTTAGCCTATGCGCTTACATTAGCCCCTTAACATAAAAAAATTGTGCATGTAATCCTAACTTTTGGTGACAAGCCCACCAAACTAGCTCATACATGGAATAAAAAATCTCACAAGAGATCAACTGATGTCGTAGGGACTTCTAGGAGGCATGTTGGGGTCCATGAGTGCTAGAATAATGCATGGGACCCATCAAAAGTGTTGGACAAGGGGGTGGCCCCTTGTTCTCCAAACAACAAACCTGTGGAGCTCCTAGTGGATGTGGGGAAACACAAATGATCTCATGGGTCTCCAAATGAGTCGCAGATGCCTGTAGATGCTCTATGAGGCTCAGATGTTGGAATAAATGTTGTTGTGTCCTCATACAAGCCCTGGGGCACCCTCCAAGTCTGTGGTGCACCTGTGGGGTTAGTTGGGCATGATGCATCTTCTTCTTCCAAGAGTGCATCTCTAGAAATCTTTAATCATCCAAAGGGATCCATAAAGCATTGTCTACTGTTGTGGAGACCCATGCCTCTCGACACACACCCTATATGTGCCAATGTAGCTGTCTGGAGGATTAGGACTCCATATAGGGAGACCAAACCCAAAATGGACACCACTTGCAATCTTGTATAAGATTCAATGTGTCCCCTACCCTTCCAGTACAACAAGTCATTAGAGTAATCGAATAAAAGAGCTTACAAAATCATGGGCAACAAGTGGACACTTCATAATGGCCTTCCCTTCCATAGTGGGCTTTGGGATGTGCTAATGTCTCCAGGCTCCAAAGGGAAGTAGCCAAGTACCTTATTAGGTGGTTTCACACTTTAAAAGGGGCAATATGTCCAAGGTCCATCCCTCAAATGGTAGTGGCATATGATCAAGATCTGAAATGGAGTAGGAAATGATAGGGGCAATCCTGCACCACATATTGGGGCATAGGGGTAGCTAAGAATAAGGGAAGCCCACACCTAGGTACATAATGTGTAGGAAGGAGCAATCGTGGTACATGAGGTGCCCCGACCTTGATTTTTCCACCCTATGCCTTTTACCTTTTATGATTTTTCTTCAATAAACTACTCGGGGCTCAACGGACAAGAGCATGATGTGTTGGATATAGTAGTAAATGTAGAAATTTTTGAATCCTTACACTTATGCAGAAATTATTACTGTTAATCCGGTTAAGCTCCTCCTACTTATACAAGTTATCAACTAAATAAATTCAAGTTAACATCGAAGCAAAACACATAACAGATCTCTACCAATTCAGATCTAGAATAAGCACATGCACACATTGACAAAGTGACAGTTATTTCTAGACAAACTGTACCTGGAAAAACCCAATGTGGGAAAACCGGTCTCTGGCTGCTAGAGGGTTCTATTATTAAGAATATTTCTGAATACACAACTCTGGGTTCCAGATTTGGAAAACTCGACAGAGAAAACTGTAGATCTACAGCTCATGGTTGATCTAGGGCCAAAAATATTGACTGATCCACACCCTCAAATGGGATTTACAGAACTCAGCCAGATCTAGGCCTAGAAACCCCAATGCTGCCCCTGAAAGGCTCTGCTTTGTGTCAGCCTCTGAAGCCCCTGAAAACCTCTGCGTCAACCTTGGATGGCCTCCAAACCCCCAACACTGCTCCTGGAAGGGACTGCGTTGTCCCAGAATGGGTGACGCAGTCACTACGCTACCCCTAAGGGTCTCTGCGTAACCCCGGAAGGGTTTCCTGAAAATTGCATTGTCCTTGTTGTTGCTGCTGCTGCCTTCCTCTGCCTCTTTGTGTTTTCTAGACCCTGGGATCAGATCATCCCCTTGGTGTAAATTCCCCTCTCTGCAACTAAAACACTTCTGAGAATTCTTAGCAACCCCGCCCTAGAATTTCAGCTTAGCTTCAGTGCTCTGCCTCTGTGTGCCTTACAAATGACCCCAAGCCTTTCCTTTATACTTTTCTTGTTGACAAATCAACGACCATGATCAGATCTTGAATCAATGGCTAAGATTAAAAGAAAGCTTGATCCGTGTGACTTAAGCAGTGTGGCGAACATCTCGATAACATCCCGATTTTATCTCGAAATCACGATTTTTTGGCCTAACCGATGTTTGCCGATTTTTTACTAATTTTTTCCCAATTTTTACGATTTTTTGGTTTTCTGAACCCTTTTCGATGTTCGCAACATTGGACTTAAGACAATTTCATCACATGTTTAATTAAATTCACTTTAAGTATTTAAGTTCCCTAAGTTTTAACTTATGAAATACACTTAAAATAATTAATTAATTTAATATCTCCTAAACCAGATGAAATTTCCCAAATCCATTTCGAAGTCTTGTAGATCAGGTGAACTCTAGTCCCTCCACAAAGTTTGGGAGCTAGAGCACTTCTAATGCTACCCCAAATACACAAAATCTCAACACTCCCTCTTAGCATCAAGGGTGTGCTCTAGCAATACATCACACTTATGCATTACATGATTTTACGCACTAGTTTTGTGCTGCTGAAGCTTGTCATCCTACCACTCAACTCTGCACTGCTGCTGCCATTCTGTACTGCTGCCCATGAATCTACCACTGCCACTGCAAATTCTGTACTGTTGCCCATGAATCTACCACTACCACTACAACTTCTGCACTGCTGCCCATGAATCTACCACTGCCACTACAACTTCTGTACTGCAGCTCCCTCTCAATATGCTGCATCTGTGTTGCTCATAGCACTGCCACTGCTGATCTGCTGCACTGCAACTTCAGTTGTTGAGAGAAACAACTGAATCACCTGCCCAATCTTTGACAAACAAGTCTGATAGGCTGCATCCTCATCACTGAAGCTCCATAGGCTACACATCTGTGCTGGCATCTAAAGAATGATGCACAACTACAACTCTGCCTGCGTAATTAGACTCCCTGTGCACTACTGAAGTCACATTAGCTCCTTGTGCTGAAATCTATCACGTTGTTGTTGCACTGCGTTGTCCCTCTGAAGCTTTCTGCATTGCTGCAGCTTTGCACTACGTAAGCAGCATTGCTCTGCGCTGCTGAAGTCAGATCAGCCTCTGCGCTGTTGAAGTCACATCAGCCACTGCGCTGCTACTGCTTCTATGTTGTTGCTGCTTTGCTTTGCGCTGCTCCTTCCAACCTTCAGATTTGCCTCTGCCTCTGCCTCATTTGTGATCTATGCACCCTCTGCTCCACTTGTCCCGCTATTGTCTTAAGGCTGTCGTAGCTCGCTTGTGATCTAAGAGATGAGCTACTCAAGGATCCCGCCTCTCTTCCATGTAGCTCCTCTACATGTCCATGTCACCCCACCTCCGTGGTTCATGAGCACTCATGGCTACATCATCTCCCGATCCATCATCTGCCACTGCTGCTTTGGAAGAAGATGCTTCCTTGTCCCTTTTCTTCTCTGGACAATGGCTGGCAAAATGCCCCATTTCGCCACACTAGAAGCACTTGATCTTTGAAAGATCCTTCTTCTTCTTTGGTTGCTTCTTCGATGCCAAGGCTGCATCTTCCTCCTCTTCCTTCTTTACTTTGCTCAACCCAGGGTTGTGTTGCTTCTTGGTGAATCTGCGTAGTTCTTCTTGCCGCAGGATTGACCACAAGCTATCCCAATCTGGGAGGTTCGCTTTGCCCAAGATACTTTGGACAAAGGTTTCCCACTCATCCGTGACTGCATTGAGGGCAGTCCTGACTATCACTGCATCATCTACGGTTGCACCCGTTGCAGTCAGTTGATCTCTGATTGATTGCAATCTGAAGAGGAAATGCTCAATGTCTTCTCCCTTGGTCATCATGAATGACCTCATTAATGACCTCATTTGGGCCTCCAACAACATCTTTCTTTGGATTGATTTTCCCTCATATAGGGAAGTCAAGCCCTTCTACATTTCATTAGTTGTCCTCTTCTCAGCTATGTGTGGCACAATATGGTCCTTGATACTATCCATTATCAGTCGCTTGGCATGCCCAACAGCTTCCTTGTGCTTCTGTAGGACATCCGCATCTGTGGGTGTGGCCAGAGTCTGCTCTGCATGGTCTCTTAGATCGTATGCCTCAAGGACAATCAAGATCCTTGCTTTCCACACCGAAACGTTTGAGAGGCCCTCTAGCCTATCCTGATCATGCAGTCCATGAAGAGCCATCTGCTCAGAATGTGTCGAAGCTCCTCCTCTCTATACTAGAGATCTGGATCTAGGGTCCTTTACGAACTGGGCACCCTCTGCTCCTTCTGACACTTGATTTCCCTCCTTGGAAATCTACCAAATCAACTATGATTCAGCTTCTTCTTTGATCCTCTAATCAAACTGCAAGTTTCCTTTGGCAAGAAACTCTCTGAAAAGTTGATCTCTTCCTAATCTTTGTCACTTGTGCTAAGGCTAAAAATCTGAAAACTTTAGAAATTTAACCCGACCAGCTCTTCTCAATTTCTGCAGCTTTTCTGCAATCTTTTCTGGATCTAATAGATTCAGATCTGAATCACAGTGGCTGGCTTCAAACCCAACCAACGCTGTTTCTGAGCTGCCTCTACGCAGAAACCTTCCATACAAATGTCTCTGTGTGAATGATCCATGGATGCCTTGTCATACTTAATTATACCTGTAAATTGTGAAATCAAAGTTGGGCTTATCAGTTACCATAAATTTGGTCAGGTCTTAGAGTTTCAGTTGTTGACTTTGAAGTAACGAAGCATTAGTTTAATCACTTGTAGTTTACCTTTCTAATTTCCCTGTTTCTTGGGTTCAAAATTGGGCAAGGAAGTCTGTGATTCTACAGTATGTATGCTAAATAAGCATGACTGCTATAGCGGAGGTGATTAACTATAGTCTATTGGCAGCAACCCATAAGTTGGTAGGGGTAGAGAGTTGGGAAAGGTTCCTTACCTTGCAGAACACATCATTCGCTCTGTTACCTTAGCGGTGCACATTGTGGGAAGAAGCTAATCAGGTTTTATACTTATGAAGCAGTGAGAAAGCAAACCTATATGGAGATATGTTGGGAAAACCTTCAACCAACTTGGTTGAGTAATCTTTAATATTTCAAGTGAGATCATGCAAAAGGTTGGAAAATCCATCTGGGAGGATGACCAATGATGTTAGTTCTTCAAAGCCAACCCTTATTGTTTCCCTAACTCGAAGGGAATAAGTGACACTTCTACAAAATCCATATCAAGTAGTAGATCTACCAACAACACCTGTAGTTACCTTGTTGACTCAGAATGAAAGGCTTCTAGGGCTCTTCCCAGGAATGTGGTTGTTGATAATTCCTCAATCGTATCCTGGGCAACACTCCGCTGGGAAAATATTAACGGACAATATTAATAGAAGAAAACCTGCAAATTCTGCTAAATTCTCCGCAGAAATATTCTCATGGATTTCGTTCAAAATTTACAAACAGAAATCATGGCAAGATTTCAGCATTCAAGCAACTTCCAAATTTGGACTTCAGTCAAAAGAAAGTTTCGCATTTACACCATATGCAGTCAAGGTCGGGTGCATTTCCATCCGATAAGGGTTTTGACGAGCTTCCAAGAAGAAGCAGGAGATTACTTTTGAGTCAATACTCTATACTGGTGTAACGTCTTTCAAAGCGCAACATATTTAAAGCCAGGCTATGCCTATTAAAATCCAAGTTAAGAGATATAGGGTCATGTTTTCTTTTCAAAGAAGACTGTAATATTATGGTTGATATTTTCATTATATTTTTTCCCGTAACATACTTTACAACAGCTTATCGTGCAACTTTGGTAAAGAGCAGAACAATCGTTGTAAATGCTCTCGAGAGATACCAAGTCTAATTTCATCATTTAAACCAGGTGTTATAAGCTGGGGCTCAACCACCCATTTCTTTTGCAGACGATACCAGGAGTATAAAATACCCAATTTTGAACTTTGCTTACGTGTTGGGTAGTAGAACTGTTATTTTGTGGTGGACGACAGCAAGGGTTGTGGATATCCAAGGTAGTATATTTCGTTTTCCACTATTCCTCGGTCCAACTTGACGTCTAGAGAAACTCACTGAAATTACTACGACGGCCCTTGATCTTCTGAAATAAAAGAACGATGGACTCAGATGCAACCGTATCAGCATAATTATCAAACTGAACTGTGGAGATAACTTGAAACCTCATTTCGTGCTATTTCTCAACACCACCCAGCTATTTCTGAAAATTCTCAACATCTGCGGTCAGCGTTGGACGGACAGCTGGATTTCATTATAGTTAACGTTTGCTTTAAATTGAGGTTGTAGTTAACATTAAAACCTCTAAATAAATGTTTATTAAATTAATATATTTTGTTTATTAAAGTAATATATATGCGTTAAATTGAGATAATTGTTAAAGTTGGGTTCAGTTCATCATTAAACTCTTTATGCATTTTGAGAAAATATATATATATATATATATTTAAAATCAATGATACTTTTGCATGTAAATGTAAACATTGCTTCTCTAGACACTCATATTGGAACTTTAGTGAGCCCAGATTAGTCTTAAAGTACATCATGTAAATGATAAAGCTAGATAAGTCATCCATGGATGTCCTGAAGAAGATTTTTGTCTCTTTCATTAAGTGCTCTACTAAAGTCATTATAAATATAGATATATATTTATCATTTTACTATAAGGGATTCATATATTATTATTATATTCTAAATGAGAAAAAAAAAATATCTAGTTAGAAGGATTCTATAGGAAAGGAGAGTTGATGGTTATTATAAAGGTATTATATAATATATGACTTGTTAAGGGAAAAGCTAATAAATATATGAATATAGAGCTATAAATCGGAAATTAAAAATATAAGGATAATGAAAATATAACTCTTTCAATAACTGCATTTAGGACAAAAATTTTAGGTAAATATTATGAAATACATCATTATCTATCGAGAACCTTGCATTTCACTAAAGAATTATTACACATAGCATATCCTGCATACGACAATGTAATATCCCGAAAGGGAAATAGACAACAATACAAGCATACGACAATACAGAAAATGCCAGAAATAGAACATAAAGCAAATACTCATAAAAATGCCGGGAATGCTAAGCCATTTTATTAATCTGAGAAATATGATGAAATACAATAGCTAATAGGAATGATAGCACCTATTCTTGCTCAAGGCAAGTGAAGAACTCTTTCAGGAAAGACGGGAAATGGCTGCTCTAGGAAACTGCGTCCCAGCTGCTGGAAACTACCGGAAAATTGCCGCTACTGGAATGGACTGGAAACTAGGGGTTGCTCCCCTTGCCGGAATGAACTGAAAATCTGCAAATCACCTATACTCGCCAACCCGGACAAAACCCAGAAACCATATCAGAAATGGTCAGCCTCCGAAAACCACCAAAGAAACCCTCCTCAAGGAATTACGTTGTCTCTGCAAGGCTCAGCGCAGATGCCAAATGAAAATAGCTGAAACAGTGCCACAAACTCCTCAGGAATCCTCCTACTGGCAAAGACTGGTCCTCTACTCCGGATATCAACTGAAACTCCAGCAGAATTCCCGAACCGGAGCACCTCCCAGAAGAACTGCGTCCTCTCTCCCAGGGACTGCGCAGTCACAAATAAAGCCCAGCTCCTCAGCAAAACAACCAACCAAACCTCCCGCTAAAGACTGAAGAAATAACCTTACCCGAGCAGGCACTCGAAGTCCCCCGGGGCTAAGGGAAAGATCTCCGACCGAAGACACTCAACGCACTAAACAGTGCTACAGACAGGCTAAACAGCCAGCGTGCTCAAGAAGACAAAAGTCTAGCTCAAATATCATCAACAACAAGAATGCCAAATGAGAAGGTTCTCCCACCTTTTATAACGCTGGCCTCTCTCCAAAACCCTAACGTGGTCTCCCTCTCCTCCACGTGCTCCTCCTCAATCTGCGCAGAAGCTCCTGAGGCTACGTGGGCCCCCTCCTCTACGTGGTGTTGGACCCCCATGGCTCCCCATAAGTTATAACGTTGTGCTACTAGGGAGATACTTTATTTTACTTAAGTGAGTTAGGCCCCTCTTCTCACTTTTATTCATTGATAAACTATAGTCGGCAAAACTATACAAAAATCGAATATTCCAATTAGCTGTTGCTAATTAGGAATATTACAGACAAGGAGGTCGCGTTGCCACCCTTCTTGACCTCGGTATCAGTAAGACCTGCCTGTAGGTAAAATAACAAAAGAACTATACCCGTATGTAAGCTCAATTTTACGAAAATTATATTTAGTTAGTTTAAAAATTTACCCGAATCTCATAAATTTTATTATTTATTCCAAGAATAGCCACAATGGTAAGAACGTATCAGAGGCGGCAACGCTAGCAAGATGCATCACCATCTCTAACACCTCCACCTTCGTCGTCGCCAACACTGTCACCATCGCCACCACCTAGATCGTCATCAGCACCAGTTGCTCCAGCGCCCGATCTAACTACTGTAATGCGCTCATTAGAAGCCATTCTGAAAACATTAAAAAGGTCGCAGTCGGCCAGCAGCAACGAAGAATGACCTCATCTAGAGGAAAGACATTCATAAAAGCCTAAATATTATGATTATAAGCCACATAGAGAAGATATTTCCCGGGAACTGCAAAAGATTAAACTCCCGGAATTCTCAGGAGGACGAGCTGGAGAACATGCCGAAGCATGGTTAGAAGGGATGATAAGATGCTTCGCACTAAGATAATATTCTTCTACCTCTAAAACAAATATCACTATATTCCAACTCAGGGGGAATGCTTTGATTTGGTGGGGAAATCTAGAAAAACAACTACATCTCACATCGGACATCGTTCCTTGGGAGTTGTTTGTAGACCGATTCCGTGCAAAATACTTACCACATTTCTTTCAAGAGCAGCAAGCCGAAACCTTCCATACTCTAATTCAGGGTAATAAGACCATGGAAAAATACGAGATAAAGTTTATGGAACTTGTAAAATACGTTCATTATCTAGACATGGATGAACGTCAAGCCGAGTGTTTCATATATGGATTAAATCATCGAATCAAGGCCATGGTAAGAATGTGGAGCCATCAGCGATAGCAAAGGCGGTTGAATGTGCACAATATGCAGAAGAGCATCTAGGTATTAAAAGGGATTTCAGGCCAGCAGAACCATCACAACAGGGATTTACAGGAAAGACTCCCCAAAATTTCTTCTAAGGAAGTAGCTCGAGACCACCTCCTTATGGTAACAGGTTTACCCCAAGAGGAATAGGAGCAGGAGCTCCCATGACCATTAATACTATAGCTTCTGAATCCTCAAACATCAGTCCTTGGAAATCTTGAGAGACTAGTAATCGGAGAAGGAATGGGAAAGGAAGTGGTACCAGAGGGTAGAGCTTTTGGTCTAGAAATTCACAATCAGAATCAAAGGGGCCAACACAAGTTGATTGTTGGAGGTGTGGAGGACCTCATTTTCAGCGTGATTGTCCGGAGATCTCTTAGAGAGCAAGAAAAGGACCATCATCAAATACCTAAGGCAATCATAGAATCCATGCCGCCATCAACAACAACCAAGAAGCACATCAGTCCATTGTAGTGGAATCTTCAAGTACAATAAACGGAATAAAACTCAAAATCTTAATTGACACTAGTGCTACTGATAGTTTTATTTCATCATATACATTAAATAAACGTGGGTTGGCAGCTTGCAAGCAAAACGATTTCAGACAGATAGAAATGGGTTCAAGAGAACTTCAACCAGTAGAATTTAGTGTTGAGGATTGCAAAGTTGATCTAGGAGTCTGTTCGACCAAACTAAAAGTATATGTCACAGCCCTAGGAATTTACGACCTGGTGATAGGATTGGATAGGTTAGAGTCTCATCAAACATGGGTAGATTGTTTCGGGAAAACAATACTTTGCACGAATGATGAAGGAGAGACAATCCGAATCCAGGGTATTAAGAGGAAAGTATCCTTATGCTTCATCTCAGCAATGCAAATGAAACGGTGCTTAAGAAAAGTTTGTCGGGTATATGCAGTTCAAGAAGTAAGCAAGGAGAAAGGACCATCCTTAGAACAGTATCCGATTCTGTCAGAATTTTCGAATGTTTTTCCAAAGGAATTACAAGGACTACCTCCTAAAAGAGAGTTAGACCTCACAATAGAATTGAAACCTGGTACGGAACCAATATCTAAAACACCTTACAAAATGAAAGCTCTTGAACTTCAAGAATTACAAATACAGCTGAAAGAACTATTAGATATAGGACACATTCGACCCAGTATTTCACCTTGGGGCGCTCCTGTATCTTTGTCAAGAAGAAAGATGGTTCATTACGACTCTGTGTGGACTATCGAGATTTAAATCAGGCCACTGTAAAGAATAGGTATCCAATGCCTCGCATTGACGACCTTTTTGACCAAATGAAAGGAGCTGCAATATTTTCAAAGATCGATCTGCGATCAAGTTATCATCAGCTAAGGATTAAAGAAAGTTATGTTTCTAAGACTGCATTACAAACTCGTTTTAGGCATTATGAATTCATTGTGGTACCATTTGAGTTGACCAATGCACCTGCGGTATTCATGAACCTTATGAATAGCGTTCTACGCAAATATCTTGATCAATTTGTACAAGGCTTCTTGGACGATATTTTCATTTGCTCTAAAAATGAGAAGGAGCATGAAGAGCATCTTCGGATAGTATTATCTTGCCTCATAGAACACAAGTTATATGGAAAATTATCCAAATGTTCTTTCTTTCAAAAGGAAATTCGTTACTTAAGTCATATCATATCAGGTGAAAGGATCTCTGTAGATCCTAAAAAGGTAAACACAATCAGGGAGTGGCTGATACCTAAGAATGCACATGAAGTGCATAGTTTTATGGGTTTAGCAGGTTACTATCAAAGGTTTGTGGAGGGATTCTCCAAAATTGCAAAGTCGATCACAACCCTCCAGCGCAAAAATGTTAGGTATGAATCAGTGTGGAAAAAGTCGGGAAAAAATCGCGACTTTTTCAAAAAGTCCCGATTTTTTCAAGACGCCGATTAAATCGGCCGACTTTTTCCCGATTTTTTCAAATTTGAAAAAGTCCCGATTAAATCGTAATATCCCCGATTTTTTCCCGATTCGATCCAAAAAATCGTGAAAGGGTTTATAAAAGCAGGAAATTTCGTTTTTTATGTGTTATTTAGTTTTGTTTGTCGGATGTCCGCCCGCCCGCGTCGCGTTTAACAGTGGAGCAGCTGCTGTGGTCCGTGGAGACTCTGTCGACCAGCAAGAGGGTTTAAAGTTTAAACTTTTAACTCTTAACATTTTATTGAATTCATACGTGGCTTCTTTGCGTTGGGAGGGAGCTGAAGATAGCTCGAGCTTGCAGATTGGGTGCCGCCAGGGTTTGCTGCTCAGTGCTGCCGCCAGGTAAGTTAAAAAAATTTCACCATTGCCATCTTCATAATCGAATACCACAAGACCCCAAATCTACACTATATTCTTCTTTACTCTCTGTTTGAACTTTGAAATTCAGAGAGGCCATTGTCACCACTGCCCAGCCATAATTTTTCATCAAAATTTTGTTCAAAACTCGTCACAAGGACAACAGTGCCCTCCTCGTTGTTGACTGTCAAAGGGCTGTCGGCACTATGAACTGAGCAAATTAATTCTGAATGCAAAAACAGTTCTGAAAGTTTTAATTTAATAATTTCTCAACAGAGAGCTACCTCTATGCCAAATGCCACAATTGAAGCCCATTCCTTTTAGAAGCAATTTGACTGTATTGTTCAGATTTCAAATGACATAAAAGAGCATTTAGGATAGCAATGAGTTTGCTTATGACAGCAATGAGAAATTAAATGCAAAGAGACAAATCCAGAAATTTTCTCCTTATCCAGTTTAGAATCGGCACAGTGTAATGTTGGAAGCATTTACAGAGATGCTAACTGTTCTAGTTTCTAAAAAACTTTCAAACCTATAAGCATGACCAACTCTTTCCTTGTCCATATATTCATCCCTAAGATTGCCATCCATATATATCTCCCAAATTCTGTCCTTAGAATCAATCTTCAATCCTTCTCCAGGGATGCCAACTGTCCTACCAGATTCCTCTTCTGTGGGACCAGAGCTGCCTTCTATGATCTATCACATGAAGTTTGATAAAGCATGCTCGCTCCTCTTAATGTTGATTGTCAATGACTGGTGGCCCATCAAAATACAATATGTATGACTATGACCTGCCACTGTTCTGCACTAAGAATGAATCTTCAATGATGCTGCCATTATCATAGTTCTTAAGGTGGTATTTAATATTTATGGATGTGTACAGTAACCAGTTGGTTATGGCTATTCCTTCCTTGAAATTCAACACATTCAGCGTTCAGTTCATACTATTTAGTGATTTTAAATTTTAATTTATGTGATGGGCAATTTTTAATTTTTTTTTAAATTTTTGTTTTGTGCCCAGGTTCAAAGTTCAAACATCAAAAAGTTTCAAACAAAATACCAAGGAATTTGGATCCTTTCTGGCAGTATGGTGAACCTGATACTATACCCGAAACTGGAGGACTCAATAGAATGTATTTGTCTTGCAAGTTGTGTGGAAAGCATATGTCAGGGGGTATTGCCAGATTAAAATGCCATATAGGGCAAATTCCAGGGCAAAATGTAGAACTTTGCCCAAATCCGAGTCCAGAAATGATCCGACAGGCCATTAAAGCCTTGATGGAAAAAGAAGATGGCAAAGACACCAGGGCAGTAATAAAAAGGCAACTTGTAGGGAGCTCAACACAGGGGGTAAGTGAGAGTGCTTCTTCTGGTTCAGCATTACCTTCCATTTCCACCCCCTCAGCTTTTTCATCCTTTTTTGTCCCTAGAACGACACCTGGTGCGCAACCTGGCATCAAATCAGCAATTAAAAAAAAGGAAAAGGCAGAAGCTGACAGGTTGGTGAGTAGATGTCTTCTATGGAGTGATGTTCCTTTCAACATTGCCAAGACAAACCCATTCTACCAACCTATGTTTGATGCTGTTGCTGTCGTTGGCCCAGGGTACAAAGCCCCTACCTTTGCACAGTTGAGAGGGCCTCTTCTTCAAGAGGAAAAGAATGATTGCACTGCTAGACTGGAGGAGTTTAGGGCATCTTGGGAACACACTGGATGCACAGTCATGTTAGATGGTTGGACTGACTAGAAGGGTAGGACCCTTCTTAACTTCTTGGTTAGTTGTCCCAAGGGGACAATGTTTATGAAATCTGTTGACGCATCTGCACACATTAAAGATGCGCGTTTATTATGTGAGTTGTTGGACATCTTCATTCAGGAAATAGGCCCACAGAATGTTGTCCAAGTTATAACGGACAACGCTGCAAATTATGTTGCAGCTGGCAGGTTGCTTATGGAGAGGTATCCTACCCTGTTTTGGACACCTTGTGCTGCTCATTGTATTGACTTGATGTTGGAGGATATAGGTAAGATTCCTATGGTGAGACATATTGTTGAATCATCCAAGAGCATAACAAAATTTATTTACAATCATGCATTTGTGCTTAGTTTGATGAGAAGATTCACCAACAACAAAGAGTTGGTGCGTCCTGCGATAACACGCTTTGCCACTACTTTCATATCTCTTCAGTCTCTGTTGAATTCTATGTGGGACGTGAAGAGCATGTTTCTTTCACAGGATTGGCATGAGTTATCTATTAGCCGCAAACCAGAGGGAGAGGGCATATGCAGACTTGTTTCATATGATCAGGAGTTTTGGGCAGGAGTAGAGGAGGTGTGTGCCATTTCAGAACCTTTGGTAAGGGTTCTTCGGTTGGTTGATGGAGAGAAGCCCGCAATGGGCTACTTGTATGAGGCCATGGATAGGGCCAAAGAAGCCATTCGTGCTTATTATGCGGATAAGGGAGATGAGGGGTTAGAGAAACAACAGGTCATATGGAGAGTGATTGATGACCGATGGAACAATACCCTCCATCGCCCCATTCATGCTGCAGGTATCTACTTCAACCCCGCATTTTCTTACTCCTGTGGTTTCAGATTTGATGCCGAGGTGATGGATGGATTCTTCACATGTGTTGAGAGGATGGTGGTATCTGAGCAAGAACGTGAAGAAATTTCCAAAGAAATGGAACTATATAGGATGGCTGGTGGCACATTTGGTTTTACCATGGCTATTAAGGATAGGACGACCAAAATGCCAGGTAAGCTTCAGTTTGTTTCAATTTTCATTGTTCAACTTTCAAATTTAATAATTCATTGTCTCTTCATAATTTTTGCTTCTCATTTTTATTTTAACTTGTAGATGCTTGGTGGACAAGCTATGGTGGTAGAGTACCCCATCTCCAAAAGCTTGCCATCCGAGTGCTCAGCCAGACATGCAGTTCCTCTGGGTGTGAGCGCAATTGGAGTGTCTTTGACAAAATACATAGCAAAAAGCGCAACAGGTAAAAAAAATTCAAATTAAAATTTTGAAATAATTTGATTATTTTTACTATATAAATTTTCCAAGTACTAATTTATAATCTATGACCCTTTTACAGATTGGAATCCCAACGTCTCAATGACATGGTGTATGTCTACTACAATCTTCGATTGTGGATGAGACAAATTCAGAAAACTCCTGATATGGATGCCATTTCATTTGACAATATTGATACCACTGCTGCATGGAGGGTCGAGACTGAGAGGCCGGTCATGGAATCGACCCCTGATTGGTTAGATGTGGATCCAGAGGCATTAGTGCCGGAGGAGGAAGCAGATGCACAGCAGGAGGAGCCAGTGGTAGAGGAGGAGGAGCAGAGTCAGGAGGCAGAGCAGGAGGAGGATGTGGAGGAGGAGGATGTGGAGGAGGAGGTGACACCATCTAGGATGGGCAGTAGCAGTGGCAGCGTCAGTGGCAGAGCACAGAGGCCACCTATTTTTTTTGCTTCTAGAGGACGACTGGGTCCATCTGTATTCCGAGGGGCAGAGGCTTCTTCCTCTAGAGGAAAAGGCAAAGCCATTCCCTATTCCCGTAAAAGGGGCAGGGGATCTTCATCTTAGTGACTTACTTTATGACATGGAGATGACTCATGATATACATTATTATATTTTTTGTTGATATTTTGACTCTTGTAATATCCCCAACGAGAAATAACCAGTAATACACAGAAATATGCCAGACAGATATATAAAACAAAATGCCGGAACCAGAACATGGAACAAGTACACATAAAATGCCAGAACACTAAGCCATTTTATTAATCTGAGAATACATATATAGGGGTACAAGATAATCAAAATGAGTGCACCTATCCTTGCCCTAGGCAAGTGGAGACCCTCTCAGAATAAAGAATGGCTGCAATATATGAACAAGTACACATAGAATGCCAGAACACTAAGCCATTTTATTAATCTGAGAATACATATATAGGGGTACAAGATAATCAGAATGAGTGCACCTATCCTTGCCCTAGGCAAGTGGAGACCCTCTAATGGAAGAATGGTCGTTTTCGTACAGGGGACTCGCGTCAGCAGTTTTATGGAATCCGCCGTGGGAAAACTGCTATCATGCAATGCACTGGAACTAGGCCGATCCCATCACCGGAATGAAGAAAACTGGAAAGGTAGCCGATCTCAATCCTCCAGATTATTATAACCAAACCTCAGTGGTCCGGAAATACTGAAAAACGCCGCCAAAATCCCACATGAACAACCTCGCTTCATCGATTCACAGCCCTCCTTAGCCGGATCTCAAGGCCCTCCCGATCCAGACTGCGTCCTTCCCTATCCGGATCTCGCGTCCTCCCTACCGGATCTGCCGTCCTCCCTATCCGCATCTGCGTCCTCTCTATCTCGATCTGCTGCCCTCTCAGTCGATCCCGTGCCTTCCTATCCAGACCGTACTCTTCTATCTAGGGATCTGCGCAAACAAGAAAGGGTAACTCCTCTACCAAATGTCCACCAGAAAACTACTGCAAATCACCACTGAAACTGAAGGAAAGAAACCTTGCTCGAGCAGGCACTCGAAGTCCCCCGGAGCCAAGGGTGAGATCTCCGACTGGAGACACTCAGTTTGCACTAAACAGTGCTGCAGACCGACTAAACAACCGGCGTGCTGAAGTAGACAGAAGTCTAGCTCTCAATATCAATATCAAATCAACAATGCCAAATGAGGTGAAAACCCCACCTTTTATAGTGCTAAACTCCCTCCAAAACCTTGACTGTGTCCTTCAATCTACTTGGCCTGCGCAGTTAACTTTGGGTCAGCATGAGGCCTCCCCTCATACTCGTGTGGACCCCCAAGGCCCCCTCTTTAAGTTATAATGTCAATCAACTAGGAAAAGCACTTTATTTTATAATTTGGCTATTGCCTAGTGTGACCTCCTGGGTTCTACCATGAACCGACTGAGGGTATTCATTGCATAACAGATGTTTGGTCTAGTGTTGACCAAATACATCAATGATCTAATGAGCTGCCTGTACAAGGTGGGATCAGCTTCATCATCCTCTGTTGTGTCTAGCTTCTTCTATTTGGTAATCATCGGCGTGGCCATGGGTCTACAGTCTTCCGTCTGAAACCTCTTTAGGATCTCTGTAGTGTATGTTCCTTGCCCAAGGAAGATTTCTCTCTTCTGCTGCCAGACCACCAAACCAAGAAAATAGTGCATTTTCCCCAGATCCTTCATGTCGAATTCGGTAGCCAGATTTTCCTTGTAGTCCTTGATGAGATTAGATGATCCAGTAAGAAACAGATCATCTACATATAATACTAGGATTAACGGATTATCCCCTACTCTCAAGTAGTAGAGATTGGGATCTGCGTCACTCTTTACGAAACCCATCTTCTGCAAATAGCTATCAATTCGCCCATACCATGCTCTGGGGCCTTGTTTCAGATTGTACAAGGCTTTCTTAAGCCTGCAAACACGAGTCTTCTGCTCATTTGTCTCGAAGCCCTTTGGCTGTTCTATGTACACTTCCTCCTCTATCACCCCATTCAAGAATGCCGTCTTCACATCCATTTGGTGAATCTCCCATCCCATCTGCGCTGCTAGAGAGATGATGAATCTGATAGAAGTGTATTGGGTTATAGGGGCGAGGGTTTCCTCATAATCGATCCCTTCATTTTGTGCGTACCCCTTAGCCACAAATCTGGCCTTGAACTTCTCTATGCTGCCGTCTGCAGCATAGTTGATCTTGTAGATCCGCCTTGATCCTACAACTGATCTATTCTGTGGTCTAGGGACTACTTCCCAGATGTCGTTTGTCATGATGAAGCTATACTCCTCCACCATGGCATCTACACACACCTGATGCTGAGCTGCCTCCCAAAAGCTAAAGGGTTCTCCGACCTGAGCTACCAGTGCCTGGTATCTGTCAGGTTGCTTCCGTACTCTCTTCCCGTCTCTATGGTCTATAACAATTTATTCTGCATCTCTCAGAATTTGTTGGAGTTCTCTGCTCTGTCTTCCACTGGTGGTGGGTGGTCTTACCTACTCTCCTGCCTACCCTTCTTCGAAGGAACTCTCCTCAGAATCCTTGTGCCGTGGAGAGGCACTCAACCCATCATCTGTAGGTTGTTGAGGCTGTAGTAGTGGATCCTCCTCAATTTGCGTATTTGTAGCCATTTCCCGAGATCTCCTGAAGGCTCTCTCCTCCATGAATTTCACATCTCGCCTTACTACGATCTTCCTGTTTTTTGGAATATAGATGCGATATGCCTTCACATTTTCACTATAGCCCACAAGATAACCCTTTTCAGCAGTTTGATCCAGCTTCTTCCTCTTCTCATCTGGTACGTGGCAATACACCATACTGCCAAATATCTTGATATGGCTCACCTCCGACTTGCTGCCAGTAAACACACTCTCAGGAGATACTTTTCCCAACGCTCTATGGGGCACCCTGTTCCGCACATACACAACTGTATTGCAGGCTTCTGCCCACAAAAATTTGGGCATGTCTTGGTCATATAGCATTGCCCTTGTAACTTCTACAATGGTCCTGTTCTTCCTTTCTGCAACTCCATTCTGCGCTGGATTGTATGGAGCTGTCCATTCTCTCTTGATGCCTTCCTTTGTGCAGAAACTGGTGAAGTCTTTATCGATATACTCCACCATTATCTGACTGCAGCTTTTTGATCTTCTTTCCGGTTGAATCTTCTACTAGAGCCTTGAAATCTTTGAAAGGCTCAAAGACTTCATCTTTGCTTTTGAGAAAGTAGATCCAAGTCTTCTTGGAATGGTCATCAATGAAGGTAGCAAAATACTTTGGACCACTGAGAGCGGTTGTGGACATTGGACCGCAAATATCTGAGTGTATCAACTCCAATACGCTCTTGGCCCTGCTGCTTTGGCATACTTTCCTAGCACGAATCCCTTGCAGACCTCATCTCTCCTTGTGCTTAGTTCTGGAGCTCCTATGACAGTCTTTTTGAGAATCTTCAAGGCTCCATGACGTAAATTCCCCACCCTTCCGTGCCATAATTCATTCAGATCCCTTTCATCCGTACTGCCGATCAGAGCCATTGGAGTTTCAAGCTGGAGCTTATATAGTTTCTTGCTTCTTTCTTCGATTTGTGCCTTCTTTTTCCAGCTAGTATGTTTGACATAAACTTTGTTTCCAATAAAGTATACGTCATAACCCTTGTTCTGGAGTTGAGACACCGAGAGCAGATTCATCCCCTACCCTGGTACATGCAGAACGTTTGTGGCCCGAATCTTGTTGCCAGCTTCTGTCTGAAATATTATGGTACCTCTTCCAATGGGGGTACACTTGGCTTTGTTTCCCATTGTAATCTGGAAATTCATCTGCTCTTCTTGGTAGCTCAAAAAACATTCTTGAACTCCTGTCATATGAGCAGATGCTCCACTGTCAATATACCAAATACTTGGAGGGGTCTTGCTTGATACACAAGCGAAATCCTCCTCTAGTCTGGATGCCATCACAATCATGTCATGTTCCCTCTATTTTTCTACGTGCTCTGGAGGACTGTGTGAGTCCTGACTGCGTGAACCCTTCCGAATGTCGGATCTTTGGTCCATAACAGTTCCTCCCTTTTTGTCTTTAGCCTTTTGCTCTGATACCATGTGAATTTTTCAATCTGAAAATTATTACTGCAGTGATTGATTTATTTCACCTATTTATTAGATAAGTTATTTACAGACGCTTTAGTAAATTTTGAAATAAACACAGCTGCAGTACTTCACTCTAATCAAAAGCAAAAGAACAGAAATAACACATATAGCACAATAGAAACAACCGTATGAACGCAGTTATTTTTGGACAATTGTCCCCTGAAAAACCCAATGTGGAAAAACTGGTGCAACAGATGAGGGTTTGTATTAATCTTCAACAGTGAAAAGAATGTTTATAGAAATCTTGACAATCAAAATCAAGTAGCATACACCTGATGTGAATTTTCCGGCACTCCGAAAGAATTCCCGACACACGGGATGACCTTCTACACCCTTTGCATCAGTTTGTGTAGCCCCTCTACACAGCCTCTGCCCGGACTGCGTAATTTATGTCTGGAGGGCAAGCGCTGCTGCTCAGCGTTGCCTCCTCCTCGTCCTCTGCCTTCTTTCTCTCTGACACTGCGGCTCTCTCCCTACTCCTTCTGCTTCTGCAACCCTGCCTCTACAAACTCACCCACTGAAATCGAATTCTCTTACTTCAAAATCGATTTCCTTCGGGTACTGAGAATGTGCTCGGCTTAATTTCCAAATGACCCTCAAGCTTCCTCTTATAGTCTTCGCGCTGATGAATCAATGGCCCATATTATAACTTTAATCAATGGCTCAGATTAAAATATGACTTGATCTTCGTTTTCTAGAAGATTCACACTCTACTTTATTAGTACCCTTTAATTATTTAATATCCCTAAGTTTAGACTTAGGGATCACATTAAAATAATTAATTATTTTAATAAAACAAAATCCGAGTAAAATTTCCATAAACGATTTTTGGGTTCTCTGAAACACTGCTGCCCAAGCCTTTGCCCAAAATTTGAGACCTAGAACACTTCCTGATGCAGGGAGTGGAGCCTCGTGTAATATCCCGAAGGGAAATAAACAATAATATAAAGCACACAAACAAGGTACACAACAACTATAGACAAATTATAAGACAAAATACACAATATGGAGAACGCTGAGCCATTTTATTAGTACTGAGAAATAAGAAATAAGTACAGAGGTGATCAGAATGATGGCACCTCGAGTTGCACAAGGCAAGTGTAGGAATACTCTCAGGACAATGTGTGGAATCGCTACTCCCTCAATCAACTGTGTAATCTCCAAGCTGCTGGAAATGCTACCGTGCTGCTGCAACTGCTAGAATGAAATGAGCCTTTGGGGCTGCTCCCCAACTCGGAAAATGCTGAAACTCTGGAAATGGCCTCTACTCCAAATACCCAGAAAAGCCCAGAGAGCTTTTCAAGCATGGATGACCCCGAAAAATACCTCCTTTGAGGCACTATGCTATCCCTCAAGGGAAAACGTTGACCCTGAAGGCAACACTGCAAAATACGGCCTCTCCATCTGCAAAATGTCTCCAATAGGTAAGGGTTGATCCCTTCCCTAATCCTTCGGTCTGAATCCACCGAAATAACCTCAATTCGGAACTCCCCTAACTAGAACTGTATCCTCCCTCTCCAAGACTACGCAGTCTCTCCAAGGAATGCTCCTTAATGACTGAAGCTCTGATCTCTCCCTGCAAAATATGGTAGGACTCCTCACTCGAGCAAGCACTCGAAGTCTCCCGGGGCTGAAGTTGGGATCTCCGCACGAGACACCCGGTGTATTGAACAGTACATGCAAACTAGCTAAACAGCAAGCGTGCTCAATGTCCAGAGACAAACTCCAAAATGCATAATCATCAATGAGAGAAATGGGGTAGCCTCCCCTCTATTTATCTTTGGTGAGCCTCCCTCTCTCCTTGGCCCCACCATGCTTACACTGCCCCTCTTTGGCCCACGCTGCCAACTCATCTGCGCTGGCTGGGCCCACGCTGTCTAAGTGTGTCCCCCCTTTGTTGTCACTTGACCCCCTTGGCCCCACCTTGACCACAACGTTATGTCTCCTAGGTGACTTTAGGGAGTGCGTTTTATCCTAAGTGAGTCACATTCTCCTTTTACCCACTTTATTTATATTTTAACTATATAAGGCAAAATTAATCAAAATTAATATTTCCAATTAGCTATCGCTAATTGGGAATATTACAGTCTCCCCCAGCAAAATGTTGCTTGTCCTCAAGCAACTATAATGATGGATGCTGTAAGATCTGCTCACTCTCCCAAGTGACATCCTCATCCGACAAATTCCTCCACCTCACTAGGAACTCCCGGACTGTCTTGCTCCGCAGCTGTCTCTCCCTGGTGTCAATAATGGCCTCCAGCTGTAACACCAAGTGCCCCTCATCGTCTGTAGGTGGAAGCTCCTCTGTTACCGTCACCTGTTGACCCAGTGCCTTTTCAGTCATGATACGTGAAAGACATTATGAATCTTGCTGCCCTGAGGTAGCTCCAACTCATAAGCAACCTGTCCTACTCTTTGTATCACCCTGTATGGACCGTAGAAGCGTGGCTTGAGTTTCTTAGCCCCCTTCTTCTTTAGTGTGGACTGTCGATATGGATGTAAGCGTAGGTAGACCAAATCCCCTACCTCAAAATGCCTCGCTACCCGACCCCTGTCTGCATACAGCTTCTGTTGGTTCTGTGTTGTAGCGATGTTGTCCTTAAGAGCTCGGAGAATGTCCTGACTCTCTTGGATCCAATCTTTGGCTCTAGGAGCCTTGCTGGCACCAAACATCACGTCAACAAAAGAAAGAGCATGATATCCATATAATGCATAAAATGGAGACATACCGATAGACATGTGATGAGTGTTGTTGTAGCAGTACTCCCCTAAGTGCATCCACTTCAACCAAGCCCTCTGCTGCCCACTGACATAGTTGTGCAAGTAGCCCTCCAGCCACTTGTTCACTATCGCGGTCTGTCTGTCTGTCTGAGGATGGTAGCTAGTGCTCGGTGTCGACTCTGTGCCCACCAAGCGGAAGAGCTCCTGCCAAAATCCGCCCATGAAGCGACTGTCCCTGTCACTGACGATGGTCTTTGGGAGACCATGCAACTTGAAAATGTCCCGAAAGAATAGCTCCGCCACCTGTGCTGCTGTGTAATGTGCGAATATAGCAAAGAAGTGAGCATACTTTGTCAGTCGATCAACAACTACAAATATGCAGTCCTTGCCCTGCACCGTGGGCAACCTTGTGATGAAGTCCATCGAAATGCTCTCCCATTTCCCTCCTGGTATGGGAAGAGGCTGCAATAAACCAACCGGATGGTTCATCTCCCCCTTGTTGCGCTGGCGAACCTCGCACTCCCTAACATGCTGGAGTACGTCCTCCTTGAGGCCCTTCCACGAGAACCTTTCCTTGATCGCCCTGTAGGTTTTGGTAAACCCCTGATGGCCTGATAGTGGTGAATCGTGAGAAGCCTGCAATATCTTCTTCTTGAGCTGGGAGCCCTCAGTCAAGAAGATCCTGTCCCTATAATAGATGATCTCATCTATCACCCTGTACCTGTCATCTGTCACTTGCCCATCCAAAATCTCACAGGCAAAACGGTCCTTGGAGTACTCCACCAACAACCGAGCCCTCCAATCCGTGTCTAAACTCATCAGGGACAACGCTGCTGGTCTGCGTGAGAGTGCATCAGCGACCACGTTCTTCTTCCCCTTGACATACTTGATGTCAAAATCGTAAGCCTGGATCTTACTGACCCACTTCTGCTGCCTCTCCTACAACTGCTTCTGCTCCATGAAAAATCTGAGGCTGTTGTCCACCAGGTACTGCCGGAATTTGGCCAATGCATGCATGATGGCCAACATCTCCTTGTCGTATATGGCATACAACCGCTCATGTGGTAGGAGCTTCCGGCTCTCAAAAGCTATGGGGTGGCCTCCCTGCATCAAAACCACGCCTATCCCCACTCCCGACGCGTCACACTCCAAAACAAAGGGCTGCACCAGTTGCTCATCACCTCCTTGAGCCTATCAAAAGCCCTCTGTGCTGTATCCGTCCAACTGAATGCCCCCTTTTTGGTCAGATCTGTAAGGGGTGCAGCAAGTTGGGAAATCCCTTGACGAACTTCCTGTAGTAGGTGCAGATACCCACAAACCCTCGAAGTTCCGTCACATTCTTTGGCTCTGGCCAATCCCTGATGGCCCTGATCTTCTCCTCGTGGACCCTCACTTCGTCCACTCCAATGATGTGCCCCAAATAGAGCATCTCTGTCAACCCGAACTCGCACTTGGAGGGCTTAGCATAAAACCGTTGCTCCTCCAAAATACGCAATACTGCCTCTATGTGCTGGAGATGCTCCTCCCATGTCCTGCTGTATATCAATATGTCGTCAAAGAACACCAGTACACACTTCCTCAGATGACTGTGGAAGATGTGGTTCATAGATGACTGGAAGGTGGCCGGTGCATTTGTTAGCCTCAAGGGCATCACCAAAAACTCGAAATGGCCATAGTGACATCTGAAAGCGGTCTTGGGAATGTCTTGCTCCCTCACGTGGATCTGGTGGTACCCGGATCTCAAGTCAATCTTCGAGAAGAACTGCGCTCCTCTCAACTCATCCATCAGCTCATCAATCCGTGGGATAAGGTACCTGTTCTTCATTGTCTTCTTGTTCAGGGCCCTGTAGTCAATGCACATCCTCAATGTGTCGTCCTTCTTCTTCACCAGTAGTACTGAAGAAGCGAAAGGACTGGTGCTAGGCCGAATTTGTCCAAGAGCTAGCAACTTATGGATAGCCTGCTCAATCTCATCCCGATAGGCCTTGGGGTGCTTATAGGGTGTGGTGATGACGGCCTGTATGCCCTGCTCCAACTCGATAGTGTGCTCAAATCCTCGATCCGGTGGCTGTCCTGGCGGTTTCTCCCCAAATACCGTAGCATACCTATCAAGAAGGCTCTACACCTCTGGGTGCACGGCCTGCCCTGTAGATCCTGCCTCTGAAGCACGTAGCTCTACTGCCCACTCTATATCTCCCTTCCGGAAGTCTGCCTCCATCCGATGAGCTGAGACTGTCCGAGGTGGATAAGTATGCATGCCCCGTATCTTCTCGTGCTTCCCTGTCTTTTTATCATCCCACTCCATCTCCAAGGCTTCCCAGTCCATGGTGACCTTTCCCAGAGTGATCAGCCACTGCACACCCAATATCATGTTGGTGTCTGGAATGTTCACCACGAAGAAGTGGTCGGTTAGTGTGTAAGTGCCCATCGTCACTACCAACGCTGGAACGTATTTGGCACACTGCATGGTCTGGTCCCCTGGAACCAACATTGAAAACTCGTCAAAACTCTCCGTCGGAATGCTTCTCCGCTCTACCAACTGTGCATCAATGAAGTTGTTGGTTGCCCCACTGTCTACTAGTACTGACACTCGCTACCCTCGCATTGTACCTCGGACACGTAGTGTCAAATACTTGGGAACTCCTCGCAAGGCTGCAAGGGCTCCTCCGGTAGGTGCGAAAGATGCACCTCCTGCTCCTGGTGGTGGAGGCGGGAGATGATCCTCTCTCGGCGCTGCATTGCTCCCCCCTGCACCTATGTCGTCGTACTCATCTTCTTCTCCGCTGCTCTCAGAGAAGACCTCAATATAATGTGCCTTGCTCGCGGCACAACGGTGTCCTGGTGCCCATGGCTCCGGGCAGGTGAAACACAGTCTCTTCCTCCTCAGATCCCTCCTGGTCTCATCATCTATCGGTCCTCTACTTTGGTTCTCCTTTGGAGGTGGAACCCTCACGTCCTACCCCTTCGGCTGGAAAGTCGTTCTCTGAGGGTAAGGCGCTCTGGTCCGGGGTAAAGCATCCTGTAAATCTCGGGTCTTGCCAACTGCATCATGAAGTGTGGCTAGCCTAGTGGATCGGACCAAACCCCGAAGAGACGCTGCTAACTCGTCGATAAACATGTAGATCATCCGTGCTGCAGACAAAACTGGCACCATCACTGAGAGTCTCAAGAAATCTGAGATGTATGTGTTCGGGCTCCTGGTCTGCTTGAGCTTTGTTAGCTCAACAAAATGCTCCTCCGGATCCCTCCGATCAAACCTCTTATCAACCTCCGAGTGAACTCGGCATAAGCTGTCACTATCGAGTGCCCGAGTGTAACCATCCCGTGAAACCACCAATCTTGGACCTCGCCATCTAGATGCAGCGCCGCCACCTTGATGGCTTCCATCTCCGCCATCTGGTTGAGCTGGAAATATATATCCAGCTTCTCTACCCATGCCTTTGCTGAACTATTTGACGAATCGTCAAAAGTTGGCAAGTGAAACCTGCCCACAGTACAATGCATATCTCCGTCCTGTGAATGTCTGTTCCCCCTATGATGATGGCGGGGTCTACTGTCCCGCTTGAGCAAGACAAAATCGTGAAATGTGAGTGCATCTCTGAACTCCTGCCCATAGGCCTGGTACTCAGCAAAGTAATCACCCATGTGGGCTGGCTCCTGCTCCTGCTTTACTCCCACCCCTGTATCTGCTGCCAGAAAAGTGGGCATCGTAGAGTGTGGGGGTGTATGGGATGCCACATGCTGTGCTGCATAGTGCCCCTGCAAATGATGGGACGTACCTGATCCCTCTCCAATGTGGAAACCCCCCGGGGTTTCACACTGTCTGGACTCTGCTGCTGTGAATCTCTGCCCCATCTCCTCTATCCGCCTAGACAGATCCTGTACTGACTTGATGAGTATGTCCACAAACTCCTTCGTGGTATCTTTCTCCTCTGCCATCGGTTCCTCCTGCTCTGCGTCCACTACTGGAGCGCAGTCACCCTCTCCGTAGGTGATTTGCAACCTACGCTCTAGGTCACGGTATTTCCTACCCCTGTAGAAAATGTACGGCTTCTCATTCGGTGTCATAGACGACTTGCTCCACAGGCTGAGCCAGGTCTATGAGCTCTGATACCACTGTAATATCCCGAAGGGAAATAAACAGTAATATAAAGCACACAAACAAGGTACACAGCAACTATAGACAAATTATGAGACAAAATACACAATATGGAGAACGTTGAGCCATTTTATTAGTACTGAGAAATAAGAAATAAGTACAAAGGTGATCAGAATGATGGCACCTCGACTTGCACAAGGCAAGTGTAGGAATGCTCTCAGACAATGTGTGGAATGGCTACTCCCTCAATCAACTGTGTAATCTCCAAGCTACTGGAAAAGCTGCCATACTACTGCAACTACTGGAATGAAACGAGCCTTTGGGGCTGCTCCCCAACTCGGAAAATGCTGAAACTTTGGAAACGGCCTCTACTCCAAATACCCAGAAAAGCCCAGAGAGCTTTTCAAGAATGGCTGACTCCGGAAAATACCTCCTTTGAGGCACTACGCTATCCCTCAAGGGAAAATGCTGACCCTGAAGGAAAAACTGCAAAATACGGCCTCTCCCTCTGCAAAATGTCTCCAATAGGTAAGGGTTGATCCCTTCCCTAATCCTCTGGTCTAAATCCACCGAAATAACCTCAATCTGGAACTCCCCCAACTAGAACTGCGTCCTCCCTCTCCAAGATTGTGCAGTCTCTCCAAGGAATGCTCCTCAATGACTGAAGCTCTGATCTCTCCCTGCAAAATATGGTAGGACTCCTCACCCGAGCAAGCACTCGAAGTCTCTCGAGGCTGAGGTTGGGATCTCCGCACGGAGACACCCGGTGTACTGAACAGTACGTGCAGACTAGCTAAACAGCAAGCGTGCTCAATGTCTAGAGACAAACTCCAAAATGCATAATCATCAATGAGAGAAATGGGGTAGCCTCCCCTCTATTTATCTTTGGTGCCTCCCTCTCTCCTTGGCCCCACCATGCTTACGTTGCCTCTCTTTGGCCCACGCTGCCAAGTCATCTGCACTGGCTGGGCCCACGCTGTCTAAGTGTGTCCCCCCCTTCGTTGCCACTTGACCCCCTTGGCCACACCTTGACCACAATGTTATGTCTCCTAGGTGACTTTAGGGAGTGTTTTATCCTAAGTGAGTCACATTCTCCTTTTACCCACTTTATTTATATTTTAACTATATAAGGCAAATTAATCAAAATTAATATTTCCAATTAGCTATCGCTAATTGGGAATATTACACCTCGAGAGTGACTACTGGACGGAGATGCGTCGCCTGTGGGCATCCACCGAAGGATCTGGGCAACGTTGTCCATCATTGCATTTCTCTGTCGCTCAAGGGCTTCTTCAAGCAATATTTTGAAAGGATCTCCTGCTCCCTTGTCTTTCTTTTCCTCTGCCATGGGAGGTCGTCAGTGTTTGTGAGGCTGGTCTTGCAAAGGTTCAACCAATTTGATCCCTAACTCCTTATGCCCTAACCTCATTGGGGACATGCAAAGAAAAACAAAGAAATAGCATATCACTCTGATGCCATTAATCCAAACTTAGAGAAGAACACAACATAATACAAATATAACCATAAAGACATATATTAAATATAAATAACACTTCATTTCATTAATATCAAAGAACTGAAATATGCTTACTAACAGAATGGAAATAAGCTAGCTCAGGCGATGGTAGCTTATCTCTGAGAAGAGATGTGGTGGCTACATGCCTATGAATTGTGTTACAATGAGGCTTGTTGACCTTTTAATCATTGAAAAATAATGAGAAACCCTAAACATCCAAAAACCTAACCCCAGGAGATGAAGCGCCAAAAGCTTGTGGGCCCCATTGGGCAGGAGGCTAGCAGGGCTGACGCAGGCCCAGCCAGGGCAACCCATGGGCAGCGTAACCCAGTCTGCAGTGATGCAGGCCCTTCCTGAGCAGTGCAGGGTCTAACGCAAGCTAGAAGAGCTGACGCACAGGGCTTCGGAGTAGCGCTGGGGTTTCTGAAGACTAAAAAGGGCTGAGTTTTGTAAATCCCGTTTGAGCGTGTGAATCGGTCAGATTTTCTGTCTCTAGAACAGAGGTATAGCTACAGACTACAGTTTATTTCTCTGTCAGGTTAACCAGTTGGTGCCCAGATTTGTTGTGCTTAGGATCTACTTAATAATAAAACCCTCCAACAGTTAGAAGTCCGGTTTTTCAGCATTGGGTTTTTCCGGGGACAGTTGTCCATAAAATCCTCGTGTGTCACGTTGTCATTGTGTATGTATTCATATTAGATTTGTATGTGTAGGTTGTATTTAGAAAACCGAACCAGAGAAGGCAACGCAGCAACAGAAGGAAGCAGAGCCAAGTAGAGGCTAGAGTGACGTATTCTCCATGTAGATCCATGCACGCCCACGCACTTACTGCACAGAGGCAATGCAGAAGCTGCACTGAGACTGTCTGCTCACGCAGATGCTAGCTAGGGTGACATAGTCTTGAAGCTGATTGCTGATTCAGAGTGCCGGAAGTTGAGCGCTCATGAACCATGAAAGTGGGGTGACATGGATATGTAGAGAAGCTACAAAGTGGTGGCGGGATCCTTGAGTAACCCAACTCTTGGATCACATACGAGCTATGGGAGCCTTAAGACAGTAGCGGGGCAAGTGGAGCAGTGGATGTAGAGAATCACAGATGAAGCAGAGGTAGAGCTGGATGCTGAGAGGGAGCAGCGTAGTGTAGATGTAGCAGCAGCGCAGAGGGGCTGATGTGACTTCAACAACGCAGATCAGGCTTGCTTACGCATTGCAGAGCTGCAACAACGCAAAGGCTTCAGGAGGACAACACAGCGCAATAGCAGTGTAGGGGACTTCAGCGCAGATGCAGTGCAGAGGAGGTCTTCTTATGTAGTGCAGAGCTGCAGCAGCGCAACAACCTACAGATGATAGCACAAAACATCAGCTTATGGAGCTTCAGTGATGAATATGCGGCCCAACTGACTTGTCTGTCAAAGATTGGGCAGGAATACTTCAGTGGCTTACTCTCAGCAACTGAGTTGCAGTGGAATAGTTTGCAGCAGGATGCAAAAATTTGAGATGGAGATGCAGTACGGATGTAGCAGTGGCAGTGGCAGCGTCATGGGCAGCAGTACAGGAGAGCAGCAACAGTGCAGTGATGAAGGGCAGCGGGCCAAGCATCAGTGCAAAGACCCACACCAGAGATCAGTGTAGAACTTTGGAGTGAAGTATTTTTGCTAGAGCGCATTCCTTGCTAAGAGGGAGTGTTGAGAGCTTGGAGTGTTGGGGTGGCATCGGATGTGCTCTAGCTCCCAAACTTTGTGGAGGCACTAGAGTACATGAGATCTTCGAGACCCAGAGAGTGATTTAAGAAATTCCATTCTGTTTAAGAGATATTTAATTAATTAATCTTTTTAATTAAGGACCCTAAGTCTAACTTAGTAAAATTAAAAGATTAAAGTTAATTAAATTAAACATGTGATGAAAATGAGTTAAGTCACATGGATCAAGCTTTTTTTTAACTTTAGCTGTCGATAAGAGATTAGATTACGACCGTTTGTTTCCCAACGAGAAAAGTATAAAGGAAAGGCTTGGGGTCAGTTGGAGAACACTCATAGTGGCAGAGCATTGAGACTAGGCTGAAATTCTAGGGAGTGGTTTGCTAAGAATTTCAGAAGTGTTTCAGCTGCAGCGAGGGTTAGTATTAGCGAAAGGGATGGTTTGATCCCAGGCCAAGAGTGCAACAAGAGGCAGAGAAGCAGCAGACTGAGCAGCGCAGAGAGGGCAGCAGCTACGCAGAGCAGCCACAGCCCAGCAAGGGCAGTGCAGAGGCTTCATGGGCTACGCAGGGCTGACACAGGCCCAAAAAGGGCAGTGCAAGGGCAACAGGAGGCCAGCAAGGCTGAAGCAGGCCCATCCAGGGCAGTGCAGGGGCAACATAACCTAGTCTGGGGTGACGTAGTGCCTTCCTGAGCAACGCAGGGGTTGACGTAGGCTAGGAGAGTTGACGCAGAGGGCTTCAGAGCAACGCTGGGGTTTCTGAAGATTGAAAAGCGCTGAGTTTTGTAAATCCCGTTTGAGGGTGTGAATCAGTCAGATTTTCTATCTCCAGAATAGAGGTATATCTGTAGTTTATTTCTCTGTTGGGTTAACCAGTTGGTGCCCAGATTTTTTGTACTTAGAATCTACTTAATAATAAAACCCTCCAGCAGCCAAAAGACTGGTTTTCCCATATTGGGTTTTTCTGGGGACAGTTATCCATAAAATCCTTGTGTCACTTTGTCATTGTGCATGTATTCAGTTTAGATCTATATGTGCAGGTTGTTGATGTATTTACTTCGATGTTAATGTTGAATATTTCACATTAATAACTTAATTTAAGTAGGAGAAGTAAATTTGAAATCTAACAGTAGGATTTCTGTTTGAGATATTCAGAAATTTTCACAACTTTGGCATACGATCTCTGTTTGACTATCATATTACCTCATTTCAAAGACCTCAAAGAAGAGGCCGAAAACAAATTGATAAACCCATTTGGGGCTTTTTCGGTTTCTCCGTTTTCCCTAAAAACGTCTTTTAGTCCCTCAAAACAGCTCCGGAAGTTTAGGACTCGAAAAACTGCCAAAAATATTAAACTGTGCTACAATTAAGGAAACTAAAAAACTTAAAGAAACAATGGTGGGGGTCCAAGTGGAACAGTTGGGTGGCCACCAATATCCACCTAGATCATGGGTGGACCCCAAGTATCAGGTGTCTGTCCCATGCAAGCCAACCTTCCCTGCTCCTACCAGATCATGCAATGAAATATGCTATCCCAACTCCAAATGGTGGACTTTTTCGGTCTTTCTGTTTTCCCTAGAAATGTCTTTTAGTCCCTTAAAACGACTCCGGAAGTTTAGGACTCGAAAAACTGCCAAAAATAGTAAACTGTGCTACAATTAAGGAAACTGAAACTGAAAGAAACAATGGTGATGGTGTAAGTGGAATAAGCGGGTGGCCGTCAATATCTGCTTAGATCATGGGTGGACCCCAAGTACCAGGAGTCTGTCCCATGAAAGCCAACCTGCCCTGCTCATGCCAGACCATGCAGTGAAATTTGCTATCCCAACTACTGATGGTACAACTGGACACTGCTTGAAGTTTGGGTACCCTCCTGTAGATGAAGTCTACCATCCACCATCCCTCAGGCTCCTCTGACACCTCAAGCTGTCTCGCCAGAAGTGCATCGCGTTGTTCCCTTGCAATGAACTCCCCATATGTGAGCCTAGGTGTGGAACCTATGCTACCTCGACAATAAACCAAGTTGTCCCTAATCCAGTATCTGTGAGCCCGTGCCTCCACCAAATGTCTCAACTGGATTGTCGTGGGTGGGTAGGATCAAGAGTCTGTTGGGGTATTGAAGAATATCCCTATGGATGCCCCTCTCTTTGTCCCGGATCTGTTGGTTAACCAGTCGAAGACCCGTCTTTGTACAACACAGGATATCCTTGACTACCGCTATACCACCCTGTATCGTCTCGTGCCCTATCTATGTCATGGCAAACGTCACTCCCCGTGTGTACTCCACGTGATGTAAGACACTCCTACTCCACAACATAATCGAACACACTACAATATACCACAATGAACCTCCATGTCCACCGATAGTCCATTGTTCAACGCTAGATGCTCTCACACATCCCTGGATATGATGGCCTAGAGCTGTGTCTCTACATATCGGGCCACCCCTGATTGGTATCATCACCTCCACTGTCGCATCACTATACCTGTCGATGAATGGATCTTCATTCCAAATCCTCTCCGAGGGATTCGAAAAGTGAATCTCCCTATGTGTCAGTAGTGTTTCCACCACTGCCTTGCTCCTCTACGACCTTTGTGCCCCACACAAAGGTGAATAATCCCCAACTTCGTACAAGGCACCTTTTGGTGGCCTGCCAATGCCACCTCCTCTTACAAACTACTGCCATAGTATGTTGATCACGTCGTGATCTTGTGTACAAATGTCATACCAAGAGAACCCAAGAAGTTTGTCCATAAACTGGTTGGCCACTAGTACTGACCGAAACTCCCCTAGCAAATGTGCACGCTTAATTGCTAGGTCAACTGTACCATCCAGGTCGTAGTCAACCGGCATACCTGGCAAGTGATAGGTAGTCCCACCTAGATCCCCATGCTAGTTTGAGCTTTCGGTATCCACAGTGCTTGGAAGCTCCTGCTGAGCTACACCCAGGCCCACCACCATCTCCATAGAAAAACCCCAGCATGCGAATGTTGCGCCCTGTGCAACTCCGATTGTGTCATCCCGCTATCCAGGTCAACACATGAAATATGACCAGGTAGCTCTGTCTCCCTCTCTCCAACGGGAAAAGGTGATCCAATAGTGCTACTAACCTAGTCATCCCCTCTGGTATGTCTAGACAACTCCGCCCCCCATCTTCGTCTCTGCAGTATTAATACTAGCATTTTTTTCAACAATCATGCTCTTATTTTCTTCATCTGCAGGTCGACAACCATTGTTTCTTCTTGCTGCCCTTGCTGACCACCACTCTTCGAGCTGCCCCACCAGTATCTCGAGGCTCCTAGTAACATAATCAAATTTCTCTCGCGGAGACATTTTTGGACACAAGTTCAATCTAGAGAATAATGTGGGACTCATGTTTTAGCCTCTAGAATTGTAGTCCACTATAGCACTTGAGTGTTTGCATTATTTAGACCCATAATTGGCCAAAATCATGCTCTGATACCATTGTAATATTCCCACTTCTAATATTCCTTATGGAAATATACAATGCTAAACAAAACAAACATAACAAATGTAGAAATTTCTTGTTTCCCACCCCAGTTTTCAGTTTCACCTTATTTCTCCAATTAGTTAAATGCCCTTTCCCATAACTTTACATTCAACAAGCTGGAAAATAAATATTTGCTGAAAACACAAATTCTGGAAATTTTTCAGAATGCTGGAAAATGCAGAAATAAAAATCAGCAAATACAAACAGCCATTCAACACATGATAACACAGTGATTTTTGGTCAACATGACCCTGAAAAAACCCCCTACAACTCTTGGGAAAACCAGTTTGAAAGGTCCTTATTTCTGGAAAATGCTTTTACAGAGAGGTGAAATATACAGGAAAAATTCCAGCAAATTAATTACAGACTTATCTGGTTTTCCGTGCTTGCCTCTGCCTTGGAAAACGTGCCAGAACAGCAAAATACTCAAAACAGAAATTTATTACAGCACACTGCCTTTCTCGAAAACTGTGCTGGCTGCCTCGAAAAGTGTGCCCAGCAACCTTGGAAATCGAGCCCTTTGTTGCTGTACTTTTCCTCAAAAATCGTGTTGCCTTTCTCCTCGAAAAACATGCCACAAAACAGTTGTACGGACTGCTATATGGACTGCTGTCTCAGTTTTCATGCTGTTGTACGGCCTTGCTGCCTCGATATTCGTGCAGCCTCTTACTACCTCGAAAACCGTGCCCTCCTTGCTGCTGTACGGATTTGCTGGGTTTGCCTCTCTTTCACCTTCTCAAGTTCTCTTCAGAAAAAGTCTCCAGCTCTCCTTCTCCTCTTCTCTCAATCTGCTCATGAAAGAATGAATGACCTTTTCCCTCCTTTTCCTCCTTTAACCTAACCCTAAGTGACTTTTGGGGAATCCCTAAATCCAATGGCTGAGATTGCTTTAGATCAAGGGTTGAGAATAAGTGTGTATTTAATTCTCACTTTCTAATTTTTAATTCACCCCACTTAAATAAAGACCCACTTAGCCTTTTATTTCCAAAGTCACTTTTCCTTTCTAATTTGCAGTAACTTTTATTAAAGTCCTTTAAAATTAGACTTTAGTAACTTTATCACTTAAAGTCACTTTTAAATTAGATTTGACTTTATAACTTTATAAAGTCACTTTAGGAGAAAAATTAAATTCTTTTGGACACTTTTCCCTAGGCCAAAGATCAAAGCCTTAGGGAACCACCTGTCCTCCGGTAACCAAATTTCAACAGCAAAGAGACATACATAAACTTACAACACATTTAATAGCTAGAAATCTCCATGAATTGCGTTGATCTGAGTCATTTTATTGATATAATTGATGGGTACAAAGTAAAATCAGAAATCATGCACCTGGGTTTGCTCAATGCAAGCTAACAATATCCAAGTGATGAAATCAACTGACCTAACATGCAATGTGGCTATAGCCAGTAATTTCTGTGTTGTCTGGTAAAAATTGCATTACTGGCTGCAAATAATAGTTTCTAGGGCCTCCTCTGGTGCTCAGAAAATTCCGGGAAATTAACTCTAGGCTCTCCACCAATAACCCACAAAAACCCACGAAGGAATTGGCCAAATGTTGACCTCGGAATTTCGGCCCAATTTCCCCCTAGCCCCTACAGCTGTTGGCTGAGTTGAGATCCTTGTTGGGCCCCTCAAATCTGCCCAGAAAATTCTGCCAAATTATTTATGAGGTCCTTGTAAAATACCGAGAAAAACCTAGAAAGGGTTTGCTCTAGTTTTGAAGCTCCAAAATTGACCCCAAATGCTTTCCCTCCTCCACAAGCAGAAAATGTAACCTGCAGCAGATACTGTGTTTGCTGCTCCACAAAATTGCTAGAAAATTCCCCAAAATTGCCTCCAATCACCCAAGAAAGTCCCTTCCGGGCTTCACAAGTTTAAGCCCCAAATGAACTTCGCTCCTCAACCCCCACATGTGGCTCCAGCCTCTACTGCGCAATGCCTACGCAGCTCTTGGTGGTGCTGGCCCCAAACTACGAAATGCTGCTCCCGGATCAACTGATAATGGATGAGACTCCCTCCTTGGGTTGACACTTGAAGTCCACCAAAGCAAGGGTTGAGATTTTCACTTAGAAACACTCGTGTGCTAAACAACATTCGCAGACTTGGATTCATCACAAGCGTGCTTGTCAAAGACAAATTATCAAATGATCAAGAATGCCCCGAATGAGTTCCTCTTGTTCTTTTTGTCAAAAAGTCTCCAAAATGCCCATGTGGGCCAAACTCGACTTTCCCCCACCAACTTCGCTCTAATGAGAGCGTATTCCACATGTGGCCCATAATACTCCATGGGGTGGCACCCACACTCCACTAGAGCCGCAATATTTCCCTTCCTTCCTAATGTTTGGGCCCCCACCTAATCCCAAAATTAATGTGGGACCCCTGAACCCACATCTCTTAAGTGCAAACATGAAATAAGACAAAATTGGGCAAGATTCACATTTCCCTTTGCAATATTGCCAAGTGGGAATATCACAATGTGATAGAAGACAGAGGTTGGAATGAACATACACAAGATCCTCAGCCTTTGCCGCTTCCAGCCTGTTTTGCTTCACTGAATGTATGAATTCATATGTACTCCAATTCTTCTTAGCTAATGAGGAACTAGCAACCTGTGATAGCAACCTTGTGGCTAGAGTGGAGAGATGAATGCTATCCCCACCATGGAAGCCCCACCAAGTAATAGGATCAAGATGCCCTCGATCATCTATAGCTATTGGATCTGAAAAGCTATTAGTAGATTGTAGAAATCCTCCAAATTCTTGGCGTATTTCCATTGCAACTCCCATATCTCTATAAATTTTCCTCAAAGCTGTCTTGTATCCTTGTACCACTTCAGAATCCTTGTTTGGCATTGTTTTACTAGTTAAAGACAAAATTTTGGAATGTAATATTTAGGGTGCAATGCATAGGCCAAAAGGTGTAATGGTATGGTCATTTTGTTCCACCTTTTTGTAACTATGTCTTTCACTTCATCATAGAATGTTTTAAAATGGTCATTTTCTCTTGCTCTGATAATTTCCCTTATACTCTCCAACATACTATCAATGTTTTCATAAACTTTCCCCAAGCAAGGTGTATCTGTGTCAAATGCCCTGATCAAGGTCAAGATTGGTTCAGTAAACTGCAGAAGGTATTGGACCTTGTCCCACCACGCATCATCAAGAATGATGGATTTGATTTTTTGCCCTCTATCAGATGTGGAAGTCCTCCATGATTCCCAAAGAGGGTTAATGACCATTGCTTGTAATGTTTGTCTCACCTCCACGAGCCTCTTTATGACAAGAGTGTAGGGGAAAAACGAGTTTCAACAACCTACAATTTTCAAAAAGTCAAATCTCAAATGAAAAATCAGATATAAATTTGTAATTAAAATTAAGAATTTCCAATACAAATAATATTGATTAAAAAAATAGTACTTTCAGTAGCTCCAACTTTGCAAAACCTCGATATATAGCCTAGGACATTGAATGATTGATTATGAACATTTGGTTTTCTTTTGCTGCTACATATATTTCATTAATCCATTCAATCTCACCAATCTTGGCAACCATACCGTTCAATGAATGTATTGTGTGAAAATTCCACAATTGGAATTCCTACTGCAACAACTTATATTATTTCTTCTACTTGTTAACTCTGAATCAAGTTATTTACGGTGTTACACAGTAAACATCGAAAACAATTCTACTGCAACCTTCACAACATAAATACTGTGGAAACAAAATACTGAGCAAGAAAGAAATAAACGCACACAATGAACATCATTGTTTTTGGACAATGTCCCCGGAAAAACCCAATGTGGGAAAACTGGTGCAACAACTGAGGGTTTTAATTATTATGCTGTAATTTCTGAATACAAATCTTTGGATGCCCAAACTGGCAATCGGATACAGGGAATAAATTGACGAAGAGAGTGAGAAATTATCTCACACTGTCACTACGATCTGACACTGATCCAACCTCTGAATGGCTAGCCCCACACTGTCTCTGTGCAGCCTCTGTGCAGTCATTGCACTGGCTCTGCGTCACAGCCTCTAGGGACTACTTCACCCCTCTAGCTGATCGATCTCTTGACTGGAAACTTGGATATCGGACCCTTCGATCTCACACCCCGGCTCCCAGCACTAGATCTGGACTGCTCCTTAGCGAAACTGCAGATCTCCTCAGAGGCTGTACGCTGCCCAGCGTGGCAATGCACAACCTCTCTGGACTTCTCGATGCCTTCTCTGCTTTGCACTCTCCGGATCTGGAAAATCTTCCACCGGCCAACTATCCCTGCCCCTCACTGCAAGAAATATCTCGATCTCTCTCCGTCAACTGCTACGCTACTCTCTTGAGAATTCGATCTCTAGATCTCTCACTCAATGTGTTTTCCAAATGCCCATCGAGCTCCTTCTTATAATCTCTCGTTGACATATCAACGACCAATATTAAAACATAATCAAAGGCTAAGATTAATTGGGAGTTGATCCTCGTTTTCATATAGAAGATTCACACCCGATCTAATTAATACCTTTTAATTGTTACCTTTTCTTAAGTTTAGACATAGGAATCCATTAAAAATAATTAATTATTTTAATTAAGTCCTCTCCGGGTGGAATTTTTCAAAACGATTTCTGGGTATTGTGGAATGCACGTGTCTTAGCCTTTGTGAAAAATCTCGAGGCTAGAGCACATCCGATGCTACAAAAATCAACACTCTCTCTTAGCGAGGAATGTGTTCAAGCGCTGCAATCTCCTGAAGCATCACACCAACTTCTGAACCATGCTAGCTGCGCCACTGATTTTTGGCTGCTGCTGCCCACCACCTACTGCGTAGCTCTTTACGTGTTGCATTTGTGTTGCTGTTGACTTTGCATGTTGTTGTCAACTACTGCATCTGCACTGCAATTTTGTTGCTGCTACTACTGCAACATCCGCAACTCCCTCTCATCTCCTACTGCCGCAACTGAGAGATGTCCATCAATTGAACCAACTGTGTTCAGATTGATGCATCTGTCAACCAAGTTCTAACTGTTGCTAGCCTTTGCACTATTACTAAAGCCTTTGTGCTGCTGCTGACTTTACACTGTTCAAACTGTACTGTTGCCAACTCTGCTCTGCGTTGCTCAGTTCCTAATGTTGAAATTTGGTTACCGGAGGACAAGTGGTTCCCTAAGGCTTTGATCTTTGGCCTAGGGAAAAAGTGTCCAAAAGAATTTAATTTTTCTCCTAAAGTGACTTTATAATTTTTATAAAGTCAAATCTAATTTAAAAGTGACTTTAAGTGATAAAGTTATTAAAGTCTAATTTTAAAGTGACTTTAATAAAGTCAATGTAAAATTAGAAAGGAAAAAGTGACTTTGGAAATAAATGACTAAGTGGGTCTTTATTAAAGTGGGGTGAATTAAAAAACAGAAAGTGAGATTTAAATGAGCATTTAATCTCAGCCCTAGATCTCAATCTATTTCAGCCATTGGATTTAGGGATTCCCCAAAAGTCACTTAGGGTTAGGTTAAAGGAGGAAAAGGAGGGAAAAGGTCATTCATTCTTTTATGAGCAGATTGAGAGAGGAGGAGAAGGAGAGCTGGAGACCTTTTTTCTGAAGAGAGCTTGAGAAGGTGAAGGAGAGGCAAACTCAACAAATCCGTACAACAGCAAGGAGGGCACGGTTTTCGAGGCAGCAAGAGGCTGCACGAATATCGAGGCAGCAAGAGGCTGCACGAATATCGAGGCAGCAAGGCCATACAGCAGCATGAAAACCGAGACAACAGTCCGTACAACTGTTTTGTGGCACGTTTTTCGAGGAGAAAGGTAGCACTGTTTTTGAGGAAAAGTACAGCAACAAAGGGCTCGATT
This sequence comes from Pinus albicaulis, assembly GCA_034641835.2. Lineage (NCBI taxonomy): Eukaryota > Viridiplantae > Streptophyta > Pinopsida > Pinales > Pinaceae > Pinus > Pinus albicaulis. The sequence continues at coordinate 418,326,337 of CM076578.1, forward strand.
TCCAAAGTTGCTGGGCACGTTTTTCAAGGCAGCCAGCACAGTTTTCGAGAAAGGCATTTTACTGTAATAAATTTCTGTTTTGAGTATTTTGCTGTTCTGGCATGTTTTCCAAGGCGGAGGCAAGCACGGAAAACCAGATAAGTCTGTAATTAATTTGCTGGAATTTTTCCTGTATATTTCACCTCTCTATAAAAGCACTTTCCAGAAATAAGAAGGAGCTTTCAAACTGATTTTCCCCAAGAGTTGTAGGGGGTTTTTCCATGGTCACCTTGACAAAAAATATCTGTGTTAAAATGTGTGAATGACTGTTTTAAGCTTGCTGATTTTTATTTCTGCATTTTCCAGCATTCTGTAAATTTTCCAGAATTTGTGTTTTCAGCAAAAATTTATTTTCTAGTTTGTTGAATGTAAAGGATATGGGAAAAAGGGCATTTAACTATTTGGAGAAATAAGGTGAAAGCGAAAACCGGGGTGGGGAAGAGGAAATTTCTACATGGTATCGGAGCTTGAGTGCTCAAAGTGCGCTTTGGGACAGCAAGAGAAAAATACAGATCTGCTGATTTTCACTGGAAAATTCAGCAAGCTGATTTTTTCACAAACAAAAATTTTTTATCTTTACTACGAGCAGTGCTATTTTTCGCTTTTAGGACAGGCGGGATGTCATTGGGATTGAGGGTGGAGGATAGGTTGGATGGGCATACCAATTACGGTGTTTGGAAGGAGAGAATGCAGTATCTTTGAGGAGCAGCGAAAGTCAGGGATATCATGGTTCATACCACACATGACCTGTTAATGTGCCCTACGCGATGCTACTTAGGTGGCGATGTATAATAGGAAGAACAACAAGGGTAAGAGAGCGATTCTAGATGGAATCAAAGACCATTGCATTCCTCATGTGAGAGGAAAGAGAAATGCTCATGAGATGTGGACAACATTGTCCAATCTACTGCAGTACCAATGAGAACCGGAAAATGGTCTCTGAAGGAGAAGCTAGAAAACCATTAAGATGGGTAAAACTGATAGTGCAAATTGGATATCTCTACAAAGATTACTAATGTGAGAGATGAGTTGAAGCAATTGGAGAGGTCATTCAACCCATCGAGTTGGTGCGGATAGCAGTGAATGGCCTCCCCGGTTCATGGATGAACTTGCTTTGATGGGGTTTGTGCACGTGAGACCCTTCCCACATGGGAGAGATTTTGGGATGATTGCATTCGATACTGAGATCGGGAAAGGTCGCCTTTGGGGCAGCCAAGCCGGTTGAGCAGGATGAGGATGTAGCCTTGTTGGCGGACGAGAAAGGCAAAGGCAAAGAAGCGAGGCTTCTACAAGCAATGGTGGGGGCAAAGGCAAAGGTAAAGATAAACGGGGTAACATACATGAAGGACTATTCCAAGGTGAAGTGTTGGAATTGTCGAAGATGGGACACTATGCGGTTGTGTGTCCCGGAGAAGAAGAAGAAGAAGGGAAAGAACGAGAGAATGGCGAGCATCAACGAGAGGTTGAGGACTTTGCGAGATCGCTTTGATCGGGAGTTTGGGTTCATTGCGTGTGAGTCCTCTAGTGCGAGTTTACCCCACTACCGAAGGTTCAAAGGGAGCATGCATTTCCCCTCGACTAGCGGAGCATCTTCAGTATCCGGTATGTGGACGAGTGGGGCTTCACGTCACATGACGAGGAGTCCATGAGTACTTCTCAGAGCTTTCAGTGGCATTGATATAGAGGTGGTACTCGGTGATGACGACGAGTTGTTAGAAAGCTGTCGGTGTGGGAACATTGACATTTCGGAGGGAGTCTAAACCTCCCTTGAAGGTGTCGAGATGTTCTTTATGTGCGAGGATGAGGAAGAACTTCATATCCGTCTCGGCTTTGGAGGACGGAGGATATGAGATACTATTCGGGGGGTGGACAGAGCGATGTATCCCTCGTGCGCTCCAGATATTCGATTAGAGTGATAGGTGTACGCCATGCAAAGGTGTACAAGTTTGCATTTCAGCCCCTTTTGGCATTGAAGACGTGACAAACACATGAGCTAACGGTTTCGAGAGTCGTGTGAGATTTGTCCCACTCGGGATGGGGCACATGTATCATGGAGCCTTGAGGACTTTGCAGGGGAGATCACTGCTGGGTGTGCGGTCGATGCGATCACTTTGATACTTGCGGAGGATGTGCGATGGGCAAGTTTTCCAAATCCCTTTTTCCCAACGATGGCAAGCGAGCTGTGGGATACTTGATTTGATTCATTTCGATGTGAGTGGTCGGATGTCTCATGTTTCTTTGAGTGGATGATGAGTACTATGTTTTATTCATTGATGATCACTCCGAGGGAGGACTCCGGATTTATTTCTTGAAGACCGGGAGTGAGGTCTTCAAGTGGTTTCAGAGTTCGAAGCTCTTGTGGAGACACGGGCAATTCGGAAGATCAAGTCCCCCGAGGTCGGACAATGGAGGAGAGTACACCCTTGGAGAGTTTGTTGACTATTGTGCGGAGGCGGGGATTAGGAGGGAGTTCATGCTTCTTACAACCCCGACGGAATGGGGTTGCGAGAGGAAGAAACGAGATCCATTGGAGGGGTTGCCAAAGCCATGTTACATGATCGTGGGTTGCCATTGTTTTTGTGGGCGAGAGGCACACAACACTCATTGTTTATTTGCGAGCAGCGGAGTCCCGCATCGTGCCTTGGGGCACATGACTGCGGAGGAGGCTTTTTACGGGAAGAAGCACGATATTGGTCATCTTCATATCTTTGGGTGCATCACATACTCCTACATACCCAAGGAGAAGAGGACCAAACTAGAGCCCACCACAGAGAAGGGTATCTTTGTGGGCTACAGTGAGACCTCAAAGGCCTTTTAGATTTACATTCCTGCACAGAGGAAAGTTGTTGTCAGGCGGGATGTGAAGTTCGAGGGGGATAGGGCCTTTAGGAGGTCACGGGAGTTAGAGTATCTGGATCAGCCAGACCCTCAGCAGCAGCTGAGTCAGTCACAGGGATCCAGTGGGCAGGGATCAGGAGGATCGGAGGTACATCTATGACGATGTCAGGTCCGTCAGTGAGCAGTGGCTCACAGAGTCAGAGGGGTGGTGCTTCGGGCACATGCATAACAGTCCACAGAGCAGTTCACTAGGGAGTCCACTGATGGACAGTTCACACGGTACCTCAGCTTCTACAGGTTCAGGTGCAGGTAGGAGGACAGCAGACAGACAGTGAGGAGTTCAGGCTCCTGATGATGATGATGAGGAGGAGTTTCATTCTCCAATGGGAGAAGTATGCTCAGGGAAGAGGAAGCCCAAGTGGCTTCAGGACACCTTGAGAGAGGCCACATCTGTTGCTGCGCCTAAGAGGCCGGTCAGAGAGAGCAGACCACCTGAAAGGTTTTGTAGCTATATGGCAATGGCTACCAACATCCTTGACTCTGAGCCTTCTAGCTATGAGGAGGCAGCTAGCCAGCAGGTCTGGAGAGAGGCCATGCAGGAGGAGTATTCTTCTATCATGAAGAGTGATGTTTGGGAGGTGGTGCCGAGGCCTGAGGGCAAATCCGTGGTTACTTTAAGATGGCTTTACAAGGTAAAGCATGCTGCAGATGGCAGCATTGAGAAATTCAAAGCGAGGTTTGTCGCTAGAGGGTTCTCCCAGGTAGAGGGAGTTGATTATGAGGAGACCTTCGCTCTCGTGGCTTGATATACTTCGATCCGCTCCATTATATCGATAGTAGCAGAGATGGGTTGGAAGATCCACCAGATGGATGTGAAGACCGCATTTCTCAATGGCTTCATACAAGAGGAGGTGTACATTGAGCAGCCACAGGGCTTTGAGGTACATGGGAAGGAGTCCCATGTGTGCAGACTGAAGAAGGCCCTTTATGGCCTGAAGCAAGCTCCCAGAGCTTGGTACTCCAGGATAGATACTTACTTGCAGAAGATGGGTTTCACAAAGAGTGAGGCAGATCTGAACCTTTACTATATTGTGATAGGTGAGGAGCCTCTCATTCTGGTGTTGTATGTGGATGACTTAGTCATTGCAGGTGCAGAGAGACTCATAGAGCACTGCAAGAGAGATCTTGCGGCGGAGTTTGAGATGAAGGACATCGGCTTGATGCATTACTTTTTGGGTTTGGAGGTGTGGCAGGAGGAGGGGCATTTCTTCCTGGGGCAGGGGAAGTATATTGTGGATATCCTTGGCAGATTCCACATGGAGGATTGTAAACCCATGTCAACACCGATGATCACCAACTGGAAGAAGCTTCATGCTTTGGATTCCGAGTTGGTGGATCCCACATTGTACAAACCGCTGATTGGTTCCTTGATGTATTTGGTCAACACTAGGCCAGATATTTGTTTTGCAGTCAACACGATGAGTCAGTTTATGTGTGAGCCTAGGAAGGTTCACTGGGTGGCTGCAAAACACATTTTGCGGTACTTGCAGGGGACAGTGGATTATGGTCTGGACTACAGGCAGGGGGATGGAGTGAGATTGGCGGGTTACACTGATTCTGATTGGGCAGGTTGTGCTTCTGATAGGAAGAGCACTTCAGGGTGTTGTTTTGGGTTGGGTTCGGCAGTGGTGTCATGGTTCAGCCGAAAGCAGTAGTCAGTAGCATTGAGTTCAGCGGAAGCAGAGTATATGGCAGCGAGTCTAGCTAGTTGTGAGGCCATCTGGCTTCGCAAGATGTTGTTTGGCTTATTTGGTCAGCCGTTGAGACCTTCAGTGATTTACTGTGATAATCAGAGTTGCATTAAACTCACGGAGAATCCACTATTTCATGACAGGTCAAAGCATATCGGGATCAAATATCATTTCATCAAAGACTATGTTCAGAAAGGAGCTGTGAAGCTTGAGTATATTCCCACTGATGAGCAGGTTGCAGATATTCTTACCAAAGCCTTCCCACGGGGCAAGCATGTCTACTTCAGAGACAATATGGGTGTGGTGAGGAACACCTTCCTCGGTAAGAGGGAGTGTTGAAATTTGGTTACCGGAGGAGAGGTGGTTTCCTAAGGCTTTGATCTTTGGCCTAGGGAAAAGTGTCCAAAAGAATTTAATTTTTCTCCTAAAGTGACTTTATCATTTTTATAAAGTCAGATCTAATTTAAAAGTAACTTTAAGTGATAAAGTTATTAAAGTCTAATTTTAAAGTGACTTTAATAAAGTCAATGTAAAATTAGAAAGGAAAAGTGACTTTGGAAATAAATGACTAAGTGGGTCTTTATTAAAGTGGGGTGAATTAAAAAATAGAAAGTGAGATTTAAATGAGCATTTAATTTCAGCCCTAGATCTCAATCTATTTCAGCCATTGGATTTAGGGATTCCCCAAAAGTCACTTAGGGTTAGGTTAAAGGAGGAGAATGAGGGAAAAGGTCATTCATTCTTTCATGAGCAGATTGAGAGAGGAGGAGAAGGAGAGCTGGAGACCTTTTTTCTGAAGAGAGCTTGAGAAGGTGAAGGAGAGGCAAACTCAGCAAATCCGTACAGCAGCAAGGAGGGCACGATTTTCAAGGCAGCGAGAGGCTACACGAATATCGAGGCAGCAAGGCCGTACAGCAGCACGAAAACCGAGACAGCAGTCTGTACAGCTGTTTTGTGGCATGTTTTTCGAGGAGAAAGGCAACATGGTTTTTGAGGAAAAGTACAACAACAAAGGGCTTGATTTCCAAGGTTGCTGGGCACGTTTTTCAAGGCAGCCAACACAGTTTTCGAGAAAGGCAGTTTGCTGTAATAAATTTCTGTTTTGAGTATTTTGCTGTTCTGGCACGTTTTCCAAGGCGGAGGCAAGCACGGAAAACCAGATAAGTCTGTAATTAATTTGCTAGAATTTTCCTGTATATTTCACCTCTCTGTAAAAGCATTTTCTAGAAATAAGGAGCTTTCAAACTGGTTTTCCCCAAGAGATGTAGGGGGTTTTTCCAGGGTCACCTTGACCAAAAATATCTGTGTTAAAATGTGTGAATGACTGTTTTAAGCTTGCTGATTTTTATTTCTGCATTTTCCAGCATTCTGTAAATTTTCCAGAATTTGTGTTTTCAGCAAAAAATTATTTTCCAGTTTGTTGAATGTAAGGATATGGGAAAGGGCATTTAACTATTTGGAGAAATAAGGTGAAACTGAAAACCGGGGTGGGAAAGAGGAAATTTCTACACCTAATGCTACTAACCATTGCATCTTTCACTCTGGCACCTGACTGCACCATCTGTCAGTGGTCCATTCTCCTACTGCTTCTATGGGCTCCCGTAGCAAGGAATTGATCTAAGAGGTGGGCTCCTCAAGGATCCTGCCCAATCTGTGTTGATTTTTGTAGCATTGGAAAATGTTCGAATCCTCAAATTTTGTGAGGAGGCTTAGACATCAGTATTCCAAAGAACCCATAAATCGTTTGTGGAAATTCCACTTAGCTCAGTTTTTTTTAAATAATTAATTATTTTAATGAGGACCCTAAGTTTAAACTTAGGGAAATTAAATAATTAAAGGGTATTAATAAAACAGATTGAGAATCTTCTAGAGAATGAAGATCAAGTCATGTTTTAATCTTAGCCATTGATTAGAGATCTAATCTGGGCAGTTGATTCATCAACTAGAGGATTATAAGAGAAGGCTTGAGGGTCATTTTGAAATCAAGCCAGGCACAAACTCAGCACCTGAAGAAAATCTATTCTGAAGGAATAGTGTGAAAAATCCTAAATCTGGATTCCTACTGCAACAAATCTGAATTACTTCTCCTATTATTTTTCATAATTATTTCATTACAATGAAATATCGAAGTAATTACTGAAGTAGTCTACACAAATAATGTTGCAGAATAAATCTAAGTGTTGAAACAAACTGAACAAAATATAATGAAAAACATCCACATTCGACACAATTATTTTTGGACTAAGTCCCCGGAAAAACCCAACTCAAGAAAACCGGTGCAACATATCTGAAAGTTTTATTTCATTAAGCAGTAGAATCTTGAGTACAACTAGGGTGCCAATATTTGGCTCACCCTTCAGAGAAAATCTCGGCAACAAAAGAAATGTGAGATATACCTCACTCTTCAAGTCCCCGACTGATTTGAACAACGGTGATCAAGCTGATCTGAAACTAAGTTTTGGCCCTCCTGGCTGAGAAACCCCAGATTCCAGTTAGCTCCAGACTGAATCAAGAAGGCACTGTGTCAATTCTGCGTGATTCCCTTTAGGAACTACGTCACCCTCTAGATGACTGCACTCCCTCTTCTGCGTGACTGCTGCCTCTCTCTGAAATGTACTCCTAGTCCTCCTGACCAGTTATTGCATCTGCCCCTCTCTGGAATTGATCATTGAATCAAATCACTTAGCAAACCCAACCCTAGTGATTCGATCTTGATAAAAAAGGTGTGTCTCTCTCACAAGCTCGAAAATGACAAATGCTCAATTGTGTTTTCCATAGGCCCCTCACCCTCCTTATAATCTTTCGTTAACCCTTCTATCGCCAAGATTAAAACATAATCAAGGGCTAAGATTAACTTGGAGGTGATCCATGACTTTATCTAGAAGATTCACACTTAGTTTAATTAATACCCTTTAATTAATCAGTTTCCCTAAGTTTAGAGTTAGGAAAACATTAAAAAACGATTAATTTATTTAATTAAACCATCACTAAGTGGAATTTTCCAAAATCCTTTCTAGGTATTATGGAATACATGTGTCTTAGCCTATATACAAAGTTGCAAGGCTAGGGCACATCCGTGTGAAATTTTCAAGAAGGAAAATATTTCCGCAATAACCTACTTATGAGATAAGTTATTTACAGATGCTTCAGTAAATTCTGAAATAAACACATTTGTAGATCTTCACTATCATCGAGAGCATAAGAACAGAAAGATAAATTACACAAGTAGCACAACAGAAACAACCAAATGAACACAGTTATTTTTGGACAATTGTCTTCGGAAAAACCCAATGTGGGAAAACCGGTGTAGGAGATGAGGGTTTTGTATTTATCTTCAGAAATGGAAAGTACATTTACAAGAGTCTGATGAACAAATAAAATTAGGAAACATCTGGCTGAATTTTCTGGTACCTCCAGACAAATTTCAGACCTGTTGACCACTGGAGTGGCACTTGATGATAATGAGAAGACTCCATGCCCAAGGATGAACCAGAAGACATTTGTACCATCAGATATCATCAGTTCAACGGAGTTTTTAAACTCTACTTCTACTTCTTATCATTTTCTCTTGTACCCAGATTCCATGCCCTATGGGGAATTGTAATAAGTGATGCTAGTAATGATGAGTTTTGAGTCATTATTGAGTCTGTAAGAGGCCTAGGTAGCCTGGGACCTTGCCAACAAGTGAGTATTACTCTCGGAGGTTTTTTTTACTTGGTTAATTATCATTTCCCTACTAAGAGTTAATAATTAATTGAGTTTTTTCTTTCAATTTTACCCCAAAGCCGGAGTACCGCTTGATGGTGAGGCCTTGGGTGACTCCTAGTGTCTAGAGTCAATGTATATTACCATACTAGATTACACAAAAAATTTCGTGGAATTTGGTTAGGTCTAGATAGTGATTTTTTAATTTTTTAGATTTCCTGCAAGTAAAAAATTGCAATAAAAATTGTAATTGAATTGTAATAAGTGTTGTCTAGAGAAGTTGTATGAGGTATGAGTAATCAAAATTACACCTCTCACGCCCAACTTTTTACTATGACACACTTTGAGGGGTTAAAAATGTGTTTTGAACCCTCAAAACCCACTTTTCCTAAGTTTAGTGGGAAATTTGACAATTAATTAAGCCAAAAATTAAATAAATGGAGAAAAATAAATATCCACACATGCTAAATGAGGTGGAAATGAGGTGGAAAATTATGGAGGAGTTAAAGTGAAGTCCCAAGGTTATATGGACTCCTAAAATCAAGGAAAAGACATGTGCTCAAATAAAATTGAATTTCCGGCATTAAATGAGAGTTGTTTACTTGGAAATTCGAATTTGTGAAGTTAGTGCATATTTGGGAGGATTTGAGAGAATATTTGGTGGAGATTTTTGTGGGAAATTGTCCCCACATGGGTTACCAACCATATACACATGTCATTCCATCATAAGTTCGAATTTGGCACATAAGGTAAGAAGAAAATGATGTCCACTTGCCAGAATTCGATTCTTACACTTGGCATTGGAGCTCCACTTACCAAATTCGAATTTGCCTTGAGATCTCCTCCCTCTCACCACTTGGCATATGGTTCTTCATTGGGATTTGCTACCAACTTTCTATATAATGGAGCCATGGGCTCTCATATTGTAATCATTGTTTACTAGCTATTGTACTTGCGGAAGCGCTGCTGCCTTGTACACTTTCAGAAATATCAATAAAGACTTTGGGGTTTTATTCATGAGGTGTTCCTCTTTTTGGAGTGTGATGAATTGTTGATCATTGGTATAATTCCTTTTATTTATGCTTTGATCTAATTTGTTTCCATATGCTCCTGTAGATTTGTTAATGTAGAGCTATCTTACATTGACATTTGATTTAGGAGTATGCTCTAGGTATAAAATGCTCTAGTTGGTTTCAAATAAATCTCTAGAGTTTCTTGTCATTGTTTATTGTTAGATCTATATGGAACTAATTCTTGATTCAAGTTTTGTAGAGGAAACATTTTGTTGGGATCAAAGAATCAAGTGTTGGGGGAAGTTTTTGGATAGACCAACCCACTTTTGATACATTCTCAAATGAGCTCTCATTTGTTTTTTGAACCTTCATAGTCTTACTTTACAAAGTGGTTTTGCAGGGGTTTTGGGACATAGCTTGTATACAAGCCGAATACTTCTAAATTTGAATATCTTTTAAAATATTATACTTCATTGCTTTCATTTGCTATCTAAGAGCTTGAAGATGACTAAGCAAAGAGGAGAGTTTACTCGAACTCTTTGCCTTAGCCCTTTGTAAATTGTTGTGCAATATTTTGTAATTTTATCTATCTAATATTTGATTGGTTTTGTAGCCCTCTTTCGAATTTTTTCTTGTGACAGTTTGAGTGGACAACTACAAGAAATTACTAACAAGTTGTTGCAGGACCTTTGGATTGAATTTCAAATGAGGAAGATAACTCTCTCTTCTTTGGTTGTGGGCATAGAAGAGGCTTAGCTTCTCTTCTCCTATAGTAAAGTCTGAATTTATTTTGAGTTCTTAGAAATTCTCACCGAGAAAAAGTCTATGGTCTCAATTTTTTTTTGTAAAGACTTTCCTTGGTTTAGAAAAGGCCTCATGGTCATTTCATTCTTGTAAAATTAATAAAAATTTCTGTTTTTGTTGTGGGAGCGTGGGTTTTACCCATTGGCATCCGTGTCTCTCCATTTCAAAGGAGAGAATTTGTAGATGGATTGACTTAGTGGTTTTGACATTTCCGTTTTCTTTCACATCACATATGCATGATCTAATTGAGAAGTAACATAAATCGCATAGTCCTTTAATTTCTTAATTTGCAATCTCATTTGCCATCATTTACTTATGTTTTGTGATCTATTTCTCATTTGGATAAGTTTCACAATATACTACAAGTAAAGAAGCATAGCACTTTCAATTTATGGCAACTTGAGTTATTGTTCTAACTATGAAACATATTTAATTGAATCATCTCCATCTTTTACATAGCACTTGCAAACTCACTTTCATATCATTTAGGCATTTCACTTTTCATACTAGACTTGCATCTCTAAAATTTACCTCCAACTTAAGTTGGTTGAATAGACGTTTTAGGGACCCTCTATCTCTATGGACTCCTCACTGTGAGATCCAAATATTTGGGCGAGGGTGAGGTCTAAGGATTAGATTTCAATTGTAACCTTGCTTTAAAAGTAATTAATAAAATAAACCAAGAGCATTATCTCATCACATTTACTTGTAAAGTTCTCAATTTTTTTGCTATCGTGATGGTTTAAAGATTCACATGCAAATATTATCTCAAGAAGCACTTTGGATCCAAGCATTTTAATTCCTTAAATTTTGCAACAAGTTTAATTCTATGGTATTTGGAAATTTGCTTCTACATACAATTTCATTGCATGTTGTCATTTTAATGATCATTATGCTTATGGATGATTGATATATCTCGTTTCATTGACAAATACCCTTATTTGGTGTTGCAAATTGAATTGCATATTGTGATCTTGGTCTAACACTTCCTTTGTGGGATTATTGTCATTATATCTTGAATTTTATTTTTGAGCAAGCATTTGTCATCTACTTTAAAGCACTGGTCTATATTTTGAATACATCATTGAATATTGCTCATATACTTATATGCTTGTTTACATATTGGAATCAAGTCATCTTTGATAAGTAATTCCATCTAATCAATTCTCTTATAAATCTCACATCTTTAACTTAGTTTTCCTTTAAGGACCACCCCCCTTAGCTAACTTAGGAGATAGCTTAAACGGAGAGAGTCGGCAATAGGTGACAGCCCCTTCTTTGAGTTCCTTGCCACCAACCACACTTGTGGGGTTGAAGGCTTTTCCCACTAACTGTAGGTAGGTGTAGGTGGCAAGCAATAACAAGACCCTCAGGGTTACCTCCTTCACCCTCTGCGTCATCCAACGTGAGAGCTTTGCGCAATTTCTCCCTGGACTGCGTGATTCTGCGTGGAGAGGGTCTTGTTGCTGCTCAGCTCACCCTTCTCTTCATCCTCCTGACTTCTGCTTCTCGTTAACTGACTCCTCCCTCCTCCTTCTGCTTCTGCAACCCTGCCTCTACAATCTCACCCACTGAAATCAAATTCTCTTGCTTCAAGACCGATTTCCTTCGTGTACTGAGAGTGTCCCTGACTTGATTTCCAAATGGCCCTCAAGTCTCTTCTTATAGTCTTTTCGCTGATGAATCAGCGACCAAGATTATATCGTTAATCGAAGGCTCATATTAAAAGATGACTTGATCTTCGTTTTCTAGAAGATTCACACTCTGCTCTGTTAATACCCTTTAATTATTTAATTTCCCTAAGTTTAAACTTAGGGTCTGCATTAAAATAATTAATTATTTTAATAAAGTAATATCCGAGTGGAATTTCCACAAACGATTTCTGGGTTCTCTGGATAACTGTTGTCCAAGTCTCTCTACCAAAAATGAGACTTAGAACACTTCTCGATGCTATAGAAATCAACTCTCTCTCTTAGCGAGGAAAGTGTTTAAGCAAGATACTGCTGTACTGCTCTGAATCTATAATATCTGCTGCGCTGAAGTTGTCTTGGTTTCTGCCCTTCATCTCTGCGCTACTGCTTCCTGTACTGTTGCCTCGTGACACTGCCTCTGCCACTGCAGCATCTATACTGCAGCTCCCTCTTCCTTTGAAGACCACCCTTTCCTCTAATGGAAAGGGTTTTCGACCATCCCCATATTCTCTTTGAAGTAAGTGAATTTGATCTTACTTAGAGCCTTTGTGAGGATATCTGCCACCTGTTCTCCTGTAGGAGTATATCGCAACTATACTGCTTCCCTCTGGACATAGTCTCTGATGATGTGGCACTGAATGTCAATGTGTTTCGATCGGTCATGAAACAAAAAATTTTCGGAGAGCTCAATGCATCTCTGATTATTGCACATAATTCCAGTCGGTTCCATCTGCTTCTTGAGCAGGTTCAAGAGTAACATGCAGAGCCATATGGCCTCGCACGAAGTTGTGCTTGCTGCCATGTACTCTGCGTTGGCTGAGCTCAGTGCTACAGACTTCTGTTTCCTGCTGCACCAGGAGGTCATTCCTGATCCGAGATTGAAACGATACTCATTGGTCACTTTTCCGATCTACTGTGCTTCCAACCAATCTACATCTGTGAACCCACTCAACTGGACCTTGTTACCCTTGGTGTACTTCAACCCATACTCGACTGTCCCTCTCAGGTATATGAGAACATGTTTGGCTGCTGCCCAGTGAGCCCTCCTTGGTTCCACCATGAACTGACTGAGGGTATTCACTGCATAACAGATGTCTAGTCTAGTATTAACCAGATACATCAATGATCCGATGAGTTGTCTGTACAAGGTGGGATCAGGCTCATCATTCTCCGATGTGTTTATCTTCTTCTAGTTAGTAATCATTAGTGTGGCCATGGGTCTACAGTCTTCCATTTGAAATCTTTTCAGGATTTATGTCGTGTATCTTCCTTGTCCTAGGAAGATTTCCTCTTTCTGCTGCCAGTCTTCTAATATAAGAAAGTAGTGCATCTGCCCCAGGTCCTTCATGTCGAATTCTGTTGCCAGATTCTCCTTGTAATCTTTGATGAGCTTGGATGATCCGGTCAAAAACAGGTAATCCACATAAAGCACATGAATAAGCGGCTCATCCCTGACTCTTAAATAGTAGAGGTTGGGGTATGCGTCACTCTTGATGAACCCCATCTTCTGCAAGTAGCTATCTATCCATCCATACCATGCCCTAGGGGCTTGTTTTAAACCATACAAGGCTTTCTTAAGCCTGCAAACATGAGTCTTCTGCTCATGTGTCTCGAAGCCCTCTGGTTGTTCTATATACACTTCCTCCTCTATCACCCCATTCAAGAACGTTGTCTTGACATCCATCCGGTGAATCTCCCATTCCATCTGCGTAACTAGAGAGATGACGAATCTTATAGAAGTGTAACGAGCTACTGGGGCGAAGGTTTTTTCATAATCAATGCCTTTCTTCTGTTCATACCCCTTAGATACAAATCTTGCGTTGAACTTCTCTATGTTGACACTACAACATATTTGATCTTGTAGATCCATTTGGATCCTACAACTGATCTGTCCTGTGGTCTAGGAACTACTTCTCATATGTCATTCGTCATGATGGAGCTATATTCCTCCACCATGGCATCCACCCATACTTGATGCTGCGCTGCTTCTCAAAAGGTGGCTGGTTCACCAACTTGAGCTACCAGTGCCTGATATCTGTCTGGTTGCTTCCTTATCCTCTTTCCTTCTCTAGGGGTTCCAACAAATTCTTCTTCATCCTTAAGAATTTGTTGAAGTTCTCTTCTCGGTCTCCCATCAGTGGTGGGTTGTCTTACCTGCTCTCCTTCCTGTTCTTCTTCGGAGGATCTCTCCTCAGAATCATTGTGCCTTGGAGAGGCACTTGACCTATCCTCTGTAGGTCGTTGAGGCTGTATTAGTGGATCCTCCTCAATCTGCGTATCTGTGGCCATTTCATGAGATTTGCTGAAGGCTCTCTCCTCTAGGAATTTCACATCCCTTCTTACCACGATTTTCCTACTCTCCCGAATATAGATGCGATATGCCTTCGCATTCTCGCTATAGCCCATCGGGAAACCCTTTTCTCTAGTTTGATCCAGCTTCTTTCTCTTTTCATCTGGAACATGGCAGTACACCATGCTGCCAAATATCCTGATGTGGCTCACTTCTGGCTTACTGCCTGTGAACACACTCTTGGGAGTTACCTTCTCCAAGGCTCTATGAGGAAGTTTGTTCTGAATATATACTGCTGTATTGCAAGCCTCTGCCCATAAGAATTTGGTCATATCTTGGTCGTACAACATTGCCCAGCTTCTATTATGATCCGATTCTTCCGTTCTGCAACTCCATTTTGCTCTGGATTGTATGGAGTTGTCCATTCTCTCTTGATGCCTTCCTTTGCACATAAATTTGTGAAGTCTTTATCGATATATTCTCCACTGTTATCTGACCGCAACTTCTTGATCTTCTTCCCTGTAGAGTTCTCCACCAATGCTTTGAAATCTTTGAATCGATCAAAGACTTCATCTTTGGTTTTCAAAAAATAAATCCAAGTTTTCCTGGAATGATCATGAATGAAGGTGGCAAAATACTTTGTACCACTGAGAGCAATTGTTGACATTGGACTGCAAATGTCAGAGTGTATTAACTGTAATACGCCTTTGGTTTTGCTGTTGCTTCTTGGAAAGATTGCCTTAGCGTACTTCCCTTGTATGCATCCCCTGCAAACTTCTTCTTTCTTTGTGCTGAGTCCGGGAGCCTCGATGACAATATTTTTGAGAATCCCCAAGGCTCCATGATGTAGATGCCCCATCCTTCTGTGCCATAAATCATTCAGATCTTTGTCGTCTGCACTGCCAATAAGGGCCACAAGAGATTCAAGGTGGAGCTTATACAACTTGTGACTCCTTATTCCGATTTGTGCCTTTTTGCTCCAGCGAGGGTGTTTTACATACACCTTATCTTTAATAAAGTATAGGTCATAGCCCTTGTTCTGAAGTTGAGACACTGAGAGTAAATTCATCCCCAACCCTGGTACATGCAGAACATTCGTGGCTCAAATCTTGTTGCCATCTTCTGTCTGAAATGTTATGGTGCCTCTCCCAATGGGGGTACATTTTGCCTTGTTTCCCATCTGGAAATTCACCTATTTTCTTGGTAGCTCAAAAAACATTCTCGAACCCCCGTCATATGAGCAGATGCTCCACTGTCAATATAGCAAACACCTGGAGGAGTTGTGCTCGACACACAAGCAAGATCCTCCTCTAGTCTGGACGCCAACACTTTCATGTCGTGTTGTCTTTGCATTTTTTTTGTGCTCTGGAGGATTGCATGAGTCCCTTTGACTACGTGAACCCTTCCCACTGATGGATCTTTGGTCCATGGCAGATACTCCCTTTCTGTTTTTAGCCCTTCACTCTGATACCATGTGAAATTTTCAGGAAGTAAAATTTTTCTGCAATACTTGGCTTATTTCTCCTACTTATGAGATAAGTTATTTACAGATGCTTTAGTAAATTCTGAAATAAACACATTTGCAGATCTTCACTATCATCGAGAGCATAAGAATAGAAAGATAAATTACATAAGTAGCACAATAGAAACAACCATATGAACACAGTTATTTTTGGACAATTGTCCTCGGAAAAACCCAATGTGGGAAAACCGGTGCAGCAGATGAGGGTTTTGCATTTGTCTTTAGAAATGGAAACAACATTTACAAGAGTCTGATGAGAAGATAAAATTAGCAAACACCTGCTGAATTTTCTGGTATCTCCAGACAAATTTCAGACCCTCAAGGTGACCTCCTTCACCCTCTGTGTCATCCAGCGTGAGAGCTCTGTGTAGTTTCTCCCTGGACTACGTGATTCTGCGTGGAGGGGGTCTTGCTGCTGCTCAACTAACCCTTCCCTTCATCCTCCTGACTTCTGCTTCCCGATAACTGACTCCTCCCTCCTCCTTCTGCTTCTGCAACCCTGCCTCTACAATCTCACCCACTGAAATCGAATTCTCTTGCTTTAGAACTGATTTCCTTATAGTACTGAGAGTGTCCCTAGCTTGATTTCCAAATGGCCTTCAAGTCTCTTCTTATAGTCTTCTCGCTGATGAATCAACGACCAAGATTATATCATTAATCAAAGGCTCAGATTAAAAGATGACTTGATCTTCGTTTTCTATAAGATTCACACTCTGCTCTATTAATATCTTTTAATTATTTAATTTCCCTAAGTTTAAACTTAGGGTCTGCATTAAAATAATTAATTGTTTTAATAAAGTCATATCCGAGTGGAATTTCCAAAAATGATTTTTGGGTTCTCTAGATAACTGTTGTCCAAGTCTCTCTACCAAAAATGAGACTTAGAACACTTCCCGATACTATAGAAATCAACAACCCGATGCTATCATAAATCAACACTCCCTCTTAGCGAGGAAAGTGCTCTAGCAAGACAACTCAATGTGCTGGTCTGACCTCTGGAACATTTGCTGTTGTGCTGTTGATGCTGCTCACCAACACTGCACAAATGCTGCATCCGTACTATTGTTGACTCTGCATGCTGCTGCCGACTGCTATTGTACATCAACTCCCTCTGAATTTTGCAACCATGCTGCTGTACTGCTACTCAACTACTGCTGCTGCTGCTCTGTTACTAATTGCAACAGAAAACATCCGAAATTGGACAAGTAAAACTGCGTCTGAATAATAAGACTGTTTGCTGCTAACTTCTGCACTAGCTCTCTGAATACGCTGCGCTGCTACTGCTCTGCACTGCATTGTGCTGCACCACTGTGCACTACGCTGCTGCTGCTCAACTCCTGATGTTGATGCTCCCTCTCTGTGCTGATCAGGCTCTAGTACTGCTAGCCATTGCATTGTCTCTTCATCTTCCATTGCACTGT
This sequence comes from Pinus albicaulis, assembly GCA_034641835.2. NCBI lineage: Eukaryota > Viridiplantae > Streptophyta > Pinopsida > Pinales > Pinaceae > Pinus > Pinus albicaulis. The sequence continues at coordinate 418,343,411 of CM076578.1, forward strand.
CCATCCTGCTACTGTCTTACGGATGCCGTAGATCGCATGTGATCCAAGAGTTCGGAAATACTCAAGGATCCTGCCCCCTGTAGATTCTGGATCTACAACTCCATGTCAGCCCACTTCTCTCCTTTCAGAATATAAGCTAACATAGCACAATCAACTTCTGCCTCAATCTTGGTAGCTTTGACTTGAGGATCTTGCTTCGCCTCCTTGTTCTTTTTCTTAAGAGGACATTGTGTGGCATAATGTCCCATTTCCCCACACCTGAAGCACTTGATCTTGGACATATCTTTCTTCTTCTGCCTCTGTTGCTCCTTTGATGCAAGGGCTGTGTTATCTTCCTCCTCCTTCTTGACTTTCGAACCGCTGCTGCCATCCTTAATATGGATTTTGAGGAGATCTCTCCTCAGCTCTTCTTGCTGCAAGGTTGCCCACATTGCTTCCCATTGTGGAAGTTTTTCTCTGCCCATAATGCTTTGGACAAAGACTTGATAGTCTTCTGAAACAGAGTTCAGAGTGAGCCTTACCAGCTCTGAGTCTCTAGGAGCTGATCCCATTGCTGACAGCTGGTCTCAGTTATCCTGAATTCGAGACAGGAAGGAGTCAAAATGCTCTCTCTACTTCATCTTGGTATTACGCATCTTCTCCTCCAGATACATCTTCCGCTGCTCGAAAGATCCTTGGTATAGATTTTCCAGCCCTACCCACATTTCTCTAACAGTGTTCTTTGTTGCTATGTGAGGTACGATGTGATCCTTCACACCATCTAGGATCAATCGTTTGGCTCTTGCCATGTTCTTCTTGAAGGCTCTCAAATGTGCTGCATCCAGTGGCTCTCCAACTGCGTTGTCAATGAGGGCCTTTAGATCATGCTCATCAAGGAGAAACTAGATCCTTGACTTCCAAATAACATAGTTGGAGGCACCTTCCAATCTATCTTGGTCACACAATCTGTTGCTGGCCATCTCCTCAATTGTCGATTTCTTCCTCTAACCGTCTACTCAGTTAGACTTACGCACTCCTTGAGGAGTAAGTCAATACTTCTATTGCTGCCCGGGAAAAACCGAGTCTCTTTGAGTCAGAGAACTTTCTGAGGTCAAGAAATCCCCAATCTGTATTTTTCAGAAATTTTTTGATGCTTATGCACCACCACTCACTGCTGTGCAACAACTGCGTCCTTCAACTATGCTGGTCTGCTACGCTGCCTCTTCTGCAACTGAAAAAGCTTACCCCTCTGTTAACTCTCTTGGAGGGAGCTTTCTCTATGCTGTAATGCCCTCCTGGCCTGGACTATGTAACTGCAGCGGTATTCCACTAGTGCTCATGCAGTACCCAGTCTCTTCAACGCTGATCTGCTGGTTCTCTTTTGTTTCTCCTGCAATTCAGCTTGAATAAGCTCTGATACCATGTGAAAAATCCTAAATCGGGATTCCTACTGCAACAAATTTGAATTACTTCTCCTATTATTTTTCATAATTATTTCATTAGAGTGAAATATCGAAGTAATTATTGAAGCAGTCTACACAAATAATGATGCGAAATAAATCTAAGTGCTGAAACAAACTGAACAAAATATAATGGAAAACATCAACATTTGACACAGTTATTTTTGGACTAAGTTCTCGGAAAAACACAACTGGGGAAAACCGGTGCAACAGATCTGAGGGTTTTATATTATTAAGCAGCAGAATCTTGAGTACAACTAGGGTGCCAATATCCGGCTCACCCTTCAGAGAAAATCTCGGCAACAGAAGAAATGTGAGATATATCTCACTCTGCAAGTCCTCGACTGATCTGAACAGCAGTGGTGAAGCCCCTCTCTGCCTCTGCATGATGCCTACGCTGCAACTGTGTAAGCCTGCGTGGGTAAGCTGAAGAACTGTGTCACCTCTCCTTTGCAAATGATCAAGCTGATCTGAAACTGAGTTTTGGCCCTCCTTGCTCAGAAACCCCATCTTCCAGCTATCTTCAGATTGAATCAAGAAGGCACTGCATCACTTCTGCATGATTCCCTTTAGGAACTGTGTCACCCCTCCAGATGACTGCGTTGCCTCGTTTGTGTGACTGTTGCCTCTTTCTCTGAAATGTCCTCCCGGTCCTCCTGATCAGTTACCGCATCTGCCCCTCTCTGGAACTGATCACTGAATCAAATCACTTAGCAAACCCAACCTTAGTGATTCTTTCTTGATCAAAAAGTTGTGTCTCTCTCACAAGCTCGAAAATGCCAAATGCTCAATTGTGTTTTCCACAGGCCCCTCACCCTCCTTCCTATAATCTTTCGTTGACCCTTCAACTGCCAAGATTAAAACATGATCAAGGGCTAAGATTAACTTGGAGGTGATCCATGACTTTCTCTAGAACATTCACACTTAGTTTAATTAATACCCTTTAAATAATCAGTTTCCCTAAGTTTAGACTTAGGAAAACATTAAAAAATGATTAATTAATTTAATTAAACCATCTCTAAGTGGAATTTTCCAAAATCCTTTCTGGGTATTATGGAATACATTTGTCTTGGCCTATATACAAAGTTACAAGGCTAGAGCACATCCGATGCTACCATAAATCAATAAATAGAATTCGATTTCATAGGGAGAGTTGCAGGGCAGAGTTGCAGAGGCAGAAGAAGGAAGGGGAAGTCAACAATGACAGAGAAAGGAAAGAGGAAGACGCAAAGGGCCATAGAGGATAGCGCTGAGCAGCAACATTGAGTGCCCACGCAGAGTGACGCAGTCCAGAGTAGGGACTGCACAGAGGATCACAAAGAGTGACACAGAAGGAGCTAGGGTGTCTTCCGGGTGTCAGAAATTCTCCAAGAGGATTCAGAGAATTTATCTAAGTGTATTCTTAGAAGATCTGCTCGTCTATTTCTTGTAAAAGATTTTCATTGCTGAAGAATAATACAAACCCTCATCTACTGCACCGGTTTTCCCGCATTGGGTTTTTCCGAGGACAATTGACCAAAAATCACTGTGTACATGTGATTGTTTCTATTGTGTTATATGTGTTATGTTCTATTCTCTGCTTCTGGTTAAGTGATTACTGCAGTTGTATTTATTTCAGAATTTACTGAAAGAAATTCGTAAATAACTTATCATAATAATAAGTAGGCGAAATAAATCTATCACTGCAGTAGTATTTCAGATTTTAATTTTTCACATGGTATCAGAGCAAAAGACGAAATAACGGAAGAAGAGATTCTGCAATGGAACAAAGATCCAACATTGATGCATCAACAACTTAGAAGGGTTCTCACAGTTCTCCGGAACGCATGGAGGAATAGAGGGATCATGACATCTCAGTTTTGGCATCTAGACTAGATGAAGAATTTGCTTGTATGTCAAGTATGGCCTTTCCAGAGATTTGGTATATTGACAGTGGAGCATTTGCTCATATGATGGGAGTTCGAGAATGCTTCTCAAGCAACCAGGAGGAGTAGATGAATTTTCAAATCATTGTTGGAAATAAGGCAAAATGTACCCCTATTGGAAGAGGCACCATAATATTTCAAACAAAAGTTGGCAACAAGCATCAGGCCAGCGATGTGCTGCATGTACCAGGGTTGGGGATGAATTTACTCTTTGTGTCTCAGCTTCAGAACAAAGGTTACGCCGTTTAATTTATTGGCAACAAAGTTTACGTCAAACACCCAAGTTGGAAAAAGAAGGCACAAATTGGAGTCAGCAGCCACAAACTGTACAAGTTACAGCTTGAGTCCCCAATGGCTATGATAGGCAGTACTGGTGAGAAAGATTTTGAATGAGTTATGGCATAGAAGAATGGGTCATCTACATCATGGAGCCTTGAAAATTCTCAAGAAAAATGTCACGGGAGCTCTAGAACTTAGCACCAAGCGAGAAGATGTCTGCAGAGGGTGCATATTAGGAAGGTATGCCAAGGAAGCATATCATAGAAGAAACAATAGGGCCAAGAGTGTGTTGGGATTGATACACTCAGACATGTGTGCACCAATATATACGAATGCTCTGAGTGGTGCAAAATATTTTGTCACCTTCATCGATGACCATTCCAGAAAGACATGGATCTACTTTCTGAAGACCAAAGACGAGGTGTGTGATCGATTCAAGGAGTTTAAAGCTCTTGTGGAGAATTTGACAGGAAAGAGGATCAAGACATTGCGATCAGAAAATGGAGAGTAAATTAACAAGGACTTCACAAGGTTCTGCGCAAGGGAAGGCATCAAGAGAGAATGGACCGCTCCGTATAATCCAGAGCATAATGGAGTCGCAGAGAGGAAAAACAGGACTATTGTCGAAGCAGCAAGGGCAATGCTGTATGATCAAGACATACCCAAATTCCTGTGGGTTGAGGCTTGTAATACAACTGTATGTGCAGAAAAGGGTTCCTCATAACGCATTGGATAAGGTTACTCCTGAGAGCGTGTTCACTGGCAGAAAGCCTGAAGTGAGCCACTTTAGGATATTTGGCAGTATAATGTATTGCCATGTACCCGATGAGAAGAGGAGGAAGTTGGATCGGACTGCAAAGAAAGGATATTTGGTGGGATATAGCGAGAATGAAAAGGCTTATCACATCTATATTCTCGAGAATAGGAAGATAGTTGTGAGACGGGACATGAATTTCATGGAGGAAAGAGCCTTCAAGAAATCTCGAGAAATGTCTTCAGGTTCGTAGTTTGAGGAGGATCTGTTGGTCCAGCCACAACGACCTGCGGAAGATGACTCTAGTGCCTCTCTAAGGCACAAGGACCCTAAGGATATATTTCCCGAGGAAGTGTAAGACGAAGAGCAGGTAAAGATGAGCAGAGAACTACAACAAACTCTGAGGGATGTAGAGGAATTTGTTGGAGCTCCTAGAAATGAGAAGAGGTAGCGCAGACAACCAAACAGGTACCAGGGATTGGTAGCACAGGTTGGAGAACCCTCTAGTTTTCAAGAGGCAACTTAGCATCAGGTGTGGGTAGATGCGATGTTGTAGGAGTACAACTCCATCATGACAAATGATGTCTTGGAAATAGTTCCTAGACCTTAGGATAGATCGGTTGTAGGTTCCAGATGGATCTACAAGATTAAATATGCTGCAGATGGCAGTATAGAGAAATTTAAAGCTAGGTTTGTAGCTAAGGGGTACACTCAAAAGAAAGGGATACACTATGAAGAAACCTTCGCCTCAGTAGCTCGGTATACTTCAATCAGATCCGTCATATCCCTTGCAGCACAGATGGGATGGGAGATTCACCAGATGGATGTCAAGACTGCGTTCTTGAATGGGGTGATAAAAGAGGAAGTATACATAGAACAACCGGAGGGCTTTGAGACGCATGAGCAAAAAACTCATGTGTGCAGGCTTAAGAAAGCCTTGTATGAACTGAAGCAAGCCCCTGGATCTTGGTATGGTCGAATTGACAGCTACCTGCAGAAGATGGGATTTGTCAAGAGTGACACAGTTCCCAATCTCTACTATCTGAGTGTAGGAGATGAGTCTCTAATATTGGTGCTATATGTAGATGATCTATTTCTGGTTGGACCATCTAGGCTCATCAAAGACTGCAAGGAAAATCTAGCAACATAATTCGACATAAAGGATCTAGGGCAGATGCACTATTTTCTGGGTTTGGAAGTTTGGCAGCAGAAGGGAGAAATCTTCCTTGGGCAAGGAAGATATAATATAGAGATTTTGAAGAGATTTCAGATGGAGGACTGTAGACCCATGGCTACACCAATGATTACAAACTGGAAGAAAATCGATACGTCTGAGGATGATGAGGCTGATCCTACCTTGTATAGACAGCTCATAGGGTCGTTGATGTACCTGGTCAATACTAGACTAGACATTTGTTATGCCATGAACTCTTAGTTTGTTCATGGTAGAACCAAGGAGGGCTCATTGGGCAACAGCCAAACATGTTCCCATGTACTTGAGGGGGACAATCGAGCTTGGATTGAGGTACTCCAAGGGCAGTGACATCCAGTTGAGTGGGTTCAGTGGCGCAGATTGCACTGGAAGTCCAGAAGATTGGAAGAGTACCAGTGGGTACTGTTTCAGTGTCAGATCAGGAATGACTTCCTGGTGCAGTACGAAACAAAAATCCGTGGTGCTGAGCTCAGCCGAGGTAGAATATATGGCAGATAGCACAACTTCGTGTGAGGCCATATGGCTTCGTAAGTTGCTCATGAACTTAATCAAGAAAATGATGGAAGCAATTAGCATTTTAAGTGATAATCAGAGTTGCATCAAGCTCTCTGAAAATCCTGTGTTTCATGATCGGTCGAAGCACATTGACATCAGGTGTCACTTCATCAGAGACTATGTCCAACGGGGAGCTGTACAATTGAAGTACATTCCTACAGGAGAGCAGGTGGCAGATATCCTCACGAAAGCTTTGGGTAAGTAAGTTTGCTTACCTCAGAGAAAAGATGGGGATGGTCAAGAATTCATTCCAGTAGGAGGAATGGATAGGTTCGAAATTCAGAGGGAGCTGCAGTACAGATGAGTCAGTGACAGTGATGGTGTCATGGGTAGCAATACAGAGGGCAACAACGCAGTAGATGAGGGGTAACAACCGAGACAGAAACAACGCAGTAGATGCTTCAGGACAGAGCAGATGCAGTTGGCATTTTGCTAGAACACTTTCCTCGCTAAGAGGGAGTGTTGATTTTTGTAGTATTGGAAAGTGTTCCAAGCCTCAAATTTTGTGAGGAGGCTTGGACATCAGTATTCCAAAGAATCCAGAAACCGTTTGTGGAAATTCTTCTCGGTTCATGTTTTATTAAAATAATTAATTATTTTAATGAGGACCCTAAGTCTAAACTTAGGGAAATTAAATAATTAAAGGGTATTAATAAAACAAAGTGAGAATGTTCTAGAGAACGAAGATCAAGTCTTGTTTTAATTTTAGCCATTGATTAGAGATCTAATCTGGGCCGTTGATTCATCAACAAGAGGATTGTAAGAGAAGGCTTGAGGTTCATTTGGAAATTAAGCTGGACACACACTTGGTACCCAAAGGAAATCAATTCTGAAGGAATAGAATTCGATTTCAGGGGGAGAGTTGTAGGGCAGAGTTGCAGAGGCGAAAGAGGGAGAAGTCAACAGTGACAGAGAAAGGCAAGAGGAGGACGCAGAGGGCCACAGAGGACCGTGCCGAGTGCCCACGCAGAGTGACGCAGTCTAGCGTAGGGACTGCGCAAAGGATCACGTAGAGTGACACAGAGGGAGCTAGGGTGTCTGTCAGGTGTCAGAAATTCTCCAAGAGGATTCAGAGAATTTATCTCAGGTGTATTCTTAAGAGATCTGCTTGTCTATTTCTTATAAAAGATTTTCATTGCTAAAGAATAATACAAACCCTCATCTGCTGCACTGGTTTTCCCGTATTGGGTTTTTCCAGGGACAATTGTCCAAAAATAACTGTGTACATGTGATTGTTTCTATTGCGTTATATGTGTGCTATTCTATCCTCTGCTTCTGGTTAAGTGATTACTGCAGTTGTATTTATTTCAGAATTTACTGAAAGAAATTCGTAAATAACTTATCATAATAATAAGTAGGCGAAATAAATCTATCACTGCAGTAGTATTTCAAATTTGAAATTTTCACAAACTGTAGCTCTTTGAGGCTACAAAACCATATCACCCTACCTCTCCCCTAGAGGTATATGGGCAATCATTGCAAACTCCTCCTCTAATCTAGATACAGCTTATAGATCTCTGCGGTAGCAGTTTGCTGACCTTGCTCCTTCTCCTTGTCCTTGAACCGAAGAGGAGACTGAGAATTGAAGTGGCCCATCTCACCACAGCAGAAGCACTTGATCTTTGAAATATCCTTCTTTCGCCTGCGCTGCTCCTGCTGCCCCTTTGATGCGAGGGCTGCATTCTCCTCTTCCTTCTCGATCTTCACCCCACTGTTGCTATTGCCACTTATGATGCTCTTCACCAAATCACACCTCATCTCCTCTTGTTGCAAATCAACCCAAACTCTCTCCCAATTAGGCAAATTCTCTCTTTCTAGGATACTTTGGACAAAGACTTGCCACTCCTCGGAAACACTTTTCAGGGCCAACCGTACAAACTCAGTATCCTGAGGCCCTGCTCCCACAACAACCAGCTAACCTCGGGTATCCTGAAGTATTTTTAGGAAGGGTTCTATGCGCTCCCCCTTCCGCATCCTTGTGCATCTCATCTTCTCCTCCAAGTACATCTCCCGCTACTCGGAAGATCCTTGATATAACGTGGCCACTGCATCCCACATGTCTTTGGCTGTGTCTTTGCTTGCTATGTGAGATACAATGTGATCTCTCACTCCGTCAAGGATCAGCCTCTTGGCCTTCGCCATCTTCTTCTTGTAAGCCTTAAGTTGATCTGCATTTGTGAGCTCAGATACCACACTAACGATATAAGTTTTAAGATCATGCTCGTCTAGAAGGAAGGAAGCCCTTGCCTTCCAAGTAACATAGTTGGAGGCACCCTCCAACCGATCTTGATCTCGCAACCCAGTTGATGCCATCATGCCACACAAATGTCAAACTGCCTCCTCTCTCCTCTCCGCAACTGCTGAATAGCTCTACGCACTCCTTGTTGGAGTAAGTAGATCTCCTCCCTACTATTGTTGCTTTGCAGTGAGAAATAGAATTCCTTGGCTCAGAATTCTTTGAGAAAGAAATTCCCTCAGTATGTGCTCTTCTTCCCTCTTCTGACGCTTTTCTGTCCCAGCAAACTGCTGCAGAAAACTACATCCTAGCTGAAGATCTGCTTTGTGCTAAAGCTGGTGCGCTGCTCTCTCTGCCTCTGGAAAATCTCGATCCAAAATATCTTCTCCTCTGTCGACTCACTCAGAGAAGTATTTTCCACGAAATTTTGCCCACCTTACTATAGACTGCGCAGTCCCTTTGGGGTTTCGATCTACTGCCTACGCAATATTTTTGAAATCCCTCTTCTGCTCAGCGCTGGGCTCTTCCTGCTTCACTTGTGCTCTAACACCATGTGAAAATTCCACAATTGGAATCCCTACTACAACAACTGATATTATTTCTTCTACTTGTTAATTCTGTATCAAGTTATTTACGTATTACACAATAAACATCGAAATAAATTCTACTGCAGCCTTCACAACATAAAAATATTGCGGAAACAAAATACTGCACAGGAAAGAAATAAACACACAATGAACACCATTGTTTTTGGACAATGTCCCCGGAAAAACACAATGTGGGAAAACTAGTGCAGTAGCTGAGGGTTTTAATTATTATGGAGTAGTTTTTGAATACAAGTCTTTGGATGCCCAAACTGACAATCCGATACAAAGAATAAATTGGCAAAGAGATAGTGAGAAATTATCTCACACTGTCATTGCAATCCGACACTGATCCAACCTCTGAATGGCTAGCCTCACGCTGGCTCTGCATCACAGCCTCTAGGTAGTGCGTCACCTCTCTAGGTAATCGATCTGCTGACTGGAAACTCAGATCTCTGGACCTCCGGTCTCATAGCCCAACTCCCGACTCTAGATCTGGATTGCTTCTCCGCGAAACTGCAGATCTCCTTAGAGGGTCTGCGTCGCCTGATCGTAGCTCTGTGCTGTCCAACGTGGAACTGCACAAACCTCTCTAGACTTCTCGATGCCTTCTCTGCCTTGCACTCTTCGGATCTGGAAAATCTTCCATCGACCAACTATCCCTGCCCCTCACTGCAAGAAATCTCTCTATCTCTCTCCGGCAACTGCTACGCTGCTCTCTTGAGAATTCAATCTCTAGATCTCTCACTCTATGTGTTTTCCAAATGCCCATCGAGCTCCTTCTTATATTCTCTCGTTGACATATCTACGACCAATATTAAAACATAATCAAAGGTTAAGATTAATTGGGAGTCGATCTTCGTCTTCATCTAGAAGATTCACACCCGATCTAATTAATACCTTTTAATTATTTATATTTCCTAAGTTTAAACTTAGGAATCCATTAAAAATAATTAATTATTTTAATTAAATCCTCTCTGGGTGGAATTTCCCAAAACGATTTCTGGGTATTGTGGATTGTATGTGTTTTAGCCTCTTTGAAAAATCTTGAGGCTAGAGCACATCCGATGCTACAAAAATCAACATGCTGCACATTGAGTCCAAAAGATGTGATCATATTGACCCTCCACAACCAAACTTGCAGCTTTACAAACCTGTGCATTGTCCATAATGATTTGGACAACATTATGTGGCCCCACACTTTCTATGGTAAGCGCCAAGAGTTGGGCGAGTGTTGCGAGTACTGATGATGATGATGAGTTACTTCCTATTCTTGGAAGTACCTCCCTTGCTAAGAGGGAGTGTTGATATTTGAGTAGCTTGGTAGGTACTCGAAGCCTTAGGGTTCGCGGTTTGGGGGGAAAGTGCCACAAGAGTCACTTGTGGGCTTGGAATCCAAGCTTTGGGTTTTGCACCCATCGTGATCTCGCAACCCAGCTGATGCCATCACGCCACACAAATGTCAAACTGCCTCTTCTCTCCTCTGCGCAACTACTGAATAGCTCTACGCACTCTCTGCTGTAGTAAGTAGATCTGCTCCTGACTACAGTTGCTCTGCAGTGAGAAATCGAATTCCTTGGCTTAGAATTCTATGAGGAAGAAATTCCCTCAGTATGTGCTCTTCTTCCCTCTTTTGACGCTTTTCTGTCCGAACAAACTGTTGCAGAAAGTTGCATCCCAGTTGAAGATCTGCTCTGCGTTGAAGCTGGTGCGCTGCTCCCTCTGCCTCTGGAAAATCCCGATCCAAAAAATCTTCTTCTCTGTCGACTCACTCAGAGAAGGATTTTCCACGAACTTTTTCCCTCCTAGCTATAGACTGCGCAATTCCTCAGGGGTTTCGATCTACTACCTACGCATTATTTTTGCAATCCCTCTTCTGCTTAGCGCTGGGCTCTTCCCGCTTCACCTACACTCTGGTACCATGTGAAAATTCCACAATTGGAATCCCTACTACAACAACTGATATTATTTCTTCTACTTGTTAATTCTGAATCAAGTTTTTTACGATGTTTTATAGTAAACATCGAAATAAATTCCACTGCAACCTTCACAACATAAAAATACTGCGGAAACAAATTACTGAGCAGGAAAGAAATAAACACACAATGAACACCATTGTTTTTGGACAATGTCCCCGGAAAAACCTAATCTGGGAAAACCGGTACAGTCGCTGAGGGTTTTAATTATTATGCAATGGTTTCTGAATACAAATCTTTGGATCCCCAAACTGACAATCCGATATAAAGAATAAACTGGCAAAGATATAGTGAGAAATTAACTCACACTGTCACTGCGATCCGACACTGATCCAACCTCTGAATGGGTAGCCTCACGCCGCCTCTGCGCTGGCTTTGCATCACAAACTCTAGGGAGTGCATCACCCCTCTAGCTAATTGATGTGCTGACTGGAAACTTGGATCTCTGGAGCTCCGTTCTCACACCCCAGCTCCCGACACTAGATCTGGACTGCTCCTCCCTGAAAGTGCGGATCTCCTACGAGGCTCTGCGTTGACTCAATGTAGCTTTGCGCTGCGTCAGCTTTACGTTGCCCAGCGTGGCACTGCGCAAACCTCTCTAGACTTCTCAATGCCTTCTCTGCCTTGCACTCTCTGGATCTGGAAAATCTTCCACCGACCAACTATCCCTGCCCCTCACTGCAAGAAATATCTCTATCTCTCTCCGACAACTGCTACGCTGCTCCCTTGAGAATTCGATCTCTAGATCTCTCACTCTATGTGTTTTCTAAATGCCCATCGAGCTCCTTCTTATAATCTCTCATTGACATATCTACAACCAAGATTAAAACATAATCAAAGGCTAATATTAAGTGGGAGTCGATCCTCGTCTTCATCTAGAAGATTCAAACCCGATCTAATTAATACCTTTTAATTATTTCATTTTCCTAAATTTTGGCTTAGGAATCCATTAAAAATAATTAATTATCTTAATTAAATCCTCTCTGGGTGGAATTTCCCAAAATGATTTCAGGGTATTGTGGAATGTATGTGTCTTAGCCTCTGTGAAAAGACTCAAGGCTAGAGCACATCCAATGCTACAAAAATCAACATGCTGCACATGGAGTCCAAAAGATGTGATCATATTGACCCTCCACAATCAAACTTGCAGTTTTACAAACCTATGCGTTGTCCGTAATGACTTGGACAACATTATGTGGCCCCACACTTTCTATGGTAAGCGCCAAGAGTTGGGTGAGTGTTGCGAGTATTGATGATGATGAAGAGTTACTTCCTATTCTTGGAAGTACCTCCCTCGCTAAGAGGGAGTGTTGATTTTTGAGTAGTTTGGTAGGTACTCAAAGCCCTAGGGTTCGCAGTTTTGAGGGCAAAGCGCCACAAGAGTCACTTGTGGGCTTGGAACCCAAGCTTGAGGTTTTGCACCCGTCGTGATTTGGGCCAAAACCATGGAGCATTTTGGACATGTGATGGAATGAGATGATAAAGGGCAGAAAGGAGAATCCAATGCTTCGAGAATCGTTGAATTCCGAGTTGTCCTTAGTGAGATATGAATTTTTGAAGTTGACAATTAATTTATGGACAATCAAGTCATGTAGGTTTGGTCCAAAAGTCATGTCTCTTCAACACATTTGTTGACCCTTCTTATGTGTATAAATAGAAAGTATGTGATGCTCATTTAGAGCATCCAAGGACATCAAACTACCATCATATCATCACTGAACTGGCCACAGAGTTGAGGAGGTCAAAACGTGAAGGAGAAGGGTTGTTTAGGCATGTTTTATCTCACCATAGGTCTGAATTAAATTACATAGGCAGGCCGCATTACAGAGAGGGAAATAAGGGTTTTTTTAAGGTGCATTTTGCTATGTGGTGCTTCAGTTTGAGGGTCACTAAGATTGGTTCTATTTTAGGGGGCCGAAGGCCTATTTGAGGTGTATTAAGGGTTGCTGTAGGGTGCCGCAGAGGTTTGAAGGAGTTTTGGGCAGTTTAGCGAGGGATGGTAAGCCTAATCTAAGCCTAAAGTCATCCTAGAAGGCAATTCTGGATACAAGGAGCTAGGGACAGCTAGATCGCAACCTTGGAGGAGGTCTGGAAGGTGGAATAAGGAGATGCTTCAGTGTGTTTTTAGCCCTAACCAGGACCAAACTTGCATTGTAGAAAGACAATCCTAAAACAAAGGTATGGTATGATGTGTTTTGTGTTGATTTGATGTTGGATCGTGTCCATGTGTGGACAAAATTTGTAGCAGCCTATAAATGCCATGTGTTGAGGTCAACTTGGGGAGTTGGAGACCTCAATTAGAAGCAGAACTTGTAGTGGAGTGTTGGGTGCCATTGGTCTGGTGGAGGGAAGTGTGTTGGCTACCCAAAGTAGGCCTAGACTAGCTATCTTGAAGTGAGGAAGACAACTGAAGGTTGGGTGAAGTTTGGAGCCTTATGTGTAGCTCTTTGATGGACGAAAGAAGGCAGATTGGAGCTCAGGGATTGACTAGCCTAGAGAGCAGATTGGATCAGCCCATGTTCGTTGTAGGAGACGTGACTTGCAGCAGTGATAAGAGGAAACCCTCCTGGAGTCTCTATGTGTTGTCCTTTGAAGGACTTAGGGGCGACTAGAGAGAAGTACAGAAGCAAAGGATCAGTAGAACAAGATACGAAATAGAAGCTGCAACGAAGATTATCATTGTATCTTGTATTCCATAGACTGTTGTATTATTCAGTTTGGTTTAATATAACAAATATTGGGTTGTACATTATTGTACAATATTTGTTAAAAACTGTCTACACTTGTGCAGTGTGATTTACCACTTTATATTTTTCGTTGTGCAAAGTAGTTCTTGTTGAGATTCTTGGTTTGGTAGCGTTAGCGATTCTAAGATTCTAACCTAGACCCAATATTGTGGAAATTCAACAATTCTCATGGTCAAATCTCAATATATATGATGCCCTAGCCATCGTGCCAAGTGGGAACCCTAGGTGCTATCTTTCAACTTAGGGATTTCTTGAAGGCTTGTACTTTAGTAGTGTCTCGTTCAAAACCTTTTCTCTCGGCTCTCTTGACCTTGGATGAACTCTTATCATGTCAAATACCTCAACCCTAGGTCTCATATAGCATTGCTTTCAAGGGGGTTTTCATGGAAAGTTTTACTAGCTTCTCCCAAAGCTGACATGTTAATTGAATCTTTTCATTGAGTGAGCCATCCTTGCCTTGCTTTGAACCCTCTCATAGACACATTAATCACAAGTGAGGGATATTACGACTCCTCCTGTCGGTGAAACTACGAGAAGAGAAGGGGACATAGGCCGTGGTGACAGTGTGTCTTTGTCCCAAAGTGTTGTTGTGCCCTCGAGCTTTAGCCTACAAACTAGGCCTGCTAGTTTGTGCAGAAATAGGGCCAACGTAAAACATAGCTGCTTTTATATAATCCATAGAGCTATCGTTACCTAGATAGGCAAAGCTTTCAAGTACTTGCTGTCGTGATCAATTCATGGATGACCTTGCTGGTGGTCATATCCCTTCGTTCAAACAACGTTAGATTTATGTAGTCTGACCTCACTAAAGGTGCTCAAATCATGTGGACTGGGTCTGTTCAAGTGAACACTGGGGCATGAAATATCTTTATGAGACCACCCCACTTTGTGGGGTCATTTCATTTTTTATGGAACCAACGCATGTTGTGGGGTCCTTTTATTTTATTATTGTAGAAATGGTAAAACCACTTTATCTTATTTCATGCAATTATGATTAGGGGAATTTTGAGGTCTAAAATGGGCCTCCTAAGGAAATAATAAAATAATAGCTAAACCAATAAAATAATATTTATGAATTTTCAATTCACTTTTTGCACCACAATCCATGTAACCATAGTTAAATTCAATTCAAAAGTTGTACCAAAATAAAATTAATAAAAAAATTGTATTGATGTGACTATAAATAAGAATGAGCTTTTCAAAAAAAAGTCTTTATCATTGAACAACTACTGCATTTGTCCTTTGTACTTAAATAAATTAAAATAAAATATAAATATAAAATTTTAAATTCTTAATTATATTATATGTTATTAATTAAAATTTACAATATTTAAATTGTATAATAGTATGTAATTAATATACTATATAAAAATAATATAATATAATAAAAGTGTAAAATGACATTTATTATGAGTATTTTACTTTATGACTTTAAAAGTACTTAGAGCACTACCATGGTTAACCATGAGTTTTTATCCACCATTGAGAATGTGACAAGTAAGTACTTTTAACTCAAACAATGCCACCTCAACCATTAGGGATGATGTCATCCCCTAAAATGTAATTGGTTCTCATAAAGTGAATTTTGATTGTACATTTTCCTTAGGAGGCCCATTTTAGATCTCAAAATTCCCCTAATGGTTGGTTTCTAGATACTTTAGCGAACTTTAGTTTTTAGACTAATTCAATAATTCCCCATTAGAATAATAATATTTTTTTGTAATGAAAATCCTTGCCTCCTCTATATAAAGGAAGAGCTTCCTTATTTGTAATCATGGTTGGAGAGGAGTATTCAATTCCCTAAGTATTGATAAAAGTCTACGTGGTTTTAGGTATTGTTTTGGGTTGACTTTTCTATGCTTCTTCTTAGTTCTTGGAGGTATAAATTGGTGATCACAAAATTGCTTTATCGATACATTGAATGATAGTCACTGGGAAAGGGAGGTCTAGGCTTCTAGGGGCTTCATCTCACCCTTAGCTCTCACTAAGAACACACCTTTTCAAGTGTTGGACAATCCCTTCTAGGGGGACTCTTCAACCGAAATTGTGGGATATTTGAGACAGTTGTTAGTATAGTGTTTGGGGCATCTCGAATGGATAGGTCCTCCTAGTGAAGCAAAAATCCCTTTAGGTTAGCCTAGAATAGCTTGAGTGGGATAATTTCACCCCCAACTCCTCACTTGTCTAGTCCAAAGGTAAGAGTTGACAAAGAGGGGGTTGTGATTACAACCCTGCCTATTGCCCTTGAATATTGGCATTGGTCTTTGTATCCTTCCATTGCCCTTATTCCTTTTCCTATTTCAAAAAAACATTTCAATCCAAAGGGTTATTCGTGGTATCACCTCGCTTCATATTGTCTAAGCCCTAGGTATCTATAGGGGAACACTCTAATATTCCCTTCAATTAAATTTTATTAAAGCAAACATACAATTTTGCAAATTTTGGGGAGTTAGTCAAATTTTGGGCAAACACTAGAAGATGGGGGAAAATTTAAAAGTTAGTAAAGTGTGGGGGCCACCTCTAGAGAGAGAAATTTGAATTCCCTTGGGGGCAAGTCGAATTCGAGGGAGAAAGGATGCAAAGGGGTTGAATTGATGGGGCCCACAAGGGAAAAGGAGGCGACAAAGATAAAAAGGAGGGAGCTACCTTATTTTGGGACCTTTTGGTAACTTGACATTTATCTCTTGTATGCTTGAGCTACTAGTATGCTTGAGCTACTAAGCCAAGTCTACATCCTGTTGTTTAGCACAAGAGGTTTCTAGGCAGGAATCTCACCTCTTCCTTCGCTGGACTTTGAGTGCCATCCCTAGGAAAGTTAGCATACACTTTGGGGAGCTGATCTGGAAGGAGCTTTAGGCATTTCTAGCGAATTTTTTGGGCAGACTGGGCGTAAAATAGGAACTCGCACCCCTTGGGAGAACCATCTACAGTGCAGATCAAATTCCTGGTTTTGAGGACCATTTCCCTTGAGATTTTGCTGGTGATTAGTCGTGGTTTGCAGCCCTAATTTTGGGGGAATTTCTAGGAGCAAATTGGGCAGCTTCTGGGCATGCGAAGAGGGTCACTGGCTAGCCTGCACAGGGTTGGAGTCAAGGAGAAATTTGGTGCTGGAGGGAGTTGGAGAAATAAGGAAAATTTCTGGAGGAATTGGCAGGAATGTTTTGCACAAGTTGGGGAAATTTCGGGATGGATTCTGCAACAATTTCTGGAGTTGTGTACTAGCTGGGAGAGTGGGTAATTACATCTTATTTTGAGGGTTTTTTGGAGCTAGAGAGTTGGGATGAAAGATTTCAAGGTTTTGATGGAGATGCCATGGGGAACTCATTACTAAAATCTCAGAATTTTTGGGGACGTTTAGAGGAAAGAAAGGTAATTCACCTATAACAACATAGTTAGCAGTTCCTGGGCCAGTGCAATCTTCGGAGAGGGGCGTATCCAACACTTGGGCTACACTATTACCTCCTGGGTTTTGCCTTGCTTGCTATAGCAGGTCCATGTTCCTATATTTCCACTTGATGTACTCCGTTTCGCTTTAGTAATAAAATGACTCAGTTTTTGGAAATTCTTCTGGGTGTTCACTAATGTGTTCTGCATGTATGTCTATTTTGGTTGCATGTTCATGATCTTGCTTTGTTTACCACTTAATAATTTCACTAGGAATATTACAAGCACCCCACGAAGTTGGAAGAGAGTCGTCTTGAAGAGGCAAGGTAGGTTGTTGAGGTAATAGTGGGTGACCTACTCAGTTTCAACTTGAATTGTGCAACATGGTTTGGAGCTTTTACCATTTTAACACACAACTCGTACAGGTAACATGTTGAATTTCCATGAACCTAAAATCTAGGATAGAATCTTAGATCACTGATGCTACCAAACTAAGAATCTCAATAGAGCTACTTTGCACAACAGAATATAAACGACAGTAAATCACACATGGACAAATATAAACAATTTTTTACAAATTTTTCAACCCAATTTCGTTATATTAATCTGTGAAAACTCTACTGTAGTGTATTGTTTTATTTTCTCCTACTTGATTTAATTTATACAGGTTATTTTCAAAAATCAGATTCAGAAAATACCGAAAAGAAACAGAAGTACAACCTATACATGCAGATCATTTACTGAATAATTCACTCATGCAACAAAGTGACACATGGATTTTTGGACATAAGTCCCCGGAAAAACCCAAAGCGAGAAAACCGGTTCAACAAATATGAGGGTTTTATTATTAAGTAGTTATGAGTACAACAAATTTGGGTTCCAACCTTGGAAAACCCGACAAAGAATAAAAGATATAAGATCTGCAGCTAACCTGAAGATCTAGTGCCAAATATCTGACTGATCCACAGCCTCAAACGGGATTTACAGGACTCAGCCCAGATCTAGCCCTAGAAACCCTCAACGCTGCCCCTGAAGCCTCAGCATCAGCTCTGCTACCCTCAAATGCCACTACGTAGCACCAGAAGGGACTGCGTCGCCCCTGGAAGGGTTTCACAGCCTCACACTGGCCCTAAAAGCCCCTCTGCGTGATTTTTGAAGCCTCCTAGTGCCTTTGCGTTATCTTGCGTAGCACCTGCATAGCGGTTGCGCAACACTTGCGTAGCGGCTGCCTTGCTTCTCTGCGCTGTCCTACGTAGCACCTACATAGCGGCTGTGCAGCACCTACGTAGCACCTACGTAGCGGCTGCGCAGCACCTGCGTAGCTACTGCCTTGTTTCTCTGCGTTGTCCTTGAGCTACTCCTCTTGCCTCTTGCTGTCTCTTGGCTCTTGGAATCAGATCATTCCCTCAGCCAATACTACCCCTCACTGCAGGAAATTCCATTGGAAATTCTTAGCAAACCCGTCCTAGAATTCCAGATCTATTCCTCAGTTCTATAGAAAATTGTGTCTTCAACTGAACCTCAAGCCTTTCTCTTATACTTTTTCGTTGAATCCTTCAACAACAGAGATTAAATCATCCATCAACAGCGAAGATTAAAAGACTGGTTGATCCATGTGACTTAAGACATTTTCAGCACATGTATTAATTAATTCACTTTAATTATTTTATTTTCCTAAGTTAGACTTAGGAAATCCTTTAAAAATAATTCATTATTTGAATAACTTGAACACAACTTGAAATTTCTCAAATCCATTTCTGGGTCTTGTAGATCAAGTGTCCTCTAGTCCCTCCACAGAATTTGGGACCTAGAGCACAACTGATGCTACCCCAAATACACAAAATCTCAACACTCCCTCTTAACATCAGAAGTGTGCTCTAACAATACATCAAACCATGCATTACAAGATCTTGAGTACTTGGTCTGTGCTGTTGATGCTTGGCCTGTTGCCCTCCATCTACTGCACTGCTGCCCATGCCACTGCCACTGACACTGCAACATCTATACTGCAACTCCCTCTCAAATTGCTGCATCATGCTGCCCATAGCTCTGCCACTGCTAACTGTTGCACTGCAATTCAGTTGCTGAGAAGTTTATCCCTCCTGGGACCACGCACCATACGCCCAGAGCTCGCCATCGCTAATCATGAGACCGTAATCTCGGTTGCTGAGAAGTAAGCAACTGAAGGACTATGACCAATTGTTTGACAGACAAGTCAAGTTTCCCTCCACCATTGAAGCCTCCTGGATGTTGAATCACGCTGTCCCCTTGGAGACACTGCCATGCTGCAACACTGCGCTACGTGAACCTAGCTTCTCTGCACTGCTGAAGTCCCATCAGCCTCTGTGTGCTATTGCCTCCACGTTGTTGTTGTCTCTGCATTACGTTGCTCCCTCTTCAGCTCTATAGCTCCCTCTTGCTCCTCATGTTGTCATCTGCAACCATCTCCCGACTCATCCCGCTACCATCTTAAGGCTCTCGTAGCTCGTATGTGATCCAAGAGTAGGGCTGACTCAAGGATCCCGCCACCCAATCTGGATACTCTAGATATCCATCTCACCCCACCTCTTCTCTCGAGGTGCATGAGCACTCATGGTTGCATCATCATCAGAGCCATCGTCATTTGCTGCTGCAGCCTTGGAATCAGAAGCTCCTTTGTCTTTCTTCTTAGTACAACTACTGGCGAAATGACCAAGATCACCACAGTTAAAGCACCGGACCTTGGAGAGGTCCTTCTTCTTCTTCCCTTGCTTCTTTTCCCTTGATGCAAAGGCTGCATCCTCCTCTTCTTCTTTCTTCACTCTTGCTGATCCGCTTCCTCCAATGTCGGATTGCTTCTTGGTGATCCTCCTGATCTCCTCTTGGCGGAGAATAGCCCACATATCTGCCCATGATGGTAATGCTGCCCTTCCCAGAATGTTTTGGACAAACGTCTCCCATTCTTCAGAGACAACATTTAAGGCCGTCCTCACAAGGAGCCCTTCATCTGGATTAGCACCCATGCCAATCAGTTGGTCACAGATAGCTTGAAGTCTGAAGAGGAATGGATCTATCTTTTCACCCTTCATCATCTGGAACATACGCATCTGATTCTCAAGAAGCATCCTTCTTTGCACAAAACCTCCTTGGTACATCACTTCCAAAGCTGACTACATGTCATGTGCTAAATTCTTACCAGTCATATGAGGAATCACATGATCCTTGACTCCGTTTATGATCAACCTCTTCGTCTGTGCTTGATTCTCTTCATACTTCTTGAGTGGATCTGCATCATTTGGCACATCAAGTGTCTTCTCTGCATGATCTTTCAGACCATACTCATCCAGAATTGAGAGGATTTTGGTCTTCCAGATAACATAGTTGGACATGCCATCCAATCTATCTTGATCCCTCAATCCATATCGAGCCATCTTTGCTCAGATTTGAAGCAAATAGTACTTCTCCCTTTAGATCTGGGTTTCTTGGTGACTAGAAACCCTCTAGTAACTGCTTCTTTCTGCAAACTGACTTCCCTCTTGGTAATCTTCCACCAAAACTCAAACAGACAGTGTTCTCCGATCCTCCTGATCGAATCTCAGATCTGTTTGGCTCAGATTTGTTGAATGACTGTCTTCCTCTTGCCTTTGTTGCCTTAGCTAGGCACAATTTTGCACCTGCAGAATCTCTACCCCACCAACACTATTGAAGATCTGAAACATTGCTTCCAAAACTTGGCTGAATTCTTTTGCAACAGGAGGAGTGACTGGACAACGTCCTCCTGGCTGGACCAGCGTAGTCCCAACGTGGCTCAGAAGTGGACTGTGTAACCGCAGACTGGGTGACGTAGTCCTTACGCTGCCCTAGGAAGGGTTTGCGTAAGCCCAGAGGCCTTCTGCAACTTTAGCGCTGTCTTCTTCTGGATCTGCGTCCTCCTGTTGTCGAGATGCCCTTTCTGGATCTGTTGCTTCTTCTGCCACCCTGCAGAAAAAATATTTCTTCAGCCGATTTACTGGAGTTTCAGCTTGATTTGCTATTGCTCTGATTTTCTCCTACTTGATTTAATTTATAAAAGTTATTTTTAGAAATTAGATTAAGAAAATACCGAAAATAAACACAACTACAACCTACACATGAAAATCATTTACTGAATAATTTACTCATGCAACAAAGTGACACATGGATTTTTGGACATAAGTCCCCGAAAAAACCCAAAGCGGGAAAACCAGTTCAGTAGATATGAGGGTTTTATTATTAAGTAGTTATGAGTACAACAAATCTGGGTTCCAACCTTGGAAAACCTGACAGAGAATAAAAGATATAAGATCTGCAGCTAACCTGAAGATCTAGTGACAAATATCTGACTGATCCACACCCTCAAACCGGATTGACGGGACTCAGCTTGGATCTGGCCCTAGAAACCCTCAGCGCTGCCCCTGAAGCCTCAGCATCAACCCTGCTACCCTCAAAAGCCATTGCGCAGCACCAGAAGGGACTGCGTCACCCTTGGAAGGGTCTCACAGCCTCATGCTGGCCCTAGAAGCCCCTCTGCGTGATTTCTGAAGCCTCCTAGTGCCTCTGCGCTGTCCTGCATAGCACCTGCCTTGCTTCTCTGCACTGTCCTTGAGCTTCTCCTCTTGCCTCTTGCTGTCTCTTGGCTCTTGGAATCAGATCGTTCCCTCAGCCAATACTACCCCTCATTGCAAGAAATTCCACTGGAAATTCTTAGCAAATCCGCCCTAGAATTCCAGATCTATTCCTCAGTTCTACAGAAAATTGTGTGTCTTCAACTGACCCTCAAGCCTTTCTCTTATACTTTTTGGTTGAATCCTTCAACGGTCGAGATTAAATCATCCATCAATGACTGAGATTAAAAGACTGCTTGATTCATGTGACTTAAGACAATTTCAGCACATATGTTAATTAATTCACTTTAATTATTTTATTTTCCTAAGTTAGACTTAGGAAATCCATTAAAAATAATGAATTAATTGAATAACTTGAACACAACTTGAAATTTCTCAAATCCATTTCTGGGTCTTGTAGATCAAGTGTACTCTAGTCCCTCTACAAAATTTGGGACCTAGAGCACCACTGATGCTACCCCAAATACACAAAATCTCAACACTCCCTCTTAGCATCAGAAGTGTGCTCTAGCAATACATCACACCATGCATTACAAGATCTTGAGTACTTGGTCTGTGTTGTTGATGCTTGGCCTGCTGCCCTCCATCTACTGCACTGCTGCTCTCTGCGCTATTGCCCATGCCATTGCCACTGACACTGCAACATTTGCACTGCAACTCCCTCTCAAATTGCTGCATCATGCTGCCCATAGCTCTGCCACTACTAACTGCTGCATTGCAACTTAGTTGTTGAGAAGTAAGCAACTGAAGGACTCTGCCCAACTGTTTGACAGACAAGTCAAGTTGCCCTCCACCATTGAAGCCTCCTGGATGCTGAATCACGCTGTCCCCTTGGAGACACTGCCATGATGCAACACTGCACTGCGTGAGCCCAACTTCTCTACGCTGCTGAAGTCCCACCAGCCTCTCTGCGCTGCTGCCTCCATGCTGCTGTTGCCTCTGCATTATGCTGCTCCCTCTTCAGCTCTACAACTCCTTGCTTTTTGTTGAATTCTTCAACGACCGAGATTAAATCATCCATCAACGACTGAGATTAAAAGTCTGCTTGATCCATGTGACTTAAGACAATTTCAACACGTGTTAATTAATTCACTTTAATTATTTTATTTTCCTAAGTTAGACTTAGGAAATCCATTAAAAATAATTAATTATTTGAATAACTTGAACACAACTTGAAATTTCTCAAATGCATTTATGGGTCTTGTAGATCAAGTGTACTCTAGTCCCTCCACAGAATTTGGGACCTAGAGTACAACTGATGGTACCCCAAATACACAAAATCTCAACATAATCAAGATATAATACAACTGTCTAGGGCTCCTGTACCAGGGATAATGTCCCTCAAATATCCAATGGTGCAAGAATACAAGATACTGTAATATCCCCAACGGGAAATAGACAGTAATACATAGGAATACAAACATGCAAATATATAGGAAAAATGCCGGAACTAGAATATAGAGCAAGTGCACATAAAAATACCAGAACGCTAAGCCATTTTATTAATTCTGAGAATACATGTATGGGTACAATAGATAATCAGAATAAGTGCACCTATCCTTGCACAAGGCAAGTGAAGAACCCGCTCAGAATAGGAAATGGGCACATGACAGAGGCTGGCTCTATTCCAAGGAAAATCCCAATAAATGAGGCTGTGCTGCCAATGTCTGGAACTGAGTGAGTCCCTCACAGAATGGTGATCGGTGTTGCTGTACTCATTATAGGACAAAACCGAAACAACAAACAAGTACTTCTAGAAAAACCACCACGGGAACCCTCCTCGAAAACGCTCTCTCCCCGAGCACATCGGAGGCCAAGAGAATGCGAAAAGACGACAAAATCTCTGCAAAGCTCTCCAGCAGATGGACAATCCTGGAAGAGCTGGCTGTGCGCGAGGACTCTGAAAATCCCCACAACGGAGAGCTTTGCTCTAAACTTCAGCTGCGTCCTCCTCCTGCAGATACGTGAGTCCACTAAATGAGACTCGGCCCCTCTTGCAAAACGTCCCCCAAACCTCTGCCGTCAAGCTGAAGCGAGGGAACACCTTGCCGGCGTTGCCTGAAAAAAGTCCCAGGTGAAGGCGAGATCTCTGACCGGAGACACTCGGTCGCACTAAACAGTGCTGCAGACCGACTAAACAACCGGCGTGCTCAAGTAGACAGAAGTCTAGCTCACAATATCATCAACATATCAATAATGCCAAATGGAGTGAAACCCCCACCTTTTATAGTGCTAACTCCCCTCAAAACCCTAACTGCGTCCTTGAGCTCCTCCTATGCCTGCGCAGTTACCTCTAGAGTCTACGTGAGGCCTCTCTCATGTAAAGTGTGGACCCCCTAGGCTTCCCTTTAAGTTACAACGTTACTCTACTAGGAAGCACTTTATTTTATTAAAGTGAGTTGACCCCCTCTTTCTCACTTTTATTTATTAATTTAACTATAGGCGGCAAAACTATACAAAATGAAATATTCCAATTAGCGGTGCTAATTAGGAATATTACAGTCTCCCCCGGCAGAACATTGCTTGTCCTCAAGCAACTGAAGTGATGGGTGCTGCAAAATCTTCTCATCCTCCCAAGTGGCATCCTCATCCGGCAAGTTCTTCCACCTCACCAAGAACTCCCGGATCGTCCTGCTCCGCAACTGCCTCTCCCTAGTATCAATAATAGCCTCCGGCTGCAACACCAGATGCCCCTCATCATCCGTGGGTGGTAGCTCCTCTGTGACTGTTACCTGCTGGCCCAATGCCTTTTTCAGGCATGATACATGAAAAATGTTATGAATCTTGCTGCCTTGGGGCAGCTCCAACTCATATGCAACCTGCCCAATCCTGCGTATCACCCTGTATGGCCCATAAAAGCGGGGCTTAAGCTTCTCAGCCCCCTTCTACTTAAGCGAAGACTGTCGGTATGGCTGTAGTCGCAGGTAGACCAAGTCTCCTACCTCAAAGTGTCTCTCCACCCGACCCTTATCAGCATACAACTTATGCTGATTCTGTGCTGTGGCTATGTTATCCTTGAGAGCTCGGAGGATATCTTGGCTCTCTTGGATCCATATCTTGGCTCTCGGAGCCCTACTAGCACCAAACATCATGTCCACAAAAGATAAGGGATGATATCCATATAAAGCATAAAAAGGTGACATACCAATGGACATGTGATGCGTCGTGTTATAGCAGTACTCTCCCAGATGCAGCCACCTCAGCCATGCCCTCTGCTGCCCACTGACATAGTTACGCAAGTAGCCCTCCAGCCACTTGTTAACTATCTCTGTTTGTCCGTCCGTCTGGGGGTGATAACTAGTGCTCGGCGTCAACTCTGTCCCCACTAGCCGGAAGAGCTCCTGCCAGAATCCGCCCATGAAGCGGCTGTCCCTGTCACTGACAATGGTCTTAGGTAGACCATGTAACCTGAAAATCTCCCTGAAGAACAGCTTAGCCACCTACGCTGTTGTGTGGTGTGTGGATATGGAAAAAAAATGAGCATACTTCGTCAGTCGGTCAACGACGACAAAGATGCAGTCCTTGCCCTGCACCAT
The DNA here is from genome assembly GCA_034641835.2 of Pinus albicaulis. Lineage (NCBI taxonomy): Eukaryota > Viridiplantae > Streptophyta > Pinopsida > Pinales > Pinaceae > Pinus > Pinus albicaulis. The sequence continues at coordinate 418,368,661 of CM076578.1, forward strand.
GGGCAACCCTGTGATGAAGTCCATCGATATGCTCTCCCATTTCCCCTCTGGAATGGGAAGAGGCTGCAACAACCCTGTCGGATGGCTCATCTCTCCCTTGTTTCTCTGGCAAACATCGCACTCCCTGACATGCTGGAGTACGTCCTCCTTGAGGCCCTTCCATGAGAACCTCTCCCAAATAGCCCTGTAAGTCTTGGTGAACCCCTGATGGCCCGCCAATGGAGAATCGTGTGAAGCCTGGAGTATCTTCTTCTTGAGCTGAGATCCCTCAGTCAAGAAGATCCTGTCCTTGTAATAGATGATCTCGTCGACCACCCTGTACCTGTCATCTGCGACCTGCCCATCCAACACCTCACACGCAAACCTGTCCTTGGAGTACTCTACCAGCAGTCGAGCCCTCCAATCAGCGTCCAAGCTCATAAGAGATAACGTGGCCGGTCTACGAGAAAGGGCATCAACTACCACGTTATTCTTGCCTTTGACGTACTCTATGTCAAAGTCATAGGCTTGGATCTTACTGATCCACTTCTGCTGTCTCTCCTGCAACTGCTTCTGCTCCAGAAAGTACCTCAGGCTGTTGTGATCTGATCTCACCCTGAATCTGCTGCCCACTAGATACTGCCGGTATTTGGCCAATGCATGCATGATGGCCAACATCTCCTTATCGTATATGGAATACAACCTCTCATGCGGAAGGAGCTTCCGGCTCTCAAAAGCTATCGGGTGACCGCCCTGCATCAAAACTGCACCAATCCCCTCTCCTGATGCATCACACTCGAGGACAAATTGTAACGACCCATTCCCCTGTTATACCCAAAACAATATTAGCGTGTGAACGATATAGGCATTTGATAGCTACACCTGCCTATACCGTCCACATCGCACTAGTACGCCCACCTAATATCAAGATTACAAAGATTGGGGACTTAATATTAAGATTTCAGACTTTATGTGAAATTCAACCAAGTATAAAATTTTATGAAACAAGGTAATAAAGGAAATGAAGTAATAAAGTTAAAGAATCTTTAAGTTAAAATGAGTATGCGATATTAAAGATTTATATTAAAGGTACTTAAATAAAATCCCACCTTTATAAATATGTATACGTAAGCACATTAATGGGATCACCACCATAACAACATTTAATATAAACTTAAGGTTGGGTAAAGCCTCGGGAAGTTTGAGGCGGTGGAGAAAGATTGTTTACATTATATTCATATCCAAACATAATGAAAAGGATACCACCATAAATACATAAAAATATCATCATTAATGAGGATAAGACTTCGGGAAGTTAGAGGCGGTGGAAGGAAATTATTTAAAGGAGGTGGTATGGAGGAGAAGAGGGAGGAAAGGTTTTCTTGGAGGAGGAGAAATGGTTTCTGCTGAAAGGAGAAGGAAGGAAATGCTGGCATGCAGTTTTGGGGAGGAGTCTCTTGTTCTTGGAAATCTGGGCACGGGGGACAGAGGGGACACCCTCTGGGTCTGGGATTAGTCCCGGATTTGGCTGGGAGGATTCGATTGCCCCAGTAATCTGATCTGTTCACAACATCACCAGCAAATCTTCACCAGCAAATCTTCAGCCGCTTCAGGTTCAGGATTCGTAAGTTTGTGCTGAATTTCAGGTATTCTTCTGCATATAGTTTAATTAAGCAAGCTGAAATTTCAATTTATATCCTTTCAATGTCTTATTAGATTTGTTTTACTTAAACAAAAGTTCAAATAGGTACAAATTCTAGAACTACGGGAATGAGTTATTACACAAATGGTGTGTGAAATGCATGTGCAATATGGACCAAACGTCATCACCTCCTTGAGCTTATCAAAGTCTGGTGGTCGTGTCCGAATTAACTGAATGCCCCCTTCCTCGTCAAATCTGTGAGGGGTGCAGCAAGCTATGAGAATCCCTTGACGAACTTCCTGTAGTATGTGCAAATGCCAATAAATCCCCGAAGCTCAGTCACATTCCTCGGCTCTGGCCAATCTCTGATGGCCCTGATCTTCTCCTCGTGGACTCTCACCCCGTCCACTCCTATAATGTGCCCCAAGTATAGCATCTCCGTCAAGCCGAACTCACACTTGGAGAGCTTGGCATAGAACTGCTGCTCCTCCAAGATGCGTAAAACTGTCTCAATGTGCTGGAGATGCTCCTCCCAAGTCCTGCTATATATAAGAATGTCATCGAAGAAGACCAGCACAAACTTCCTCAGATGACCCCTGAAAATGTGGTTCATGCACGACTGAAAGGTAGCGGGTGCATTGGTCAGCCCAAAAGGCATGACCAGGAACTCGAAGTGCCCATAATGACACCTGAAGGCGGTCTTGGGAATGTCCCGTTCCCTCACGCGTATCTGATGGTACCCGGATCTCAAGTCAATCTTTGAGAAGAATCGTGCTCCTCTCAACTCGTCCATCAGCTCATCGATCCTGGGGATGGGGTACCTGTTCTTCAGGGTCTTCTTATTCAGAGCCCTGTAGTCAATGCACATTCGCAATGTGCCGTCCTTCTTCTTCACCAACACCACGGAAGAAGCAAAAGGACTCGTGCTTGGCCGAATGTGACCAAGGGCCAGCAATTCCTGAATAGCACGCTCTATCTCATCCCGATAGGCCTTGGGATGCCTATACGGTGTGGTGATCACTGCCTGTATCCCCTGCTCAAGCTCGATAGTATGCTCAAACCCCCGATCCGGTGGCTGCCCTGGTGGAATATCCCCAAATACTGCGGCATACCTGTCGAGAATAGACTGTAACTCAGGATGCACTGTCTGACCTGTATCCACTGCCTCTGAAGCTCGCAACTCTACGGCCCACTCTATATCTCCCTTGCGGAAGGTCGCCTCCATCCTATGTGCCGACACTGTCTGAGGCGGGTATGTGTGCTGTCCTCGTATCTTCTCATGCCTCCCTGTCTTGGGATCATCCCACTCCATCTCTAGGGCCTTCTAATCTGTCGTGACCTTCCCCAGAGTAATGAGCCACTGAACACCCAATATCAAGTTGGTGTCCGGAATATCCACCACAAAGAAATGATCTGTCAATGTATAAGTGCCCATCGTCACCGATAACTCTGGGACATACCGAGCACATGCCATAGTCTGATCTCCTGGGACCAAGACGGAAAATCCATCAAAACCCTCAGTCTGTATGCCTCTCCTCTCAACCATCTGTGCATCAATAAAATTGTGGGTGGCCCCACTATCAACCAAGACTGAGACCCGCTGTCCGCGTACTGTCCCCCGTACGCGCAGCGTCAAGTACTTGGGAACTCCTCGCAATGCGGCTAGAGCTCCTCCAGTAGGTGCAAATGATGCCCCACCTGCTGCGGGTGGTGGAGGTGGTAAGGTACCCTGCGCTGCATAACAATCTCCTGCCTCCACGTCATCCCCCTCATCCTCTTCCCCGCTGCTCTCGGAGAAGACCTCAATGAAATGTGCCTTCCCTGCAGCACACCTATGTCCTGGTGCCCATGGCTCCTGGCAAGTGAAGCACAACCGCTTCCTCCTCAGCTCTCTCCTGGCCTCATCATCAAACTGCCCTCGCCCAGGATTCGCCTTGGGAGGCGGAATCCTCGTGTCCTTCCCCTTAGGCTGGAAGGCCTATCTCTGGGGGTAAGGTGTCCGAGTCCTGGGTAAGACATCCTGTAAATCCCGAGTCCTGCTGATGGCATCCTGAAGTGTAGCTGGTCTAGTCGACCGAACTAGGCCACGAAGTGGCTCTGACAACCCCTCCACAAACATGTAAACCATCCGAGCCGCGGATAGATCAGGCACCATCACTGAAACCCTCAAGAAATCTGAAATGTAAGTCTCTGGGCTCCCAGTCTGTTTGAGCTTCGTCAGCTCAACAAAGTGCTGCTCCAGATCCCTCCTGTCGAAACGCTCTATCACCCTTCGGGTAAACTCGGCATAGGTCGTCACCGTAGAATGCCCGAGTGTCGTCATCCCATGAAACCACCAGTCCTGGGCCTCACCATCCAGATGTAATGTTGCCACCTTAATGGCCTCTGACTGCGACATCTGGTTAAGCTGGAAATAGATATCCAACTTCTCCACCCAAGACTTTGCCGAACTGTTTGATGAACCATCAAACGTGGGCAAATGAAATCTGCTAGCTGTGCGGTGGTAGTCTCCGTCATGGTGATGCCGGTGCCCCCGGTGATGCTCGCGGGGTCTACTGTCCTGCTGGAGCTGGACAAAGTCTCTGAACGAGAGAGCCTCCATGAACTCCGGCTCGTATGCCCGGTACTCCTCAAAATAGTCACCCATGTGGCCCGGCTCCGGCTCTCGTTGTGCTGCTGCCCCTGCGTCCTCTGCTAGGAAGGTAGGCATGGTGGATCGCGTGGGTGCTGGAATATCCCTCTGTGCTCCCCTCTGTGCTCCAGCCCCTCTCTGTAGGGGTTCTCCCACCTACTCTCAACGTCCCTGTATCTCCTTCTCCTCTGACCAATGTAGGGTTTATCCCCGGGCGTCATAGACTGCTAGCTCCACAGGCTGAGCCAGAACTATGCTCTAATACCACTGTAATATCCCCAACGGGAAATAGACAGTAATACACAGGAATACAAACATGCAAATATATAGGAAAAATGCCGGAACTAGAATATAGAGCAAGTGCACATAAAAATACCAGAACGCTAAGCCATTTTATTAATTCTGAGAATACATGTATGGGTACAATAGATAATCAGAATAAGTGCACCTATCCTTGCACAAGGCAAGTGAAGAACCTGCTCAGAATAGGAAATGGCTGCAATAGAGACTGCGTCCTAGTAGCTGGAGAAATCTGCCATAGAATGCTGCTGCTGCAATGTACTGGAACTAGGGGCTGATCCCCTCACCGGAATGGGCTGAAAATCGGTAGACTGCCTGTACTCGCTGCTCCGGACAAAACCCAGAAACCATGAAGCAAATGCACCACCTCCGAAAAACCACCACAGGAACCCTCCTCAAGAAAAACGCTCTCTCCCAAGCACAGTGCAGAGGCCCAAGAAGAATGCTGGAAAAGGGCAACAAATTCTCCTGCAAAACTCTCCAACTGAATGGACAATCCCTCCAAGCTGAAACACACTGAGGACTCCACGAAAATCCCCCACAACAGAGCTGCTCTAAACCCAACTGCGTCCTCCCTCCTGGATTGCGCAGTCACTAAATGAGACTCAGCCCCTCTGCAAAACGTCCACCCAAACCTCCTGCAAATCAACTGCTGAAACTGAAGGAATACCTTGCCCGAGCAGGCACTCGAAGTCCCCCGGGGCCAAGGGCGAGATCTCCGACCGGAGACACTCAGTCGCACTAAACAGTGCTGCAGACCGACTAAACAATCGGCGTGCTCAAGTAGACAAAAGTCTAGCTCACAATATCATCAACATATCAATAATGCCAAATGGAGTGAAACCCCCACCTTTTATAGTGCTAGCTCCCTCAAAACCCTAACTGCGTCCTTGAGCTCCTCCTATGCCTGCGCAGTTGCCTTTAGAGCCTACGTGAGGCCTCTCTCATGTAACGTGTGGACCCCCAAGGCTTTCCCTTTAAGTTACAATGTTCCTCTACTAGGAAGCACTTTATTTTATTAAAGTGAGTTGACCCCCTCTTTCTCACTTTTATTTATTAATTTAACTATCGGCGGCAAAACTATACAAAAATGAAATATTCCAATTAGCGGTGCTAACTAGGAATATTACAGATACACTAACAATCTTTCTGCTCCGGTGCACAATCACAACCTCTATGTCGTACCTCGTCCTGCCGGTCCTTTGCTTCTGATCTACTCTCTAGCTGCTCCTTAGTCCATCAAGAAGCAGCACATAGAGACTCTAGGAGGTCTGACACCTATCAGTGGCAAGTCACTTCTGCAACAATGAACACAAACTTATCCAATCTGCTCTTCTAGGCTGGCCAATACCTGAGCCCCAATTTGCCAATCTAGTAGCTTCTTTTGTTCATCAAAGTGCCACACATTAGCCTCAATCCTTCACCCAACGCACAACTATTAATGTCCTTCTTGTCACGTTGATCTAGGGGTACTTTGGTCACTTTCTTGTTGCCCTCCACCAACAACTAAGTTTCCCAATATCTCACGGTAGAATCTGCTCCTAGGAGGGGCTCTAATTACCAAGTGAAGCCCTCCAATGTGAAAATTCGTATTACTTGGAATGCTACTGCAGCATTGATGAGAAATCTCGTATCTTGTTAATTCCTTTTAACATATTATTTACGGTTTTCTACTGTAAACAACGAAATCTCATACACTACAACTTTCACAAATAAACTGCTTAAAAATACAAGTGCAGATGCCAGAAACAAAATCCGAACAAGAGTAAAACATAGACACATCTGACACAATTGTTTTTGGACCAATGTTCCTGGAAAAACCTAATGCAGGAAAATCTGTGCAGTAGCTGAGGGTTTATATATTATGCAATAATTTTTCTGAATACAACTTGGATGCCTTGCTGGCTATCCTCATAGAGAATTTGACTGACAAGAAAGCTCGTGAGATTACCTCACACTGGAAGCCCAACTGGCCAAAACCTCGGAATGGCAAGCCCTCCGCTGTCTTTGCGTAGTCGCTACGTAGTCCCTGCGCAGTCTCTGCGTCTTCTCGTGGGGACTGTGTGGCTTTTGCGTGTTAGCTCTTTTGTTGGCTGGATCTGACCCTCTGGCCCCTTCCGGTCTCAAATCCTGGCTCTTTGGCACTGGATCTGATTGATCTTATGCTAAATATCGAACTTCCTTTGGGCTACTGCACTGCCTCTACTGGCTCTGCGTAGCTGCTTCCCTGCCTCTCTATGTCTGCTCTCTCTCTTCTTTGCTGTGTATTCTCCGACTCAGGAATAGACATTCCAACCAGAATTACTACCCCTCTCTGCAAAGATATCTTGATCGATTTTCTCTCTGAGCACTGCTCACTAAAGAATTTCAATCTCTTGGTCCTCTCTGTGTCTCCAATGCACTTTCCAAATGATCCATCAAGTCCTTACAATCTTCTCGTTGATGTGAAAATTCCTAGATTTGACAATCTTATGAATCCTATTGCAACTATCTGAGTTTACTTCTCCTATTATGTAAATTACATTTACAGAATTAATTTAGAATGCATCATGAATTATTGAAGTAAACTATTGAAGCAACCTACACGTAATTAAATATGATTCCGAAACAAGGAAACTGAGCAGGAAATCAATCACACATAGGACACCTTTATTTTGGACCAAGTCCTCGGAAAAACCCAATGTGGGAAAACCAGTGCAACAGATCTTAGGGTTTGTATTATTAAGCAACAGTTTTTGAATACAGTCTGTGGATGCCTTGCTGGCTATCCAATACAGAGAAATCACGACAGACAAAAATATAGTGAGTTTTACCTCACAGTGTAAGTCTTCCCTGATTCGGATCTGAACTGGAAAAACCTCAGCTCCCTCTGCGCTGCCTTTGCACAATAGATGCTTAGGCTTGTGTCGGGATCGCTGTGGACCGCGTCGTCTCCTCTCTGAATCAATCTGCCTCTTGGAAAATCAAGTTTTAGCCCTCCCGGCTCAGGAAACCCCGATCTCCAATAAAGTCTCGGACTGTCTCTCGGAAACATTGCGCAGTCCCTGCGTGGGCACGCGTCACCCCTACAGGGGATTGCGTCGCACCTCCTGGTGGCTGCGATGCTTCCTTTGTTGGTTTTGCTGCCTCTCTGCTATGTACTCGTGGTCCTAGAGAAGATCCTTTGACCAATAACTGGCTCTGCCGCTCACTGCACTGAATCACTTAGCTTTGATCTTCGTCCAAGCACTGCTCCGTCAGAAGAATTCATTCTCAAGATTCACTCAGTGTGTCTCTCCAATTGACCCTCAAGCCTTCCTTTATAGTCTTCTCGTTGAGATATCAACGACCGAGATTAGATCTCTAATCAACGACTAAGATTATAACATGACTTGATCTTCGCTTTCTAGATCATTCTCACTCTGTTTTATTAATAACTTTTAATTATTTAATTTCCCTAAGTTAGACTTAGGGTCTCCATGAAAATAAATAATTTTTACAATAAAACATGAACTGAGTGGAATTTTCACAAACGGTTTCTGGGTTCTTTGGAATACCAGTGCTTAAGCCTCTCCACAAAATTTTGGGATTAGAGCACTTCCGATGCTACCAAAAATCAACACTCTGTCTTGGCGAGGAAAGTGCTCTAACAACATGCCTGTTGCATACTGATCTGACCCTAAATTATCTTTTGCGATGTTGATGTCTGACAAGTTGTCCACTAACCTCTGCGCTACTACTGCAACTGTACTGCTGCCCATGACACTGCTACATCTGTACTACAACTCCCTCTCAAGTGCTACATCTGCTACGCTGCTAACACTGCATCTGCACTGCAACTCAACCGTTGAGAGAAGCAACTGAAATCACCCAAAGACTGAACAAGTGTTCAGTGGATGCACCTCGGTGCTGAAGACTCTGATTGCTGATAAGTATTGTGTTGTCCCTCTGATGCACTGCTGTGAATTTTTGTAGATGTTCTATGCTTGATGCAACTTTACTTTTTATCCCAATATCAGTCAACAATCACATAAACAATGAAGTAAAACGCTGATAGAACATACCAGTAGATCGACAGAAGACAAGCCAAAATATATAAGTGTGTTGGTGCGTTACGACGGTCAACAGGATGCTTTAACCAACAAAGTCTCAATATGGCCAACCAACTAGAAGTGTCACACGAACCCTCTAGGACAACCAAAACAGTCAACCCAAAAGTCAACCAAAAGTCAACGCTGTCAGTCAACGGTCAACATAAACAACAACAGCAGCTAGGTCAATGCAGCCAAGTCAAAGTCAACGTCCAGCCTCAGGAATAGTGTCAAAAAATGCGGATTGAGGAAATTGAAGGAAAGAGAGAGTTTCAGGTCAATTTGACCTTGCGTTGACCAAAGTCAACACTATTGCAAAAACCTTAGGCCGAAAATAGAAAATTGTTGCTTGCTGAAATTTTCTCACGTGTGAAGAGAAGAGCCTCCAAGGTGATCGAACCAATCAGATGAGGAGAGAGAAAATGTGTGAGGATGATATGAGTGAAAATGTCTTCCATCGTTGACCAATATATATCCATGAATGAGGGTGCATGACACAACTGCTGGGGCACAAAACCTTCAGGCCGACCTGCACATATTTTGAATAAATTCAAAATAAATGTTCTGCTCATCGGATCAAGATGATCTTTAGATCGATCTTGCACCTCTTCGAAAGAGAGAGTCCAATAAAAATATTGGCGTCTTCATTTGAGCATTCACAACATGGAGTTCGGACCTAGTTGTCCAAAATTAATACTCCCTCTCAACTAGGGAGAACTCCATCCACCTATGCAATCCAAACATCGTGCGTCATCCCGCTGTAACTTGCTTTGCTGGCTTCTTTATTTTAGAACAAAAGTGGGTCAGTGACAAAGACATTATTCTTGGCTGACAGATCCAGCCCAGAGGTCCGAAACCTCTATTGGACTCACAAAGAGTCTCATACCAACCCGAAGTTGGTTTACCTGACCCGAAGTCAGTTAGAGGTTTGAAACCTCACTATACTTGATCCCAGATCAAGTGGTTGGACTATGCCATCCTAGATAGAGAATACGACAATCTCTGATGCGTCCATAGGTCTTTGCTACTAGTCTCTAGCTTTTCCCACCTCACTGGCCAAATGAGAGGTCCTTCCCATGAGCCCTAAACTCAATGGGTAGGATGCATACGAGACACAAATCATGAGAGGTGAACCAACTCAATCATCATAACGATGGGGCAGAAGCACACCAATAAGGTTCGGCAAGCCTAGTCCTATGGTTGCTTATAGCTCCAAGAAGCTATCCCCAAAGCCCCCGAGAGCTCCCAGAGCTCATCATCCAACAAGACCCTCAGCATAGGGTCGTTCCACGATACCAAGATTCTCATGGAAGGTTAGGAACTTGACCTTCCCCAGGGGCTTTGTGAGAATATCTGCAACTTGCTCATCAACTCCTATATGATCGAGCCTTACGGCGCCTCGCTGTACCATATCTCGAATAAAGTGGTACTTGATATCAATATACTTGGATTGATCGTTGAACATGGGATTCTCGAACAACCGAATCCCACTCTGGTTATCACAGAGTATCACGGTGGTATCTAGCACATGCCCGAACAACTCACTGAAGAGATTTCACAACCAAACTGCTTCACAACAAGGCATACTTGCTGCAATTTATTCGACCTTCGCGGTGCTCAAAGTCACCGATTTCTGTTTCCTACTCATCCATGATATCGAAGCAGAACCAAGTGTGAAGCAACATCCCAATGTGCTCTTACAATCCACCACACTGCCAGCCCAACATCATCAATATATCCATGGAGTGTCACGCTCCCGACAGTGTATCTCAGCCCATTGTTTATCGTGCCCTGAAGATATCTCAATAGATTCTTGGCACCAACCCCGTGAATGTGATGAGGCTCAACCATATGTTGACTCAAACTGTTCACTGCAAAACATACGTCCGGACGGGTGTTCACTAAGAACATCAAGGCCCCTACGAGTTGACGATACGTAGTAGGATTTGCTAGCACGGGCCCAGCAGCGCTGCCACTCAACTTCTTAAAGTTGTGCTCCATCGTTGTCGACACAGACTTATAGTCCACCATACCAAATCTTTCCAGAAGCTTCACAATGTATTTTCCTTGAGAAAGGAAAATCTCGCTAGGTCTCTGCCAGACCTCCAGGCCTAGGAAGTAATGCATCAGTCCTAGGTCCTTCATCTCGAACTCAGCAACGAGCTCCCTCTTGCACTGATTAATGAGAGGGTCAGCAGTTGTCAGGAACAGGTCGTCCACATACAACACCAGAATGAGAAGCTTTTCTCTATCAACCTTGGAGTAAAGGTTTGGATCAGCATTATTACGAGTGAAGCCCAGCTTCATCAAGTAGCTATCTATCCTCTCGTTCCAAGCTCTGGGTGCTTGCTTCAACCCATAGAGGGCTTTCTTCAATCCGCAGACATGGGTGTCCTGATCCTGGACTTCGAACCCCAGGGGTTGCTCCAGATACACCTCTTCCTTTATTGCACCATGCAGAAATGCAGTCTTCACATCCATGTGATGAAGACACCATCCTTGCGTAGCAGCAAGGGCTATGATAGATCGGATAGTGGTATATCGAGCCACAGGTGCAAATATATCATGATAGTCTACGCCTTCTTTTTGAGAGAAGCCACGGGCAACGAATCTTGCCTTGAACTTTTTAGCACTTCCATCAAATCCATGCTTGATCTTGTAGAGCCATTTCGAGGTGACAACTGCTTTGTCCTCCGGTCTTGGAACCACTTCCTAGACATCATTCTTCATTATGGACTCATACTCTTCGTGCATAGTATCCTTCCAGAGTTATGCTTTATAGCTTCCTCAAAAGATCTAGGCTCAGATTGTACAATAGTACTCATGATTGCTAGATATCCTTGGTATCTATTTGGCTTCTTGCTTTCACGGAATGTCCCCCTTAGGGTCATATGTCCCTCAAAACCCTCGAGAGTGTCCCTGAGCCATGATGGTCTCTTCCTCATTGAAGGAGGTGGATCAATCAGGTCCATCGGTCCTTCAACATCAGGGATCATCTCATCCTTCAGTTCTTCTTGATTTTCAGGCCTTGCCTCATGATCATCCTCAGATTTCGGAAGATTGACTACTTTCCTCAGGGAAGCATCTTCGTCAAAGGTGACATCGTGGCATATCTCCACTTCCCTTTGACCAGACACATAGACTTTATAGGCCTTCGAAGTTTTGCTGTAGCCCACTTCTCTTTCGGCACATGAAAATAAACGTGACATCCAAAAACTCTAAAATGTGAGACGTCAGGTTTCTTACCAGAGAAAACCTCTTCGGGAGTTTTGGAGTCCAGAGCGGAATGCGGGCATCGATTTTGTATGTACACAACAGTGTTCACAGTTTCTTCCCACGGAAACTTCTGTAGACCTTGGTCACATAGCATGGCATGGGAAGGTTCGACAATTGTCCTATTCTTTCGTTCAACAATGCCATTCTTCTCAGGAGTATAGACAGTTGTGGTCTCGCTCTTGATGCCAGCTTCTCTGCAAAAGTTTTTGAACTCACTTGTCTCATATTCAGTGCCATTATCGGTCCTCAATATCTTGATCTTCTTCCTTGTCAGATTTTCCACCAAGGCTTTGAAGGTACGGAACCACATGAAAGCCTCATCCTTCTTCTTTAAGAAGCATATCTAGGTTTTGCGAGAGAAGTCATCTATGAATGTCATATAAGAACAACATCCTCCCAAGGATGTCACGGGCAGCATACCAGACAGATCAGAATGTACTAATTGCAAGACATCAGATGTCTTTGTGACGCTTGAGGGGAAAGGTCCCCTTGTATGCTTTCCTTCGGCACAACCCTGTCATACACCTTCATGATTATTTGTGAACTCGGGCATCCCCGTCACCACCTTCCTTGCGTCGGGAAGGGCTTTGTAGTGAAGGTGTCCAAACCTCCAGTGCCATAGTTCCGTCTGTCGGATAGTATCACACGTCATCTCTCTCAGTGGACTTCCTCCAACATGGTAGAGTGTATCAGCTCTAAACCCAATCGTGATAGCTTCTTTGAAACTCTTCTTCCAGATACGCACCTTCCCATCGATGAATGCCACATCGAAACCTTTGTCGTCCATGGCTGAAATAGACACAAGGTTCTTCTTCAAATCAGGTACATAGAGTACATCTTGCAAGCGGAGGAATTGACCTTAAGAAAAGCGGAGGGTCACAACCCTTGTCCCTTTCATGGGATATGTGGCCTTATCTCCAAGGATAATTTCCAGATTAGTATCCTTCTCAACCATATCTATCAACGAGACATCCATAGTGTCGGGTGGACATGCAGCAGAGAGGGCGGATATAAGAATGAATTCATTTCTTTTATCAACAACATTTGATTCCTCACACCTAGAATTTCTCGACCTTTTGAAAGGTTGACCATTTCCACCAGAGGGAGCCTTCCTCTTCTGCTTGAACTTGTTGTTCCTTTGATTGCCATTCCTCCGGTTGTTGTTGTTGTTGTCATCATCATCGGGAGAATCCTTCTTGAAAGGGTATTCTCTAGCATAGTGACCTGGCTTGTGACAAGTGTAACACTTACCCTTCTTTCCTTGGGCCCCTGATCTTCCTTTGTTCCTCGGACCACCAAAGTTCTTCTTAGAATGAGCATTGAAGGCAACATTTCCTTCATTTTCATATTCCTTCATCCTTGTCTCTTCTTATATGCATCTCGATAGTACTTCGTCAAAATCAGGTATCACATTATTATTGAGAATGGTAGTGTTGAATACATGCCATTCGGATGAGAGACCTCCAAGTGCGGTGAGAACCATCTCTCGATCAACTATTGTCTCCCCAATAGCCAGCAGATTATTCCTGATCTCGGTCAGCTTCAGAAAATATGATTGAACAGACTCATCCCTGCCTTTCTTCAGATTTTTCAATTGGTTATTGAAGAATAGGACTTGATTCGCATTGTTGGCCTTGAACATGTTGACCAACTTATCATACATCTCCTTGGATGTGCCTAGCTCAGAGATGTAGGCAACCAGACTCTTATGAATTTAGTCCTTGATCATCAGCGTCGCTTTGATTTCTCCCTTCTTGTACTTTGTTTTGGCAGCAACAATTGCAGTCGATAGAGGCTCTTGAATTTTACCCTGCACATAGTCCATGACATCTTGGTCTTCCAACATAAGATCCAATGTCATCTTCCAGGCATGGAAGTCATCCTTCCCAGTCAATTTGTCATCAACCTTAAAGCCATTGTAGTTAGAGGAACCCATGCTCTTCTTCGTTGATTGCTACAAACTAGGGCTTTGTCTTCACCTCAGTTCTGATTCCATGTAAATTTTTGTAGATGTTCTATGCTTGATGCAACTTTACATTTTATCCCAATATCAGTCAGCAATCACATAAACAATAAAGTAAAACGCTGATAGAACATACCAGCAAATCAACAGAAGACAAGCCAAAACATATAAGTGTGTTGGTGCGTTACGACGGTTAGTAGGATGCTTCAACCAGCAAAGTCTCAATATGGTTAGCCAACCAGAAGTGTCACCCAACCCTCTAGGACAACGAAAACAATCAACCCAAAATTCCACCAAAAGTCAACGCTGTCAGTCAACGGTCAACGCAAACAACAGCAACAACTAGGTCAACGCAGCCAAGTCAAAGTCAACGTCCAACCTCAGGAATAGTATCAAAAAATGCAGATTGAGGAAATCGAAGGAAAGGGAGAGTTTTAGGTCAATTTGACGTTGCGTTGACCAAAGTCAACATTGGTCACCGCCACTGCAGAAACCCTAGGCCGAAAACAGAAAATTGTTGCTTGCTGAAATTTTCCCACGTGTGAAGAGAAGAGCCTCCAAGGTGATTGAACCAATCAGATTTGGAGAGAGAAAATGTGTGAGGATGATATGAGTGAAAATGTCTTCCAACGTTGACCAATATATATCCATCAATGAGGGTGTGTGACACAACTGTTGGGGTACAAAACCTTCATGGCGACTTGCACATATTTTGAATAAATTCAAAATAAATGTTTTGCTCATAGGATCAAGATGATATTTAGATCGATCTTGCACCTCTCCGAAAGAGGAGTCCAATAAAAATATTGGCATCTTCATCTGAGCATCACAACATGGAGTTTGGACCTAGTTGTCCAAAATTAACACTCCTCAACTAGGGAGAACTCCATCCACCTGTGCAATCCAAACATTGTGCGTTAGCCCGCCGTAACTTGGTTTGTTGGCTTTTTTATTTCAGAACAGAAGTGGGTCAGTCACAAAGACATCATTCCCAGCTAACAGATTCAGCCGAGAGGTACGAAACCTTTATTGGACTCACAAAGAGTCTCATACCAACCCGAAGTTGGTTTACCTGACCCGAAGTTAGTTGGAGGTCCGAAACTTCACTATACTTGATCCCAGATCAAGTGGTTGGACCGTGCCATCCTAGATAGAGAGTACAACAATCTTTGATGCGTCCATCAGCATTTGCTACTAGTCTCTAGCTTTTCCCACCTCATTGGCCAAATGAGGGGTACTTCCCATGAGCCCTGAACTCAATGGGTAGGATGCATATGGGGCATAGATCATGAGAGGTGAACCAACTCAATCATCATAACGGTGGGGTAGAAGCACACCAACAAAGTTTGGCAAACCTAGCCCTGTGGTTGCTTATAGCTCCGAGAAGCTATCCCCAAAGCCCCCGAGAGCTCGCAGAGCTCATCGTCCAACAAGACCCTTTGCATAGGGTCATTCCACGATACCAAGATTCTCATGGAAGGTTAGGAACTTGACCTTCCCCAGGGGCTTTGTGAGAATATCTGCGACCTGCTCATCAGTTCCTATATGATCGAGCCTTACGACGCCTCGCTGTACCATATTCAAGGCAAGGTTTGTAGCTAAGGGGTATGCACAGAAGGAAGGCATTGACTATGAAGAAACCTTTGCCCCAGTAGCACGATACACTTCTATTAGATCCATCATCTCTCTGGCTGCGCAGATGCGATGGGAGATTCACCAGATGGATGTCAAGACAACGTTCTTGAACAGGGTGATAGAAGAGGAAGTGTACATAGAGCAGCCAAAGGGCTTCGAGACACATGAGCAGAAGACTGATGTTTACAGACTTAGGAAAGCCTTGTATGGCTTAAAACAAGCCCCAGGGCACGGTATGGACGAATTGATAGCTACTTGCAGAAGATGAGGTTCGTCAAGAGTGACGCAGATCCCAACCTATACTACTTGAGAGTAGGAGATGTGCCGCTTATTCTTGTTCTTTATGTGGATGACCCGTTTTTGATCGGATCATCCAAGCTTATCAAGGACTGCAAGGAGAATCTGGCAATAGAATTCGACATGAAGAACCTGGGTCAGATGCACTATTTTCTTGGATTAGAAGTTTGGCAGCAGAAAGCGGAAATCTTCCTAGGACAAGGAAGATACACGACGGAAATTCTGAAGAGATTTCAGATGGAAGACTGTAGACCCATGGCCACACCAATGATTACTAACTGGAAGAAGATAGACACATCGGAGGATGATGAGGCTGATCCCACATTGTACAGACAACTCATCGGATCATTGATGTATCTGGTCAATACGAGACTAGACATCTGTTATCCAGTGAATACCCTCAGTCAGTTCATGGTGGAACCAAGGAGGGCTCACTGGGCAACAGGTAAACATGTTCTCAGATACTTGAGAGGGACAGCCTCCTGGGGCAACAGGAAACAGAGGTCCGTAGCAGCAGGAATGACCTCTTGGTGCAGCAGGAAACAAAAGTCCGTAGCATTGAGCTCAGTCGAGGCAGAGTACATGGAAGCAAGCACAACTTCATGCGAGGCCATATGGCTCCGCAAATTTCTCTTTAACCTACTTAAGAAGCAGATAAAACCGACCGGGATTATGTGCGATAATCAGAGCTGCATTAAGCTCTTTGAAAATCCCGTGTTTCATGACCAGTCGAAACACATTGACATTCAATGTCACTTTATCAGGGACTATGTCTGGAGGGGAGCAGTACAATTGCGATACACTCCTACAGGAGAACAGGTGGTAGATATCCCCACAAAGGCTCTAAGTAAGATCAAGTTTACTTACTTTAGAGAGAGGATGGGGATGGTCGAGAATCCCTTCCATTAAAGGAAAGGGTGGTCTTCAGAAGAAGAGGGAGCTGCAGTACGGATACTGCAGTGGCAGGGCAACAGTACGGGAAGCAACAGTGCAGAGATGAGGGGTAGCGGCCAGGACATCATCAGCGTAGTAGATGATGTAGAGTCAGAGCAGTACAACGATATCTTGCTTAAACACTTTCCTCGCTAAGAGGGAGTGTTGATTTCTATAGCATCAAAAAGTGTTCTATGTCTCATTTTTGATAGAGAGGCTTGGACATCAGTTATTCAGAGAACCCATAAATTGTTTGTGGAAATTCCACTCGGATATGACTTTATTAAAATAATTAATTATTTTAATGCAGACTCTAAGTTTAAACTTAGGGAAATTAAATAATTAAAGGGTATTAATAGAGCAGAGTGTGAATCTTCTTGAAAACGAAGGTCAAGTCATCTTTTAATTTGAGCCATTGATTAACGATATAATCTTGGCCATTGATTGATCAGTGAGAAGACTATAAGAAGAGACTCGAGGGCCATTTGGAAATCAAGCCAGGGACACTCTTAGTACCCGAAGGAAATCAATTCTAAAGCAAGAGAATTCGATTTTAGTGGGTGAGATTGTAGAGGCAAGGTTGCAGAAGTAAAGGAGGAGGGAGGAGTCAGTTATCGGGAAGCCGAAGTCAGGAGGATGAAGGGAAGGGTGAGCTGATCAACAGCAAGACCCCCTCCACGCAGAATCACACAGTGCAGGGAGAGACTCCGCAAATCTCTCACACTGGATGATGCAGAGGGTGAAGGAGGTCACCCCGAGGTTCTGAAATTTGTCTGGAATGTCTAGAAAATTTAGCCAGGTGTTTGTAAATTTTTCTCTACTCATCAGATTCTTGTAAATGTACTTTCCATTTTTGAAGATAAATATGAAACCCTCATCTACTGCACCGGTTTTCCCACATTGGGTTTTTTCCGGGGACAATTGTCCAAAAATAACCATGTTCATGTGGTTGTTTCTATTGTGTTACTTGTGTAAATTATCTTTCTGTTCTTATGCTCTTAATGATAGTGAAGATCTGCAAATGTGTTTATTTCAAAATTTACTGAAGCATCTGTAAATAACTTATCTCATAAGTAGCAGAAATAAACCAAGTATTGTAGAAATATTTTCCTCTTGAAAATTTCACACTCCCTTGGCCATCATGAATAACCTCATCTGATTTTCCATAAGCATTCTCCTATGCACGAATCTTCCTTCATATAATGCGGTTAAGGCTTTCCACATCTCATTAGCCGTCTTCTTTTTGGCTATGTGTGGTACTACATGATCCTTAACCCCATCTATTATGAAGCGCTTGGCATGTGTTGTTGCTTCTTCATGCTTCTCCATGAGCTTTGCATCGTTTGGGGTGGCCAGGACTTTCTCTGTATGCTCCCTCAAACCATATGCCTCCATGACTACAAGGATTCTAGCCTTCTTGACTGCAAAGTTGGACAGGTCGTCCAACCTATCCTGGTCACGTAGTCCTTGAGGTGCCATCTGCTCAATAAATTTTTCGGAACTAATCTTTCTCTCTATGCTATAGACTCGGATCTAGGGTCCTTGGCAAGAAAGGCACCCTCTGCTCCCTATGACAACTGACTTCCTCTCTTGGAAGTCTGCCAAATCACAAGGAATCAACTCTCTTCGATCCTTTGATTGATCTACAGATTTCTTTGGCTGGAAATCCTCTGAGAAGCTGTTCTCCTCCCACTCTTTGTCAACTAGTGCTCAGGCTAATTTCTGCACCTTCAGAAATTTAACCCCAACAACAACTACTGAAGCTCTGCGGCACTGCTTCCGGCACTCTGAATCAACAACAACTTCAGGAATGCGTCACCTTGGATGGCCTCCACGTGGCTCTGGTTCCCTCTGCTGCTACGTTGTCTTCTCTGGTCCGACTTTCTGCGGCTGCTGCTGCTTTTTGCAGCAACAATTCTTCATTCTTCTTACTAATGATTTTGCTAGATTTGCAATCGCCCTGATACCATTTGAAAATTTCTGAATATTACTTATGCAAAAACCCTACTGTTAAATCTGGTTATACTTCTCCTACTTAATCAAGTTATTAATCTGAAATTTCAGCATTAACATCGAAGTAAACACATTAACAGTCTTCACAGATACAAATATAAACTAAATACATGCATATAGACAAAGTGACACACAAGATTTTTTGGACAATTGTCCCCGGACAAACCCAATGCGGGAAAACTGGTCTTCTGGCTGCTGGAGGGTTTATGTTATTAAGTAGATTCTAAGTACAACAAATCTGGGCACCTTACTGGTTAACCTGACAGAGAAATACAAAAATTTGCAGCAATACCTCTGTTTTGGAGACGGAAATCTGGACTGATTCACACCCTCAAACGGGATTTACAAAATTCAGCCCCTTTCTGTCTTCAGAAACCCTAGCGCTGCTCTGAAGCCCTTTGCTAGCCTGTTGGTGCCCCTGTGTTGCTTAGGAGAGGCCCCGTCTAGTTGGGCCTGCATAAGCCCTGATGGCCTCCTGCTGCCTCTGTGCTGCCCTTTTTGGGGTTGCGTAGCACTGAAGCCCTCTGCGCTGCGCAGCTGTTGCTCCTTCTGCGCTGCTCTGACTGCTGCTTCGCTGCCTCTTGCTGACTCTTGGCTCTGGGATCAGATCATCGCCTTAGCCAATACTACCCTTCGCTGCAGCTGAAACACTTCTGGAAATTCTTAGCTGGAAATTCTTAGCAAACCACGCCCTAGAATTCCAGCTTAGTCTTAGTGCTCTGTCTCCGTGTGTGTTCTCCAACTGACCCCAAGCCTTTCCTTTATACTTTTCTCGTTGGGAAACCAACGACCGTGATCTAATCTTGAATCAACGGCTAAGATTAAAAGAAAGTTTGATCTGTGTGAATTAAGTCATTTCCATGACATGTTTAAGTTAATTACCTTTAATATTTTAATTATCCTAAGTTAGACTTAGGGTCCTTAATTAAAAATATTAATTAATTAATTTTCTCTCAAACCGGATGGAATTTCTCAAATCCCTTTCTGGGTCTTGGAGATCTCATGTAATCTAGTCCCTCCACAAACTTTGGGAGCTAGAGCACATCCGAAGCTACCCCAACACTCGAAATCTCAACACCCAAGCTACTAAAAAATCAACACTCCCTCTTAGCGAGGGAGGTACTTCCAAGACTAGGAAGTAGCTCGTCATCATCATCACTACTCGCAACACTTGCCCAACTCCTGGTGCTTACAACTGCAACAATCCCTGTAGTATGAACTACGCCTCTGTCGGAACTGTCGCTGTCACTGGAAACACCCTGCTTCTTCTTCTCCTGAAATGTCTTCCATTCTCTCCATGATTCCTTCTTGGCAGTTGTAGGAGCACCCTTGCTCCCCACTAACCACACACTCTTCTTGGGCTGTAAGGTCTCCCTCTGAGGCTGCAAATTCCCTCTAGAACTGGACTCCCTATGAGTCTCTAGAACCTGGACTTTCTTCTCTGGAACCTGTAACTGCGCCTCTGAAGCCTGCACCTGCACCTGGTTCTCTGGAACCTGCACTTGGTCTTGTTGCTTCTTCTTCCCATGATGCATAGGCTTGCCCGTCAGCCTGTATAGACCTCGCTCTCTAACTCCAAGCATAATACCCGCAGAGGTAGAGCCTCGAGGTCTGAGTCTTGCCTTCCCATCCTGGAATAAGACCTCAAACCCCTTCTTCTCAATCATTGAGACAAATATGACGCTATATCTGAGTCCTGGTACAAAAAATACATCCTGGACCCGCATCACCCATCCTGTCTCCATCCTGAATGGTACAACTCTCGATCCTCGGATCTCCTTCTGACTCTTGTTGCCCAACACCATGTGCAACTTTGAGTCCCATTCATGTAGAGACTCGAAAACCTCTTGTGACCCTGTCATATGTTTCGACGCACCACTGTCCACGTACCATCCATTCTCATCGATAGTACCCTGTGAGAAATGAGAGATCATAGCAGAGTCCTCCTCCAATCTCCTGGTGAGAGCATCTATCTCAGCAAAAGTGGCTACACTGACGATTTGCTTCCCTTTCTTCTTCTCCTCATATCATGTCTTCTTCTTCATCGGGCATCTTGACGAAAAATGACCCATCTCGCCACAATTGAAACACTTGATCTTACTCAAGTCCTTTTGCTCACCCTTCATTCATGCTGCAAGTGCCATGCCATCATCTGCCCTTTTTTCCGGATGAAGATCCTCATCTCACAACTCTCCCTGAATGAATTCGTCCCACAACCTATTCCAGTCTGGCAATTTCTCTCTAGCAACGATCCCCTTGATGAAGGGATTCCATTCCTCGGTGAACCCTTTCAAAGCAATCCTCACCATATCAAAATCTGAAATAGTCACACCGATGACAACAAGCTCATCTTTGACTTGAGACAACCTCATTAGATACGAAGTTACTCCTTCACCTTACAACATCTTGGTGGACTTCAAATTGTCCTCCAATACCACAACCCGGTTCTCGTTCTTATTCTGGAATAAATTCTGAAGAGCCATCCACATCTCATGAATGGAGTCCTTCCCAAACAAATGTGGTATTAGGGAATCCTTCACACCATCTAAGATGATCAGTCTCCCCTTCATATCCAATTCTTCGTACACTTCTAGCTCCTTAGGGTCAGTTGGCTTCATGATGGATTTCTCAGCAAACTCCCAGATCCGTTGACCTGTAAGACCAACTTGATCCTTTCCTTACTTGGACTATAGTTGGACAACCCTTCCAACCTATCTTTATTCCGAAGTCCAACTTGCAACTTCGACAATTTAGTGAGCCCTTCACCCTCAACATGACCAACTCTCTCTTAAGCTGTACTTCGATGTGCACCCTTTGATTCAGTGTCTCTCAAAGTAGCTCAAACTTGGCTCTGATACCATGTTGAATTTCCACGACCCTGGTGTCTAGGATAGAATCTTAGATCACTGACGCTACCAAACCAAGCATCTCAACAATCTACTTTGCACAATGGAATATAAACCACGGTAAATCACACATGCACAAATATAGACAATTTATTACAAAATTTTCAACCCAACTTCGTTATAATAATCAACATATAATACAACTATCTAGGGCTTCCGTAACAGGGATAATGGCCCTCAAATATCCAATGGTACAAGAATATAAGATACATTGACAATCTTGTTGCTCTAGTGCACAATCACAGCCTTTATGTCGTATCTCTTTCTGTCGGTCCTTTGCTTCCGATCTGCTCTCTAACTGCTCCTTAGTCCATCAAGAAACAACACAGAGACTCCAGGAGGGCTGCCACCTATCACTGTTCCAAGTCACTTCTGCTACAATGAACACGGGCTGATCCAATCTACTCTTCTAGGTTGGCCAATACCTGAGCTTCAATCTGCCAATCTAGTAGCTTCTTTCGTTCATCAAAGAGCTACACATTAAGCTCAATCCTTCACCCAACGCACAACTGTTAATGTCCTTCTTGTCATGCTGATCTAGGGCTGCTTTGGTCACTTTCTTGTTGCCCTCCACCAACCACTAAGTGCCCAATACCTCACTGTAGAATCTGTTCCTAGGAGGGCCTTCTAACCACCAAGTCAAGCCCTCCAATTGGCTCCCACGGGCTGCAAATGTAATCTCATGCAAAATGATTCAAATACTAGGATCCAACACAAGTCACTAATGGAGAAAAGACATACCTCTTGACTGCTGTTCATGAACAGAATTCTAGTCACTGATTAGGGCTTCTTCTGTAGCCAATAGCAGCTCACCAATTCTACCAAAACTCACCTCAATTAAAGTGGTTTCCTTTCCTTCACAAGGTTGGTAATTTCACTGCCTGAAAAAGCTCCTACAACTCCTTGTTTAGGGCTTGTTTGACCCTCAAAACACCCACTACAGGACTGGAGCCTAATCATCAGAGTTCAGTGATAATTTCGGCCTGCTTCAGGGAGGAATTCCCACGTTTTACTAGCCCAGAACAGGTCCCTTTTAATGCGGCCTTCCAGCAGACTTAATTGCACCTTCAAACAGTCACAAGGGAGCCCAACCAAACTTCCTCTTCCTCATTGTTGATACTCCTATTCTGTGGCCACCACAAATGTGTCTTCCTTCTCCTCTACGAGCTGCTTTCCACACTTCTTCGCTTTCCTTGTGTTGCACCAAGTGGATGTGTTAAAATGAACATCATCACCTCTTATTTATACCAAACAAGAGGGCTCAACGAATTCCTTGAAGAGACATGTCTTTTGGACAAGTTTACCTCAAGC
Source organism: Pinus albicaulis (assembly GCA_034641835.2). Taxonomy (NCBI): domain Eukaryota; kingdom Viridiplantae; phylum Streptophyta; class Pinopsida; order Pinales; family Pinaceae; genus Pinus; species Pinus albicaulis. The sequence goes on from CM076578.1 coordinate 418,391,618, forward strand.
CTACATGACTTGACTATCCAAAATCCCACCCTTATCTTCAAAAATTCTTATCTCATCGTAGACAACTCGGAATTCGACGATTCTTGTTGCATTGGATTCTCCTCAATGCCCTCTATCATCTCCATCCATTACATTTCCAAAATGCTCCATGATTTTGGTCCAAACATCGATGGGTACAAAACCCCAACCTTGGGTTCCAAGCCCACAATGGCCTATTGTGGTGCTCCAGAGTCCATCCTCCAAACCCCAAACCCTAGGGCTTGGAGTACCTCCCAAGCTACTAAAAAATCAACATAACAGGCTCCAATTGATGACATGTGCTTTGGAACAAAGTGCATGAGAACCTCATAAATATCTAGCTGATCTATCAAAAAAGATTTCAAAAAGAAAGAGGAAGCAAAACCGTGTGGTGGGATGGATACATATTCACATCCCTAAACACCACATACTTTTTATGTTCATATTAGATCAATCAAGCTCGAAATGGACCTCACTATACCATAATAACAAGAAAGCTAACCCAATGCTCATAAATGTTAAGCTTATTCATCCTACCCTACTCTAACTTAAATTGAATCAAGAGGCTTAGTGAAACCAAATAGGCAATGCAACCATCGAAGCATCTTCTCAAAGCTGTGAACTCTTCCCTTGTGTTTGATTACAAACCAAAACAAGGATACATCAATAATAAAGCCTATGTGTTCTTGAATCTCTATAAGGCTTTGCATCAGGCATGCTAGATTTTGCTGTAACAGGCCTCATTCTTGCCTCTTTTTACCTTTGTACCTTTTTCTCTAAGGTACTTAGGAGAAAATATGGCATGCATAGATTTTGCTTAGGCTTTTGGTGAGACAAGTGCCTCAGCTGTTGCAAAAATCTAAAGTGGTATGCATATACTATACTTAGTCGCCACTCACAACTAATTTACTTAAGTAAATGATAGGCCACTTCAGGCCAAGGCTCTGGCAGGCTCTCCATTTTCGCTACACCCTTATGCATTCTTATCTTCCACAAGCTCCCCATAGCTGAGAAGAACAGTTTCTTGGCTTCTATGGTCTCTTGCCTCTCTTTTTTTTCCCAAGGAAACCTTGAAACTTTGTTAATGCAAGCTTCATTGACATTTTATTCCAAACCCCTAACTTCTGTGACATATTCACGTTCCCTTACTGTTCAGAAACTTAAGGGCAAGTCTTGAGGAGTTTTAGAGGAGTTTGGTGAGTCTTCAGGAGTTTCTGTTGAGTTTGGGGGAGTGGAGAGTATTATAGAAGAGTTTACCATAGTAACTCTTGTCAGCGGTGGTTTGGTGAAACTTGGCAAGACTTGGCAATCCGAAAAGTCTCACAACATTGATTACAACAATATACTCATTAAGAGTTGAACATGTTACTTGTGGAAATTGAACTTGGGTGGAGAGGATAACAACTATTCCTCCCAACTCCACAAGCTAAACCCAATTGACAGTGAGACTAGAAATCCATATATTACTGAGACCCTGATTTTGGAAGACTCTGATTATAGGATTAAATGAAATGAAGGGTTCAAGGCCTATTTACATGTAGCACTATTCACAGTATATAATATTTTGCCTAATATCTTGTGCCTTTGCCTTGGAACTTATTTGTTCATTTTGTAAACCTGAATTCTTCAATAAAAAATATATTTAATCAGTCATTTGAGACATTTTAATTTTGTCAAATCATTTTCTTGACTTTGAAGTTTGTAACATGACAGCTATTAAATCTGCACATTTGTTTTTCTTGTCTAATCTCGCATTGTACATTTGTTATGAAGATTCCTAGCATTGATATGATAGTCTTTATCATGTTATGAACCGAAATTCGAAGTTGAAATTTTCGAAGCCAAGCACTAGATGTAATAGTCTTGTTATTGTGGCGATTCTTTTGTTCATGTCTTGGTTGTATCTCTTAGGAGCTTGAAAGAAATAGGGAAAACTTAATGTTATTTGATACCTAATAGAAATAATCAAGATAGCAATGAGAGAGGTGGCAGACGGATAAGTGAACTTATAAGGTAGAGATCTTTTTTATATTGGCCTTGTGGTCCATGCATGTTGTTTTTCACCGTTGAACCACTGATAATGCATCTCTTTCTAACTCTTCTCAAAATTCTGCAGGGATTTGGGAATAGGCATTGTACCTTATAGTCCTCTTGGACGTGGATTTTTTGCTGGAAAAGCAATTGTTGAAAACTTACAGGAGGGAGACAGTAGACTGGTAAGCTTTCAATGCCTTCCAAATGAAATTAATGAATCCCACCATTTTCTTTTATAATCCATTACAAGAAAAATGAGATTTTCATGATTATAGTTTTAGTAATAAAAAATGTTAAATATATCTGTTAAAACAAGTAATTTTCAGTTAGAATCATATAGAGAACTTGTTACTCATACATTCTCTTTAATAAAGCTCTACCAGGGGTAATAAAAAAATGGAAACTGCAAATTGAAACCTTTGCATTAGCTACATATTTAAAAGTGAACTACCACTAAAAACTGACAGCATGTTTCATCTCTTGAAATTGAAAATCCCCCGTATGATATATCTTGAATTATGTAAATGCATTGTAACTGTACAAGTAAGGAAGGTGTGACCTCAATTAAAATATTAAGAACTACAATATGAAAGAAACACAACTCATGAAATGTAAAATATATGAGGCTGTTCACACTTGAACCAAACCAACCCTACTTCATACACAGAACATCATTCATTTTCTTTACATACACATATCAACTTCCTAAAAGAATATCAAGCAGTAACTCAACAAATGCTCACCTGTCACCTTTTTAAATCTCTATTGTTTTATAAACAATCCATAACTACTTAACCATGACAATATTTAGAAGTAATTGCATACTGTTAAGCAGAAGGTTACTAACTTATTCTTTCATCAAAGACCTACGTTGTTATCTATTACAAAAACTGCACTGACAATAATCTCACATCTCAAATGGGCTAGTTACAATTTGTTGTGCTAATATCTCCCCCAGGCTAGTGTAGCTGCATTTCCATGTTTGGCTTTGCTTACAAAAATCTCAACCAAAACATTCAAAATTCTCACACGATCTCTCGCTCTCCCCAAAGCCTTTTTGTTTTTGGAAAATTGTATCATGTATTATTTCATGAAATAGTGTTATGTGAACTAATATGTGATGTATTTTTTCAAAGAAAAAAACTGGCCATTTCATTCAACAAACCAGTATCTGAGTCCTCTACTTCTTAGCTTTGTGTTGCCGCTTTAGCCTTATATCTCATTTCTCAACCTCTTAACTATGCCATTTCTGTTGTCTCAAAATCTAGCAGGTCTTCTAGAGGGTAACCTACAAAGCAAAAACTCGACTAAGGGACAACAATGAGGTGTGAGTTGTTACCCACCACCAGTGGGTGACCCCTATAGGAGATTTTTTTCTAGGCACTTGGTGGTTAATCTTGTATCCTAGTCTCATGGGATCTTACCAATTGCTAGGCACTGGTCTTAATCCTAGGTGATCAACCTTAAAACACTTTCGTTTTAACCTTTTCCTAAAATCTGCCCTAACCCTAGATACCTAGCTAGGGCCTACTGTGAATTGCATTAGGAAGGTCACCTTGAGGAGCGAGTTGGTAGGGTACTGTGCTGTAGTTTCCTCTACACGCCTTCCAAATTTGAAGACATTATCTTGGCTAGTTTGGAAGAAATCTAAAGCCCTAGTTAATTTGTCTTGAACCTCTTAGGTTAGCGGCATTCAAACGTCATTTTCTCTTGAAAACTCAGAGGAAGTTAACCATTTGGACCTTCTCCTTTCCCCTTGCTAGACCTAGCAATCTCGTTGAAGTTCATTCTCTTCAAGTTCTAGGCCTTGCTTGGATTCTCCCTAGGTCTCTCTAATGGTGTTAAAGCCTTGTATGGTAATCATCTTATAAAGCCTTTAGAGAGGTCTTTCCTTTAGGAAGCCTTAGGTCTAGGAGAATCCCTTGTAAGTGAATAGTCCTTCTGTAGAAATTTTTGAATCTTAATTCTAATGCATAAATTATTTCTGTTGATCCGGTTAAGCTTCTCCTACTTATACAAGTTATCAACTGAATAAATTTAAGTTAACATCAAAGCAAAACACTTAACAGATCTCTACCAATTCAGATCTAGAATAAGCACATGCACACATAGACAAAGTGACACAGTTATTTCTGGACAAACTGTCCTCGGAAAAACCCAATGTGGGAAAACCGGTCTCTGGCTGCTGGAGGGCTCTATTATTAAGAATATTTCTGAATATACAACTCTCCGGGGTTCCCCCGCATTCGGGAAAACGCCACAAGAAATCCAAGACTTGCGCACCGGCTGACCCAAGCATCCGAAACAAACACCGACTTGGAATTCATTGACCCTCGAAATGTAGACGACAAATTGTCGCATCTGTGCTCAGAAACCCCAGACCTCGCTCGGTGCCACCGCGCCGCCCTCGGGCGCTTCCGGCCGCCCGTAGTTGCCATCGGGAAGACCGCGTTACCTCCCGGCACGGTGACACGCTCACTACGTCGTCTTCTGGCGTGTCTTTTTTTCTACAACCCCCGAAGGGCTTCTAAAATCACGTTGTCCTCGTCGTCGCTCCCTCCATCGCGCCGTTCTTCCCCATCCGCCACCCCGTCTTTGTGTATTTCGAGACCCCTGTGATCGCATCATCTCGTGCTCCAACCCTCCGCAACCTCCAAACACTTCTGAGAATTCTTAGCAATCCCGCCCTAGAATCTTAGCTTAGCTTCAGTGCTTTGCCTCTGTGTGTCTTATAAATGACCCCAAGTCTTTCCTTTATACTTTTCTCGTTGACAAATCAACGACCAAGCTTAAATTTTTAATCAATGGCTAAGATTAAAAGAAAGCTTGATCCGTGTGACTTAAGACAATTTCATCACATGTTTAATTAAATTCACTTTAATTATTTTATTTTCCTAAGTTTTGACTTAGGAAATACATTAAAATAATTAATTAATTTAATATCTCCTAAACCAGATGAAATTTCCCAAATCCATTTCAAGGTCTTGTAGATCAGGTGAACTCTAGTCCTTCCTCAAAATTTGGGACCTAGAGCACAACTGATGCTACCCCAAATACACAATTTCTCAACACTCCCTCTTAGCATCAAGGGTGTACTCTAGCAATACATCACACTTATGCATTACATGACTTTGGGCACTGGTTCTGTGCTGCTGAAGCTTGGCCTCCTGCCACTCAACTCTGCACTAATGCTGCCATTTTGTATTGCTGCCCATGACGCTGCCACTGCCATTGCAACCACTGTACTACAACTCCCTCTCAATATGCTGCATCTGTGCTACTCATAGCACTGCCATTGCTGATTTGCTACACTGCAACTTTTTTTGTTGAGAGAAACAATTGAATCTCCTGCCCAATTTTTGACAAACAAGTCAGATGTGCTGCATGCTCATCACTGAAGCTCCATAGGCTACATATCTGTGCTGGCATATAAAGAACGATGCATAGCTACAACTCTGCTAACGTAATCAGACTCCCTTTGCACCACTGAAGTCACATCATCTCCTTGTGCTGAAGTCTATCACGCTGCCGCACTGCGCTGTTGCAGCTTTGCACTGCGTAAGCAGCACTGTTCTGTGCTGCTGAATTCACATCAACCTTTGCATTGCTACTGCTTTTACGCTGCTGCTGCTTTGCTCTGCGCTACTCCTCCCAGCCTTCAGATCTGCCTCTACTTCCGCTTTAGCTGTGATCTATGCACCCACTGCTCCACTTGTTCCGCTACTGTCTTAAGGCTGTTGTAGCTCGCTTGTGATCCAAGAGATGAGCTTCTTAAGGATCCCGCCTCATATTTTGTAGATCCTCTACAGATCCATGTCACCCCACTTTCGTGGTTCATGAGTGCTCATGGCTACATCATCTCCGGACCCATCATCTACCACCGCTGCTTTGGAAGAAGATGCTTCCTTGTCCTTCTTCTTTTCTAGACAATGGCTGGCAAAATGTCCCATTTCGCAACACTGGAAGCACTTGACCCTAGAAAGATCCTTCTTCTTCTTCGACTGCTTCTTTGATGCCAAGGCTACATCTTCCTCCTCTTCCTTCTTAACCTTGCTCAACGCAGGGCTGTGCTGCTTCTTTGTGAACCTTCATAGTTCTTCTTGCCGCAGGATCGTACCTCGTCGTCGTCCCCAATCCTATGTCCGCCGCCGCAGGTTTCGTAAAGACCTCCCACCATTGTATTGTATTATGGTGCGTGAAGTTAATCGCATTATTTGCCATATAAAACAGTCACCGATCCCTGATTGACTGCAATCTGAAGAGGAAATGCTTGATGTCTTCTCCCTTGGTCATCATGAATGACTTCATTTGGGCCTCCAACAACATCTTTTTTTGGACTGATTTTCATCTATGTAAGTCAAGGCCTTCCACATCTCATTAGTTGTCTTCTTCTCAGCTTTGTGTGGTACAATATGGTCCTTGATAGTGTCTATTATCGGCCGCTTGGCATGCCCAACAGCTTCTCTATGCTTTCGTAGGAGATCTGCATCTATCGGTGTGGCCAGGGTCTGCTCTGCATGGTCTCTTAGACCATATGCCTCAACGAAAATCAAGATCCTAGCTTTCCACACCGAAAAGTTTGAGAGGCCCTCTAGCCTATCCTGATCACGTAGTCCATGAAGAGCCATCTGTTCACAATGTGTCGAAGCTCCTCTTCTCTATGCTAGAGATATTGGATCTAGGGTCCTTTTTGAACTGGGAACCCTTTGCTCCCTCTGACACTTGATTTCCCTCCTTGGAAATCTACCAAATCAACTATGATTCTGCTTCTTCTTTGATCCTCTGACCAAACTGCAAGTTTCCTTTGGCAAGAAACTCTCTGAGAAGCTGATCTCTTCCCAAACTTTGTCACTTGTGCTAAGGTTAAAAATTTGAAAACTTCAGAAGTTTAACCCCACCAGCTCTTCTAAATTTCTGCAACTTTTCTGCAAACTTTTTTTGGATCTGACAGATTCAGATCTGAATCACACTGGCTGTTGTTGCTGCCGTCTGCTGCTATTGCTGTTGTTTGCTACTACCTTCCTCTGCGTGAATTTGCTCCTGAAAACTGCGCTGTCTCTTCAGATCTGCTTTTCTGCTGCCTTTCCAGCTACTTTCTGCAGCTAGATCCTTAAGATTCTTCAGCTGGTAACCCTTGTAGATCTGCAATCTCTCTGATACCATGTAGAAATTTCTGAATCTTAATTCTTATGCATAAATTATTTCTGTTAATCCGGTTAAGCTTCTCCTACTTATACAAGTTATCAACTGAATAAATTCAAGTTAACATCGAAGCAAAACACATAACAGATCTCTACCAATGCAGACTTAGAATAAGCACATGCATACATAGACAAAGTGACACAGTTATTTCTGGACAAACTGTCCTCAGAAAAACCCAATGTGGGGAAACCGGTCTTTGGCTGCTGGTGGGCTCTATTATTAAGAATATTTCTAAATACACAACTCTGGGTTCCAGATCTGGAAAACCCTACAAAGAAAACTCTAGATTTGTAGCAGCTGGCTGATCTAAGACCAACAATACTGACTGATCCACACCCTCAAACAAGATTTACAAAACTCAGCCAGATCTAGGCCTAGAAACCCCAGATCTGCCCCTGAAAGACACTGCGTTAGCCTTTGAAGGCCTCCAAATGCTCAGCGCTGCCACTGGAAGGGACTGCGTTACCCCAGGGTGGGTGACACAGTGATTACGCTGCCCCTAAGGGTCTCTGCGTAACCCCTGAAGGGTTCTTGAAAAGTCACGCTGTCCTTGCTGCTGCTGCTGCTGCCTTCCTTTGCGTTGTCTTTCCTGATCTCTTCTCTGTCTCTTGTGTATTCTAGATCCCAGGATCAGATCATCCCATTGGTCTAAATTCCCCTCTCTGCAACTGAAACACTTCTAAGAATTCTTAGCAACCTCGCTCTAGAATCTCAGCTTAGCTTCAGTGCTCTGTCTCTGTGTGTCTTACAAATGACCCCAAGCCTTTCCTTTATACTTTTCTCGTTGATAAATCAACGACCAAGATTAAATCTTTAATCAATGGCTAAGATTAAAAGAAAGCTTGATCCGTGTGATTTAAGGCAATTTCATCACATGTTTAATTAAATTCACTTTAATTATTTTATTTTCCTAAGTTTTAACTTAGGAAATACATTAAAATAATTAATTAATTTAATATCTCCTAAACTAGATGAAATTTCCCAAATCCATTTCTGGGTCTTGTAGATCAGGTGAACTCTAGTCCTTCCTCAAAATTTGGGACCTAGAGCACAACTGATGCTACCCCAAATACACAAAATCTGAACACCTTCCTCCTAGGTCTAGCTCTCCTCATAGGCCTTTCTTGGAGAGCCATTAGCTTCTTATTAAAGCATTAACCCATTATTTGTGTCTCTTCTTCGAATGGGCCTAGGAAATCACATCATTCCTTGTTATTGATCTTATCATTCAAGTGATTTCTCTTATACCGGGACTCCTTGTTGAAATATGTAAGTAGGTTCAATGTTGATAATGATAGATGTAATCATGATTTTATGTATTTAATGAAAAGAGAAAAATAAATTTATTATTGTAAGTCTTGAGGCATGTGTTTTATGCTCAAGAAAATTTATTTTTATAGGTCAAAGCACCCATTGAGTGCCTCTAGGTTTGTTATAAAGTGACCGAGTCATTGTCATGTATGAATGACGCATTTGGGCATGTTTTCATATTGTAAAGAAAAATTTATTGAGACATAATCAAGTCAAAAGACCCTCCAAGACCTCGTCATGGCACAAAGTTCAAGTTGGCCCAAGGAACTTCTAGTTGGCCTAAAGGAAGCAATTCGACCCTATGTGAAGCCTACATAAGGAAGACGTCAATCTCATTTGGAGGACACACTCACACTGAAGTGAACAAAGTTCCTTCTCAAGTTAAATATTCTAGAAGACTTGAAATATGAAAATATCCACGAGGATACAAATATATATTAAAAAGTGTGATGAATGATTGATGTTGAATGTTACAAATGAGGCCTGCTTATATATCTACACAGGTGCCTCTTCACGAAAGGTTATGTCTCATCAGACATGCCCTTTCAACCTAATTACTAATTAACTAATCAATATTTATATTATTTTATTCATTACATTGCCTTCCTCCTCAAAACTTTGTTCTCAAAGTTTGTTGATGAAAGGCCTTGATTTCTTCTCCTGCTACGAATGTCTTCTCGTCTCGGGGCAGTCATCCTTGTCGCTACAAGTTGATATGATTCTCTAAGTGACAAACAAAACTGTCACACTGAGAATGGATTAGACCATCCTAAATCAATCTTTTGTGGAATTTTATGGCGACTTGAAAGTTGTGATGAATTATCACTTGAGCAGATTGCACTGATATTATTATTCTTCAAAACATCAGCTTGTTGTTTCTGTTCTGAATACATAGGTTGGTCGAGTTGTTTCCTCCCATGATTTGGATGTCGATAGGGAGCTTTTCTGGTTTGACTTCTTTGATTTTCTTCTGGCGAGGATGTTATTGAGTTGTTTATAGAACCTTCACTTAGAATGTTCCTCGTCTGAGCTGCAACATCTAAGTTTGTATCTTTTGCAACTTGCTTGTCTTTTTCTTGAGTTGTGACATTTATTGGATCAATGTTCATTTTTTCTTCAACTTGAACTTCTACATTTGAAAGTTTCGATGATTCCTTTTCGACAAGTTGTTGCACCTTGGTTTCTAATGACTTCTTGTCTTTCTTCAGTTTCTTAATTTGCGTTAGTAATTTATCGTTGTGGTCCTTGAGGCGAGCAGCTTATTCATTCTTTTTAGTTGTGAGTTTATCAATTTCTTTCTGCATATTTTAGATTGCCTTTTTACTTTCTTGAAGAAATACTTTTGAAATTTCTTGTATGTCTTCAGGCGTCACTGAATTTGGCTTCAAGTTAACGTCCTGTAGCGTTATTTTCTTCTTTTTGCAGGAGAAGGTTAAAAACCTTTTTTTTGTATTTAGGGTAAGTGAACTTAGGGTTTCCATCCATGGTGAACCCAACACAATGTCACTATTGTCAAAAAGTAAGGTTTTCATGGTAAATTGAGAGATAAAAGTATAATCCCCAATATTTAGTTGTAGACTTTTTATGTCGTATTTTTTTTGGTCAAAAAAGTCTAATTTTTCGATTATATTTGACTCAGGAATCACCAATTGGTTTGCAATTTTAGTGTTTATGTAATTTTTATCTTCAGCGGGTGATATAGCAATAGTGGCATCTTTTCTTGCGAGAGTTCCTTTAATTTTAAATAACACTTTAGCGTCGATGGGTAAGGTTTCTAAAAATCTTCCCTCTTTTATTTTCGAGTTAGACTCCATTTTTTCGCGTGACTTAATAACCTTCCTTGGTAATTTTTGCATTTAAATTGTATTTTTCACTAATTTTTTTTAATAATTTAATTAATTAATTATTTTCTTTTTAAATAATTAAATTAATATATAACTATATTAAATTTATGTAATATAGTTTATATTTTATGAAACTATATTAAAGTATGATAATATAGTTTCAACGCACCTGATTTTTTTTTAACCACTGAAACCTTTAATCACTAGATATTTCCTCAAAAATTAAGTTTCCAACGATGAGGCGTGATCGTACGAATGGGTGGATGGATTTGGTGTTTAAATTTCACAGAGCAAGACACAACAATTGTCCGCAAGGTTATTCGAACCGATGAAGATGTCGCAGTGCTATGGGGAACCAGAAGAGTTGATGGCGTAGGGAAGACAATGAGAAATCTGTGTGTCGCAGTCAGCGCTGTAGAGCTATGGTCGAACGATAAGGGAGAAATCGAGTTTAGTTTGGGCAGAGACAAAGATATGCGGTGGGGAACAGGCACGATGTCGGGCAGTGCCCAGATGCGATAGAGTTGGATGAAACACGTACGACAGAGAGGAAGGATCAGGCGAAGAAGGAAAAATTGATTTGAAGACTGTCTATCGAAAGACGGCTACGACGGCAGCACAGAAAGTTCGAATGGTCGTGCGGACGTCGAACAAGGTTATGATCGTGCGGACGTCGAATCGAAGCGGTCAATCCACACCCTGTCGCTGCATATATACCAACATGATCGGTGGTGGCAACTTACACATGTTGGTGCCACGGGGATGAACTCGTCGGTTGCACAATCTTACGACAGCGAACCGAAGGTTGCTGACATTTAGTGGTGGTCGGTTGACAGCTAAGGCAATGGTGCTGCTCGACTGCCATTTCACTATATATTTTATAATTGTTTTAATCCTTTTTAATATATTTCTTTTTTCTAATTTTTGTTTTTTTAATGTAAATTCTATATATTTTTAAATTTTTTTTTCTCTCTCTATTTTTTTCTTTTTTATATTTATTTTAATCTTTTTTTTTTACTTTATATATATCGCTTTTTTTTCTTTTTTCTTTTTTTTAATTCTTTAAAAATGGCCAAGGGCCTCTGACGAAATCAGGAAACAGAGAAACTCTAAAAGTGTAGCGAAACGCTTCAACGACAACAATGTTGCGAATTTGATGGTCAAGGACCTGGATCGGAGAGCGTGGCTCTGTGTAGCGTGAGTGGCCAGAAGATCGACTGCTCTGATGCCAAATGAAGTGAACAAAGTTCCTTCTCAAGTTAAATATTCTAGAAGACTTGAAATATGAAAACATCCATGAGGATACAAATATATATTAAAAAGTTTGATGAATGATTAATGTTGAATGTTACAAATGAGGCCTTCTTATATACCTACACAGGTGCCTCTTCACGAAAGGTCATGTCTCATCAGACATGCCCTTTCAACCTAATTACTAATTAACTAATCAATATTTATATTATTTTATTCATAACACACTCTCACACAAGTTCGATCTTAAGGACGAAAAGAAGTGCGAAGAAGAGGAAGACAAAAGAAGGAGAAAATTTGAAGTTTTGGATTTGGTTTTGGGCTACTGTTGAAGAGGTTAATCCCCTCTGCGGACAGAGGCGATCCCTACTAGCCCAGATTGGGTCTAGCAACAATCAAACACGCTACAGTGCAGGTTCCTAATTGCAAATAAACCGACTTGCGAGGAAGGCTTACCTGGAATCCAACGCTGTTGTTTGTAGAAGAGGTGGTGCTCCCGTTCCTTTGCCCTGGCAGATCACAATCCTCATGATCTCCGTGATCGGACACCTGCACATGCAAGAAACAACACAAACACAAGCATAAAATCCAGTATATACAACTATATGTCAGTCGAAGAGGACATAACTCATGAACATAATCAAGAACAAGAGTGGAACCATAACCGATAGTCGCTTATCATTGATGAGTCAAAAGAAGAATACAACCATAGCTTCGACGCAGCACTCTCCTTTGGCGGGTCGTCAGCAAAACATGTCTCAATAAAGCTTGTCAAGGATGGGACAAGCCTCTCTCTCCGGATACTTGGCAATAGTCTCCTTGCTTGGATTTGGCCTTGAGGGAATCAAGAAGGCTCTTGCAGCATAAGGATATGAAAGCTCTTGGGAACTAGCTTGCAAAGGAGATGGGCAAGCTTTATAGATGGAGGAAGGGGAGTTGGGATCCCTATAATTATGGGATTGGCCCTATCATCAAGGAAGCTTCCATGAGAGGTGGCAAACCACTTCCCCTCTATGGAAATCCGTAGCCAAACCTCCCAACTCAAGATAGATATCAGTCCAGGAATTTGTTAGGACGAAACTTCTGCCATTTATTTTTAAAAAACACCTCTTAATATGGTTGGCGCGGGTGCGGCTCTATGACAGAGCGCCAATTGGCGCGCCCTCTTTGGAGGATTTTCCCCCTTGGCGCGAGGGCTTAACTGTGGAACCGCGCCAATGAAAAAAGAGCTATTTTTTGGGTTTTTTGCAGGGAGATGTCTTCAGGGCAATGAAAGCTCATCTTCAGAGGGATGCAATGAAAGTATTTTCAAGTCTTGTCTCTGCTCACAGGTCACGGAATGAGCCCTCCAATGTGCGAGATGGGGAATGGAAGGGACGGTGACAAATTGCTGTGTAACAGCTACTTCTCTCCACACGTGCGAAGGAATTAGGGCACATATTGTTGCAATGAAGTCGATTTGCAGAATTGAAGTTAGGTCACCAAGAAGAGTTGTTCTGGACGCTGAATTCTCTAGGAGAGAGAATCTACCCAAGCGAAGGAGAGAAGTTGTAGTTTCTGGACATAGCGAAGTTGTAGTTGCAGTTGTAGTTTCTAGGAAGTTTGAAATTGCAATTTTTGGGCAAGTCAAAGTTGCAGTCGAAGTTGTTGTTTTTGGGCAAGTCAAAGTTGTTGAGAATTCAATAGGGCAATGAATATGTTAATTCTCTTTAACTTGATAACTGTTTGTGTTTCCTTTTTCCTTATTAGCTTTGATCCTTATTATTATAATGTGAAATACATCAAACAACTACCAAAACAATAAGAACAATGACATAGAGATGTAGGCTGCAAGCCAGGGCCAAAACCCCTCTTGAGGGGAAAAACCCTTAAATCTCTTCTCTTCTTATAGATCATTCAATTGAGGAATACCATGACCTTGTGACTCAGACAAATACCCTCCAAGATCAAGATCAACCACTAACTCGACTTCTTGTTGCTAGAACTTCGACCTTCGACTGCAAATCTGAAATTTTGTCTGCCCGACAACTGCTGCTGCCACACTAGAAGACTTCGATCTTCTTCTTTAGAGCCTCTTCTTCCCTTCGCTTGCCTTTCCTTGATATATAGGGCTAGAGAGGTACCCTAAGTGACCTTCACTTGACTTCTTTTGTCTCTTCCTTTCAAGATCGAACTAGATATAACCCTTGCATAGAAACCCTAGCTTCGACTTGCACGTGGGAGAGAGAACTAGCCAAAACAATTCGACTTCCTTCGACCTCTTCTTCGTCCTCTTGTTCGACCTCTTCTTTGTTCTCTTCTTCGTATAGAATGAGAGATGAGTGAGTGATCCTTTGGAGGATGAGTTCCTCTCTTTATATAGGCCTCTTCAAGGGATAAACGTGGCTCTTCACTTAAGCCGACTTGATAGCTTCTAGGTTGACTTGATCTTGGAGGGCATTTCGACACTTTAAAGACAAAAGTAAATTTTCTTTACAAGATACAATGTGCCCATTGGGGTCTTCAATATATGACAATGACTCTCAAACCCTAGAAGTGCTCAATGGGTGCTTGACCTATAAAATAAAAGAACTTGAGCATGAAACCCATGCTCCAGTAATAATAATTTCTTTTCATTTAATAATTTACAAGAATACATTTCATATTTATGAAGACCGAACCTAGTTACACATTTTTCAACACTCCCTCTTTATTAGGGAGGCATTCATAAGAGGTACATGGTCATTCTCAATATGAAGAGGTCTCATAAAAAGAATCAGATTGGTAACCCATCTGTCTAGCATCATATTGACCAACATTGTCACATAGCAAGGCCTTGACTAACATCTCTATCTCTCCACAAGATCAGAGGACAACGTTAGTGAGACCAATGATTTATAGACACCGTCATCATTGTCTCACAAGGTACATACTCCACCCGGGCATCAACCGAGTATGACCTTCTTTGGAATATTCTTATCTTGGATAGCTAGTCCTCAAAGAATATCAATCCACGACTCTTGTCTTGAATGCCCTACCACATTCTCAAAGTGTGTTGAATGCCAAATGGTCACCCAATCCTCCACTCTTTCTTCGTAAGTGAAGACAAGAATGTAGTGTCTATCTCTCCGTCTCAATTAAGGAGGATATATCGACCAAAGTTATCTTGTCTCTCAAGTACACAAGCTTCTTGTTCGAAAGTGAATTTGTTAATATATCAGCTACCTGCTCATCAATGGAGATACACTGTAGCTGCAACACACCATTTTGTACTAGCTCTCGAATATAGTGATACTTGTTGTTTATATGCTTTGTCTTTCCATAAAATACTGGATCTTCAGACAAACGTATACAACTGGGGTTATCACAAAGTATTACTATAGGGTTCATCGGTCCTTTAAATAGGTCAAATAGTAGTTTCCTCAACCATATTGCTTCTTTGCTTACTTCACAGGCTACAACATATTCGACCTCAACACTACTCAAAGCAACCGTGTCTTGCTTTCTGGTCGTCCATGAGACCATGGAGGATCCCAAACTAAAACGTCTTCTTGTAGTGCTCCTTCCATCTTGCTCACTTCCTCCTCATTTGGAATCTGTATATCCAATCAGTTGGACATCATTCCTTCTATCATACTTCAGACAGTAGTGGATGCTTCCTTGTAGATATCTCAGAATATGTTTTGCTTCTATCCAATGATCATGCTTCGGCTCCACTTGGAATTGACTGAGAACATTTACTCCAAAGCATCTGTTTGGTCGAGTATTCACCAAGTACATCAGTGAGCCAATAAGTTGTCTATTCTTGGAAGGATCCATAGGGCTTGATTCAGAACTCCTTAGTCTTTTCAAGCTTGTGATCGTCAGAGTGGTCATAAGTTTGCAGTCCATCATGTCTAATTCTGTTGCTAGTTGCTTCTTACATTCTTCAATTCGACCTTCTACACTTATCAAGAGAAGATCATCTACATATAGAAGAATGATTACAGGTTCTTCATCTACAACCTTAATATAAAGGTTCAGATCAACAAAACTTTTTGTGAAGCCTATTCTTTGTAGGTATGCATCCATTCTAGCATACCATGCCCTTGGTGCTTGCTTAAGGCCATATAGTGCTTTCTTCAATCTGCAAACATATTCCTTCCTATCTTTAACTTCGAATCCCAAGGGTTTCTCTATATAGACCAATGTTGATAATATCAGTATCGACAAAATATCGACGAGGGTCCAGAAAACATCTTATTGGCAATATCGACGAAAATATCAGCAAAATATCGATAAATATTAGCAAGCATAAAAAATCATTTTTTTTTCCTTTTCAGATTGCCGATATTTTCAAAATATGGCGATATTTCGCTGATATTTTCTTGGCGATATATCGTTTTGCTGAAAATATCGTGATATTTTCAAATACCGCCGATCTATTGGTGATATTATCAACAATATAGACTTCTTCATCTATTTTTCTATTCAGAAAAGCAGTCTTGACATCCATTTGGTGGATGTTCCATCCCATCGAAGCTATCATAGAGACTAATGAATGAATTGTTGTATATCTTGCTGTTGGAGCAAATGTCTCTTCGTAGTCGATGCCTTCTAGTTGAGAGAAATCCTTAGCCACAAATCTTGCCTTATACTTATCTATACTTCCATTTGCCGCATGCTTGATCTTGTAGATCCATTTGGATGTTACCACAGATTTGCCTGCGGGCCTAGGTATGATCTCCTAGACTCCATTCTTCATTATATATTGATACTCTTCATTCATGGTATATTTCCATTCCTAATGATTTACAACCTCTTCAAAAGTGGATGGTTCTACTTCTATTAGTTTTGTCATGTATGCAACATACCCATAATATTTCTTGGGTTCCTTGCTTTCTCTAAATGATCGTTTCGCTTCCCCATGACCTTCTGCATTAAGTAGTGTAAATTTCAACCAATTAGGTCTTTTTCTTGATTTAGGGATGACCACAGGTTGAACAGGATCACTAGGACCTTCTTCTTCATGGTGTGATTCTTCTTCTCCCTGGTCAACTTTTTCCTCAAATACCGAAAGTTCTTCATCATCAGAGTCTATGGAAAGTTCCTTTGATTTCTTGAATGCTATGCTTTCATCAAATGACATCACGACTGACTTCTATCTGATGTGCTTCTTTTATGTAGATCTTATAGGATTTTGATGAGTTGCTGTACCCAACAAAGGTTCCCTTCATGCCTGATGGATCCAACTTCTCTCTTTTGTCCTTTGGTATATGGATATATACATGAAAACCAAAGATCCGGAGATGATCTACATATGGCTTCTTTCCAGTGAACACTTCCGCTGAAGTTTTGTTGTCTAGGGTGTTGAGATTTTGGGGTAGCATCGGATGTGATCTAGCTCCGAAATTTTGTGGAGGAGCTAGAGTACATGAGATCTCCAAGACCCAAAAAGCATTTGGAAAAATTTGATTTGGTTTGATAGTTATTCAAGTAATTAATATTTTTAATTAAGGACCCTAAGTCTAACTTAGGAAAATTAAAAGATTGAAGTGAATTAAATTAAACATGTGATGAGAATGTTCTAAGTGACGTGGATCGAGCAACTTCTAATCTTAGCCGTTGATTAGAGATTAGATCACGGCCATTGGTTTGCCAACGAGAAAAGTATAAGAGAAGGGCTTGGGGTCAGTTGGAGGACACACATTGGTAGAGCACTGAAGCTAAGTCGAAATTCTAGGGCGTGGTTTACTAAGAATTTCGAAGTGAGTTTGCAATGTAGTGAGGGGCAGAGATTGGCGAGGGATGATCTGATTCGAGGCCAAGAATACAATAGCGGCAGAGAGGCAGTGTACCAAGCAGTGCAGAGGTAGGGAGAGCTACGCAACTCAGCCAGAGCCACGCAAAAGGCAGCGCAGAGGCATTAGGAACCCTTCAGGGGTGACGTAGGCCCAGTCAGGGCAGCGTAAGCCCAGAGAGGGTGACGCAGGCCCTTCCAGGGCAACACAGAGGTTGACGTAGGCTAAAAACCCTGACGTAGAGGGCTGAGGGACAACGCTGGGGTTTTCGGTGGGCCAAAAAGGGCTCGAGTTCTGTAAATTTTGTTTGAGGGTGTGAATCAGCCATATTTTCTGTCTCCGAGTGAAAGAGGTACTATTGTCATGAAATTTCTCTGTAGGGAAAACCATTTTGGTGCCCAGATATTGTTGTATTCAGATTCTGCACAATAATAAAACCCTTTAGAGCTAGCTACACAGGTTTTCTTGCATTGGGTTTTTCCAAGGACATTTGTCCGAAAAATTTGTGCGTCACTTTGTCATGTGTGCATTATGTCCAGTAAATGATCTGTAAATGTGTAGGCTGCAGTTGTGTTTACTTTGCTGATTTTATTGAATAATTCAGAAAATTAACTTGTAATTAATTCAAGTAGGAAAAGTAAATTGAGACATTGCATTAGGATTTCTATGTTTAGAATCTTTCACATGGTATCAAAGCATTGCAGATCAAGCTCAATCACCAGCAAAACGATTGAAGAATTTTTTGCTGTAGAGAAGGCAGTTGAAGCAGCAATGTTCCAGAGAGGGCAGCGCAACACCAGGAGGATGCAGTCCCAACTTAGTGATGCAGAGGCAATGTAGAGCCTTCCAGAGTGACGCAGGAGCAGCCTGCGCTGCGCAGAGGCTGCACTGAGCCAGTCTGCTAACGCAGAGGCCAGCTAGAGGGACACAGTCCAGTTTTAAGGTTGCTGTACGGATCTACCATATTCCGGAAGCGGAGCTTCAGATCTTCAGAGGTTGCTGGTGTGGTGGAGGTTCTATCAGTGCAGAATCGTGCCTAGCTAAGTTGACAAAGAGCGAGAGGAGAACAACTGCTCAACAGATTTTTGCCAAAAAAATCCAAGGATCGATCAGGAGGGTGATCGAAGAGGGTGCTCAAGAGATTTGGCAAATTTACAAGGAGGGAAATCAGTTGTCAGAGGGAGTAGTTACTATAGAGGGTTCCTTTTCGCCAAGGACCCTAGAGCCGGGCTTCTGTTGAGAGTAGCAACAACAATAGGGAGAGGAGTATCTGTTTCGACAGATTGTGTTGAGCTAGATGGCGCCATATGGACTTCGTGATCAGGATAGGTTGGACAACTTGTCCAACTTTGCTAGCTGGAAGGCAAGAATCCTGACGGTCTTGGAGGCATATGCACTATGGGAACATGCAAAGAACGTCTTGGCTACCTTAATCGATGCTTCTCTTCTCGCGAAGCATAATGAAGCGGAGGCACATGCTAAGCGCTTTATCACGGATGGGGTCAAGGATCATGTGGTCCCACACATTGCCGAGAAGAAGATGGCTAATACTATGTGGACAACTTTGACCACAATGTATCAAGGGAAATCCGTCCAGAAGACGATGCTTCTGGAGAACTAGATGAGGTTATTTGTGATGAATAAGGGGGAGGAAGTCGATCCTTTCCTCTTCAGGTTGTAGACGATCCGGGATCAACGGATTGCCATGGGGGTTAAAGTGGAGGATGATGTCATGGTGAGGACTGCTCTAAATGCAGTCTCAGATGAATGGGAAACGTTTTTCCAAAGTATCTTGGGCAGACATGACCTTCCAAGTTGGGACGACATGTGGGCTATCCTTCGACAAGAGGAAATCCGCCGGATGACCAAGAGACAAGCTAGCACCGGATCCAGCAAAGTGAAGAAGGAGGAAGAGGAAGATGCAGCCCTTGTATCCAAGAAGTAGCAAGGCAAGAAAAAGAGGGATCTATCGAAGATTCGATGCTTTAGGTGTAGTGAACTTGGACACTTCGCCACCACTTGTCCTCTAAGGAAGAAGGACAAGGAAGCTGATTCCAAGGCTGCCTTTAATATTCCTAATTAGCGACAACTAATTGGAATATTCGATTTTGTTCAATTTTGTCATCTATAGTTTATTAATAAATAAAAAGTGAGTGAAGAGGGTCTAACTCACTTAAGTGGAATAAAACACCCTCCCTAGTAGCACAACGTTGTGACTTAGAGGGGAGCCAAGGGGGGGGCAAAGCACGACGTAGAGAGGGGGCCCACGTATGCTCTAGAAGCTAGTGCGCAGATGAGGATGAGCACGTGGCAAGAGAGAGAGGCTACGCTGAGGAGATAGGCCTTAGGGTTTTGGAGGAAGGCCAACGTTATAAAAGAGGGAGGAGCCTTCCCATTTCATTCATTCGTTGTTGATGATATTGAGCTGGTCATTTCGACTTCTTGAGCACGCTCGTTGTTTAGCCTGTCTGCAGCACTGTTTAGTGCATTGAGTGTCTCCGGTCGGAGATCTCACCCTTAGCCCCGGGGGACTTCGAGTGCTTACTTGGGCAAGGTTATTTCTTCAGAATTTTGGGGGAGATTTTGGTGTTTGGTTTTGTTGCGGAGCCGTGCATTCATAGAGACTGCGCAGTCACTGAGAGGGAGGACGCAGTCCATCTTGGAGGTGTTCCGGATCGGGGTTTTTGCAGGAGATTTGAGTCGAGATTTTGAGCAGAGGATCAGCCTTTGCCTTTGGGAGGATTTTGGTGGATTTTGAGGCGGCATTTCAGCCATTCCTATTTAGCCTCTGCGCAGAGCCTTGGAGGCCAGCGTAATTCCCCAAGGGGGTGTTTTTCGGAGGTCGGCCATTTCTGATATGGTTTCTGGGTTTTGTCGAGATTGGTGAGTAGAGGAGGATTCCAGATTTTCAGCTCATTCCGGCAAGGAGAGCAGCCCCTAGTTAACAGTTCACTTCAGTGGTAGCAGCTACACGGCGATTTTCCAGCAGCTGGGACGCAGTTCAGAGAGCAGCCATTTCTGGTGTATTCTGAGAGTATTTCTTCACTTGCCTTGAGCAAGTCTAGGTGCCATCACTCTGATCACCTATTGTACCTCATTATATTTCTCAGTTTAATAAAATGGCTTAGCATTCCCTCTCTATTTTTCTGGATGAGTTGCCATACATTCTTTCTATGTTATTATATGTCTGCTGCACCGTTATTTTTATATATATTTGAGCATTCTAGTTCTATACCACTTGGTGTGTTCATTTTATACTCTTAGACAGAGTCTGGAAAGGGCCAGGTAAACGCCCTCCTAGTCCATCTCTGGTTGGAGTTGTCGTGTTTTAGAGATATCCTCGAAACGAGATATTACAGTGGTATCAGAGCATAGTTCTGGCTCAGCCTGTGGAGCTAGTTGTCTATGACACCGGGGAAGAGGCCATATATTTGTTACAGAGGCAGGAAGTACAAAGACCGTGAGCGTATGTTGGAGAAAACCTACGGAGAGGGAGATTGTGTTCGGGTGGTGGACACAGAGCAGGAGGAGCCTGTGACAGACGCAGAACAGGAGGAGCCTGTGTTAGATTCAGAGCAGAGAGAGCCGATGGCAGATGACACTGAGGCCAAACAGTTTGGGGAGGCACTCCTCAAATCGGTACAGGATTTGGCGAGGCAGATTGAGGTGATGGGTCAGAGATTCACCGCTGTAGAGGCTAGACAGCGTGAGACCCCACGGGTATTCCAGGTAGGTGAGGGTTCAGGTATATCCCACCATTTGCTGGAGCATGGTGCTGCTCAGCGTGATACTACTCAGCCGATGGCTTCACATGCACCTACACGCTCTACCATGCCCACTTTCTTGGGAGCAGACATAGGGGCAGGGGCCCAGCAGGAGGCAGAGCCCGGACACATGGGCGAGTGTTTTGCAGAGTATCAGGCATATGGGCAGGAGTTCAGGGATGCTCTCTCGTTCCGAGATTTTGTTCAGCTCCAGTGAGACAATAGACCCCGCGACCATCATAGAGGGCACCGACATTATCATGATGGAGATAGCCACCGCACATCTAGCAGATTCCATTTGCCTACGTTTTGATGGGTCATCAAACAGTTCGACAAAGTCTTGGGTGGAGAAGCTGGACATCTATTTCCAGCTTAACCAGATGTCAGAGACGGAGGCCATCAAGGTGGCGACATTACATTTGGATGGTGAGGCCCAGGACTGGTGGTTCCATGGGATGGTCACACTCGGACACTCTACAGTGACGACGTATGCCGAGTTTACCAGGAGATTGATGGAGCGATTTGACCAGAGGGATCCGGAACAACACTTTGTTGAGCTGACGAGGCTCAAGCAGACTGGGAGCCCCAAGACATACATTGTAGATTTCTTGAGGGTTTCAATGATGGTGCCAAATCTATTCGCAACACGAATGATCTATATGTTTGTGGAGGGGTTAGCAGAGCCACTTCGTGGTTTAGTGAGATCTACTAGACCAGCTACAGTCCAGGATGCTATCAGCAGGACGCGGGATTTATAGGATGCATTGCCCAGGACTCGTACACCTTACCCCCAGAGACAGGGTTTCCAGTCCAAGGGGAAAGATGTGAGGGTTCCACCTCCAAAGGGGAATCCAGGACGGGCACAGATAGATGATGATGCCAGGAGGGAGCTGAGGAAGAAGTGGCTGTGCTTCACTTGTCAGGAGCCGTGGGCACCAGGGCATAGGTGTGCTGCTGGCAAAGCGCACTTCATTGAGGTCTTCTCCGATGATAGCAGGGAAGAGGATGGCGAGGAGGATGAGGAGGCAGGAGATAGTCAGACGGCCCAGGATCAGTTGCCACCTCCACCTCTAGGGACAGGAGGTGCAGCTTTTGCACCCACAGGAGGGACCCTTGCAGCCTTGCGAGGAGTTCCCAAGTATTTGACGCTGCGCGTACGAGGGACAGTACGTGGCCAGCGAGTGTCAGTTTTGGTTGACAGTGGGGCAACCCACAACTTCATTGATGCACAGATGGTCGAGCGGAGAGGTATATCGACCGAGAGCTTTGACGGATTTTCGATTTTGGTCTCGGGAGCCCAGACGATGCAGTGTGCCCGGTATGTTCCAGAGTTGGCAGTGACGATGGGTACCTACACTGTGACCGATCACTTTTTCGTGGTCAACATACCAGATACCAATGTGGTATTGGGTGTTCAGTGGTTGATTACTTTGGGGAAGGTCACCACAGATTGGGAGGGCTTAGAGATGGAGTGGGATGATAAGAAGACCGGGAAGCACGAGAAGATCCGCGGGATGCACACTTACCCACCTCAGACTGTTTCAGCACACCGGATGGAGGTAGATTTCCGGAAGGGAGACATAGAGTGGGCAGTTGAGTTGTGGGCATCAGACTCAGAGACCACAGGTCAGGCAGTCCATCCCGATATACAGGCCATCCTTGACAGGTATGAGGTAGTGTTTGGGGATATACCACCAGGTCGGCCACCAGACCGAGGGTTCGAGCACACCATAGAGCTTGAGTAGGGCATTCAGGCAGTGATTACTACCCCCTATAGGCATCCCAAAGCCTATTGGGATGAGATTGAGCGGGCCATCCAAGAGTTGCTGGCTCTTGGGCACATCAGACCGAGCACGAGTCCGTTTGCTTCTTCTGTGGTGTTGGTGAAGAAGGACAACACCCTGAGGATGTGTATTGACTACAGGGCTCTGAACAAGAAGACCCTGAAGAACAGGTATCCTATACCTAGGATCGATGAGTTGATGGATGAGATGAGAGGAGCCAAGTTCTTCTCGAAGATTGATTTGAGATCAGGGTACCATCAGATTCGCGTGAGGGAACAGGACATTCCCAAGACCGCCTTCAGGTGTCATTATGGGCACTTTGAGTTTTTGGTTATGCCTTTTGGGCTAACCAATGCACCAGCTACTTTTCAGTCTTGTATGAACCATATCTTCCGCAGTCATCTGAGGAAGTTTGTATTGGTCTTCTTCGATGACATACTCATATATAGTAGGACTTGGGAGGAGCATCTCTAGCATATAGAGGCAGTGCTACATAACTTGGAAGAGCAACAGTTCTATGCTAAGCTCTCCAAGTGTGAGTTTGGGATGACGGAGATGTTGTATTTGGGTCACATTATTGGAGTGGACGGAGTGAGAGTCCATGAGGAGAAAATTAGAGCCATCAGGGATTGGCCGGAGCCGAGGAACGTGACGGAACTTCGAGGATTCATTGGCATATGTACTTATTACAGGAAGTTCGTCAAGGGTTTCTCACAGCTTGCTGCACCCTTTACAGATTTGACGAAGAAGGGGGCTTTCAGTTGGTCGGATACAGCGCAGCGAGCCTTTGACAGGCTCAAGGAGGTGATGAGTAGCTTCCCAGTGCTTGCATTGTCAGATTTTACGTAGCCATTTGTTTTAGAGTGTCATGCGTCAGGAGAGGGGATCGGTGTAGTATTGATGCAGGGAAGACACCCTATAGCCTTTGAGAGCCGAAAGCTCCTTTCGCACGAGAGGTTGTATTCTATATACGACAAGGAGATGTTGGGCATTATGCATGCCTTGGCCAAATTTCGGCAGTATTTGGTAGGGAACAGGTTCAGGGTGAGGACTGATCACAACAGCCTTAGGTTCTTTTTGGAGCAGAAGCAGTTACAGGAGAGGCAGCAAAAGTGGATCAGTAAGATCCAAGCATATGATTTTGACATTGAGTATGTCAAGGGTAAGAATAACGTGGTAGCAGATGCCCTTTCACGTAGACTAGCCATGTTATCTCTTATGAGCTTGGATACAGATTGGAGGGCTCGACTATTAATGGAGTACTCCAAGGACAGATTTGCATGTGAGATTCTGGATGGACAGGTGGCAGATGACAGGTACAGGGTGGTCGATTAGATCATCTACTATAGGGACATGATCTTCTTGACTGAGGGATCTCAGCGTAAGAAGAAGATACTCCAGGCATCACCTGATTCACCATTGGCAGGCCATCAGGGCTTTACCAAAACCTACAGGGCCATTAGAGAGAGTTTCTCATGGAAGGGCCTCAAGGAGGATGTACTCCAGCAGATCAGGGAGTGCGATGTTTGTCAGAGGAACAAGGGGGAGATGAGCCATCCCGCAGGATTGTTGCAGCCTCTTTCCATTCTGGAGGGGAAATGGGAGAGTATCTTGATGGACTTCATCACAACGTTGCCCATGGTGCAGGGCAAGGATTGTATCTTTGTCGTCGTTGATTGGCTGACAAAGTATGCGCACTTTTTCGCCATATCTGCGGATTACACAGCAACACAGGTGGCTGAGCTGTTCTTCAGAGAGGTTTTCAGGCTACATGGTCTTCCTAAGACCATCATCAGTGACAGGGACAGCCGCTTCATGGGCGGATTTTGGGCAGGAGCTTTTCTGGTTAGTGGGGAGGAAGTTGACACCGAGTACCAGTTATCACCCATAGACAGATGGACAGACGGAGATAGTTAACAAGTGGCTGGAGGGCTACTTGCGTAACTATGTCAGTGGGCAGCAGCGAGCATGGCTGAAGTGGTTGCATCTGGGGGAGTATTGCTATAACACGACACATCACATGTCCATTGGTATGTCACCATTTTATGCTTTGTATGGGTATCATTCCTTATCTTTTGCTGATGTTCGGTGCTAGCAAGGCTCCTAGAGCCAAGATTTGGATCCAAGAGAGTCAGGACATTCTCCGAGCTCTCAAGGATAATATGGCTATAGCACAAAACCAGTAGAAGCTGTATGCCGATAGAGGTCGGGTGGAGAGACAGTTTGAGGTAGGGGACTTGGTCTACCTACGACTACAGCCATACCGACAGTGATCGCTGAAGCAGAAGGGAGCTGAGAAGCTCAAGCCCTGCTTTTACGGGCCATACAGGGTGATACACAGGATTGGACAGGTTGCGTATGAGTTGGAGCTGCCCCAAGGCAGCAAGATCCACAACGTTTTTCACGTATCATGCCTGAAGAAGGCGCTGGGGCAGCAGGTGACAACGACAGATGAGCTACCACCCACGGATGATGAGGGGCATTTGGTGTTGCAGCCAGAGGCTATTATTGATACCAGGGAGAGGCAGCCACGGAGCAAGACAGTCCGGGAATTCTTGGTGAGGTGGAAGAATTTGCCGAATGAGGATGCCACTTGGGAGAGTGAGAAGATTTTGCAGCATCCATCACTTCAGTTGCTTGAGGACAAGCAACATTTTGCCGGGGGAGACTGTAATATTCCTAATTAGTGACAGCTAATTGGAATATTCGATTTTGTTCAATTTTGTCGTCTATAGTTTATTAATAAATAAAAAGTGAGTGAAGAGGGTCTAACTCACTTAAGTGGAATAAAACAGCTTCCCTAGTAGCACAACGTTGTGACTTAGAGGGGAGCCAAGTGGGGGGCCAAGCACGACGTAGAGAGGGGGCACACGTATGCTCTGGAAGCTACTGCGCAGATGAGGATGAGCACGTGGCAAGAGAGAGAGGCTACGTTGAGGAGATAAGCCTTAGGGTTTTGGAGGAAGGCCAACGTTATAAAATAGGGAGGAGCCTTCTCATTTCATTCATTCATTGTTGATGATATTGAGCTGGTCATTTCGACTTCTTGAGCACGCTGGCTGTTTAGCTTGTCTGCAACACTGTTTAGTGCATTGAGTGTCTCCGATCGGAGATCTCGCCCTTAGCCCCGGGGGACTTAGAGTGCCTACTTGGTCGGGCAAGGTTATTTCTTCAGCATTTTGGGGGAGATTTTGGTGTTTGGTTTTGTTGCGGAGCCGTGCATTCATAGAGACTGCGCAGTCACTGAGAGGGAGGACGCAGTCCATCTTGAAGGTGTTCCGGATCGGGGTTTTTGCAGGAGATTTGAGCCGAGATTTTGAGCAGAGGATCAGCCTTTGCCTTTGGGAGGATTTTGGTGGAGTTTGAGGCGGTATTTCAGCCATTCCTATTTAGCCTCTGCGCAGAGCCTTGGAGGCCAGCGTAATTCCCCAAGGGGGTGTTTTTCGGAGGTCGGCCATTTCTGATATGGTTTCTGGGTTTTGTCGGGATTGGTGAGTAGAGGAGGATTCCATATTTTCAGCTCATTCTAGCAAGGGGAGCAGCCCCTAGTTATCAATTCACTTCAGTGGTAGCAGCTACATAGCAGTTTTCCAGCAGCTGGGACGCAGTTCAGAGAGCAGCCATTTCTGGTGTATTCTGAGAGTATTTCTTCACTTGCCTTGAGCAAGTCTAGTTGCCATCACTCTGATCACCTATTGTACCTCAGTATATTTCTCAGTTTAATAAAATGGCTTAACATTCCCTCTCTATATTTCTGGATGAGTTGCCGTACATTCTTTCTATGTTATTATATGTCTGTTGCACTGTTATTTTTATATATATTTGAGCATTCTAGTTCTATACCACTTGGTGTGTTCATTTTATACTCTTAGACAGAGTCTGGAAAGGGCCAGGTAGCCTCCAAATTTCGTCCTCTTTTCAGAGGCGGCATATCTGGTAAACGCCCTCCCAGTCCATCTCTGGTTGGAGTTGCCGTGTTTTAGAGATATCCCTGAAACGGGATATTACACTGCAACAACTAAAGAAGACGATGGCTCTGATGATGATGTAGCCATGAGTGCTCATGTGCCTTGAGAAAAGAGGTGGGGCGATATTGATCTGTAGAGAAGCTACAGATGGGAGGAAGTATCCTTGAGGTGCCCAACTCTTGGATCACATACGTGCTACAGAAGCCTTTAGACGGTAGCAGGGATGACTGGAGTCATTGGGTGCAAGGGATCACGGTGAAGCGGAGGGCAGAGCTGGGACATTGTAGAGGGAGAAGCGCAGTGCAGAGGCAGCAACAACGTAGAAGCAACAACACAAAAGGGCTGATGGGACTTCAGCAGTGCAGAGGAGGTAGTGCTTACACAATGTAGAGCTGTAGCAACGCAGTGGCTTCAGGAGGACAACGCAGAGCAGAGCTGAGGGAGCTTCAGTGATGAGATGCAGCCCGACTGACTTGTTTGTCAGTGATTGGGTAGGGGTCCTTCAATTGCTTACTTCTCAGCAACTGAGTTGCAGTGCAGTAGTTGGCAGCGACACAATGCAGCAATTTGAGAGGGAGTTGTAGTACAGATGTGGCAGTGACTGTGGTAGAGTCATGGGCAGCAGTACAAAGAGTAGCAATGCAGTGATGGAGGGTAGCAGGCCAAGCATCAGCGCGGGGATCGATGCCAGAGATTAGGGCAATGCTTTAGTGTGGAAGTATTGCTAGAGCACAATCCTCGCTAAGAGGGAGTGTTGAGATTTTGGGTAGCATCGGATGTGCTCTGGCTCCGAAATTTTGTGGAGGAGCTGGAGCACATGAGATCTCCAAGACCCAGAAAGCATTTGGAGAAATTCCATCTCGATTGATAGTTAATCAAATAATTAATCTTTTTAATTAAGGACCCTAAGTCTAACTTAGGAAAATTAAAAGATTAAAGTGAATTAAATTAAACATGTGATGAGAATGTTCTAAGTGACGTGGATCAAGTAGCTTCTAATTTTAGCCATTGATTAGAGATTATATCACGGCCGTTGGTTTGCCAACGAGAAAAGTATAAGAGAAGGGCTTAGGGTCAGTTGGAGGACACACACATTGGTAGAGCATTGAAGCTAAGTCGAAATTATAGGGCGTGGTTTGCTAAGAATTTCAAAGTGAGTTTGCAGTGCAGTGAGGGGCAAAGATTGGCGAGGGATGATCTGATCCGAGGCCAAGAATACAACAACGTCAGAGAGTTAGTGTACCAGGTAGCGTAGAGGCCAGCCAGAGCTATGCAGGTCAACCAGAGCCGCACAGAAGGCAGTGCAAAGGAAACAGGAACCCTTTAGGGGTGACACAACCAGTCATGGCAACGCAACGGCAACGTAAGCCCAGAGAGGGTGACACAGGCCCTTCCAGGGCAGTGCAGAAGCTGACGCAGGCCAGAAAGACTGACGCAGAGGGCTAAGGGACAACGTTGGGTTTTCCGGTGGGCCAAAAAGGGCTCGACTTCTGTAAATCCCATTTGAGGGTGTGAATCAGTGATATTTTTTGTCTTCGAGTGAAAGAGGTACTACTGTCGTGAAATTTCTATGTAGGGTGAACCATTTTGGTGCCTAGATATTGTTGTATTCAGATTCTTCATAATAATAAAACCCTCCAGAGCTAGCTGCACTGGTTTTCCCGCATTGGGTTTTTCTGGGGACATTTGTCCGAAAAATCTGTCACTTTGTCATGTGTGTGTTATGTTCAGTAAATGATCTGTAAATGTGCAGGCTGTAGTTGTGTTTACTTTGCTAATTTTACTGAATAATTTAGAAAATTAACTTGTAATTTAATTCAAATAGGAAAAGTAAATCAAGACATTGCAGTAGGATTTCTATGTTTAGAAATTTTCACATACGAATTTGTGGGGACTTCGATTCTAAATGTAAACAATTGTCTTCGTGGCATTTCCCCACAGAAACTTAGGTAGATCTTGATCATGTAACATTGCTTTTACACTTTCTTTGATGGATCTATTCTTTTGTTCTGCAACTCAATTTTTCTCGGGATAATATGGGACTATCGACTCCCTCTTCATCCCAGACTCCGTACAGAATGCTATAATCTCTTTGGATGTATATTCTCTTCCATTATCAGATCTTAGTATCTTGATTCTTCTTTTTGTAAGGTTCTCCACTTCAACTTTGAATTCTTGAAATTTTGTAAATACTTTGTTTTCGGTTTTCATTAAGTAAACCCGAGTCTTTCTCAAATGAGCATCTATAAATGTGACATAATATAGATGACCTCCAGGTGATTTAGGAGTCATAGGGCCACTTACATTGGGGTGAATGAGATCCAAGATTTCTTTTGACCGTGAAGCACTGCTTCCAAACGGTCTCTTGGTATTCTTACCCAATGCACATCCCTTGCATATTCCTTCATGATCTTCCTTTAGTTCAGGTATTCCATCTACTATGGAACTTAGAGTTGGAAGGATCTTGAAATGTAGGTGACCAAATCTTCTATGCCAAAGTTCACACGAGCTAATTTCAATGTGAACTAGGGCTTGGGCCATAGGAGATGTCAGTCTATGGAGTGTTCCTTCTTGAATGCCAATGAATTTAGCTTGTTCTAGACTTAAGTCTTTACTCCATACAACAATATTTCCATCAATGAAAGCTACTCTATCACCCTTATCTTCTAAGCTTGAAATGGAAAGTAAATTTATGCAAACCTGGAACAAATAGAATGTTGTTGAGGTGTATGTTGCTTCCATTTTCCAGCTTTATAGAGGTCGATCCAATACCCTTTATAGGATAGCTCTTGTTATCTCCAACTTCCACTGAATAAGTGGATTTTCCTTTTGATAGGGTGCTTGACCTATAAAATAAAAGTACTTTAGCATGAAACCCATGCTCCAATAACAATAATTTATTTTCATTTTATAATTTACAAGAATACATTTCATACTTATAAAGACCGAACCTAGTTACACATTTTTCAATAGAAGTTGTAGTTTTTGGGTAAGTCGAAGTTGCAGTTTCTGGGCAAGTCAAAGTTATAGTTGCAGTTGCAGTTGTTGAGTAGGTCGAAGTCGCTGGAAGGAAAAGTTATTCAAAGAGGAGGCATTGGCTTGGTCTTGGAGGGGTTCTTGGTCAAGGGTCTAGGTCTTGGAATTCGTTGATTGAAGATTCTATAAGAAGAAGAATTCTTGTGGGTTTTTCCTCTCAAGTTGGAGAGATTTTGGCCCTGGCTGATTTCCTACATCTTATGTCCTTTGTCTTATTGTTCTTTATGGTTTAGTAATAGTTTGATGAAGAAGAACACATAATAATAATCAAGTACAAGATGAACCTATTTAGGAAAAGTAAAAAGTCATCACAAGCAGTTATCATTATAAGAGAAATCATATAGTATCTCTGCCCTAGATTTCTCAACATGGTATCAGAGCTAAGGTGACAAGTCAAGGAAGGGCAGCTCAACAAGGGACACTGAAGATCTCAAAAATAAAGGTTCTAGAAGGATATCAAGGGCATCAAAGATTCAAGAAGGTTCTCTCATTCCCAATGCAATTTGAAAATAAAGGCTACTTCGTTATCTTGAAGGAAGTGTCAAAAACCCTAGATCGATCAAAGAATAAAGTTCATAGTTAAAGTATTCTTGGGATCCACGCTCAAATCATCATCTCAAGAAAGAAGACCTCAAAAGACCCTATCTCTACTCTAGAAAGAAAGGAGTTCGATCTAAAAGCATTTTGAAGATTACTCATCCAAGGAACGCTGGATCAAATGCATTGTCAACATCAAGAAGCATCAAGGCATCATCAAGAAGTCATCCTCGATCATCATCAACAAAGGCATCAAGTTGAGGATTTCATCTTCACTTGACAAGGAAGTATTTATACTTCTATATCTAAATCTAGTAAAATGACTTCATTTTGCAAGGAAATCAATAAGTTGGTTGGGTCATCAAACTTCTTTTCATGGAAAAGAAGGATAGACCTAGTCCTCAAGGAAAATGAAGGTATTAATCATGTCGAAGGGAAAGTCTCCAAACCATTTAAAGAGCAAGAACTATCTAAATATATGAAAAAGGATAAGGGCTCGAAGGATTCTCTCATCCCATATGTAGAAGGGTTGTAGACATCAAAAGTGATATATGATAAGTTAGCAGATTTATTTTCTGAAAGCTAAATAGGACAAGTCGTATCACTAAGATCTGAACTATACAATTTGAAATCGTAAAACTATGAAGGGATATCTACATGTCTTACTAAAGCATCTCAAATAATGATTCAACTTCAAGATCTATGAGAGACAATATCCGATAAAGAAATGATTACCATCGTTCTAAATGCTCTAACTGATGAACAAGGAAACCTTGTATCAAAGGCCTTAAAAGAGGAGAAATCTATTCCTTTCAATAGTTTGTGGTCACTATGCAAGAGTGAAGAACATAGGTTGAAGGCAAAAAGTGATACAAGATCAGATAAGTAGGTTCAAACATTTGCTATCATGTTAAGAAGCAAAGGGATATTTTGCAAGTTTGGTGTTTAGAAAAAGAAGAAGATCAATATGTCAAAGATTCAATGTTATGGATGTCATGAATATCGGCACTACAAGAGAGATTGTCCTAAGCTCAAGAAGGAAAACAACAAAAGAGGAAGGGAAGCAACCCATATCACTGAAGAAGTGGAAGAATCTGAAAAGAAGAAATCCAAGGAGGAAGTAAAATATCTCTACTACTATTGAGATAAGTCTTCTCCACCTAGTTCTTTTCAATTTTTTATGAAATATAACTATCATGGTAAGAATCATTAGAAGCATGATAGGATGCATCATGTTAGGAGATGGCATCATAGAAGCATACGATTGAAAGCAAGAGCTCGTAACATCATCATAAATAGGCATGAAAGATAGCTGGAATAGAAGTACATGGCAACCACCTATAGAAGGATGTAGCTCTTGGTAACATCATTAGAAGCGTAAGTAATACTTATGGGAAGAAGAAAGTCATCTAGTATAAGAGCTCATCATACATGACTCAAGAGGAGCATTTGCCGAATGTGAATTATCAAGACCCTCCGTTGGAATCTTCACTGGAAGGTTCACCTATTGATAGGAGCAAATGTTTCATCGATAATTCCACCTTGTATGGGATTCATGGAGTAAAGGTATGATGTCATAAGATGTGAAGCAGTTTAAGATGATTAATGTTCGTTCAATCAAGGAAGCTGCTGAAGGAAGTCTAGATGACCAAAAAGAAGATATGAGTTATGTATGGATAAAAATCGAGTCATGTGATATGGTTGCAGGGATAAATGCTCTACCTCGAGAGCATGATCAAAAGAAAGGATCTCCTCCTTTGGAAAAGATGTAGGAAGGCATGGGTCACACATTGACTAGATGAAATCAACATAATATGTCCTCATACGAAGTATGAGGTGGTTGAAAAAATTCGAAGAACTCTGTTTAGAAGTTCATAGCAGAAAATGTGTGAAGAAAGAAAGGAAAGAGATCATGAAATATGAAACTATAGAGAAGGAGATCAACATCCAAGAACTAAAGAGGTTTGGACTATGATATCTCCATGGGAAAGATATAAAGATTCTGATGAAGTTTGAAAAAAAAAGAGACCTTTGATGTAGTATATCTTTTGGAGATGTGTCAATATGTATGTGGGATGCTGATGCAAATTGGAAGATGTCACGATGAAAGACCATCACAAAGGTAATTTTGATTTAATGATCATTTCGTATTTTTGAATAATATTTGGATGGGCTTATGCAGGGTTTCTAAGAGGAAAGCATGGGATGTCTTCCACGATTTATATCCATGTAGCAGGATGAAGGATCCTTAAGGAAACATGGCATGAAGAAGGAAGCATGGCATGAAGGAACACCAGATATGGATTAATGGATCACTTTCCAATGAAAGGAATGATAACATGACTGACATGACTCTTGGATGCAAGTGATGGATGGTTTGTGCCCTATAAAGAAGTCCCGAAAAGATGTAGACTATATAACAAAGAAGAAATTCATGACATCAAAGGAAGGAGGTCTACATGCAGCTAGATATTCCCATGATCTCCATTTGAAGAGCTGCTAGAAGCAAGTCTTTGATCAAGAGGGAGCTTGGTCAAGTCCCTAGTTAAGAGGGAGATTAGGTACATTCCTTTAGTGGAATAGGTATGTCCTCCCTACGATTGAGAGGGAGAGATATACACATCATTCTTATCTTCACTTGGGAAGACATAATGGAGGATAGGGTAAGCATCTAGCATCTGCTACTCTTTGAGGATGTGTTAGGGCATCCAAGATATGAGTAGTCATAAAGGAACGATATTCTTTGAGGATTGGGAATCCAACAGAAGAATAATCCCGATGGAACATACTGTGATCTTGTGGAGAGATAAAGCTGTTAGTGAAGGCCTTGCTGTGACAATGTTGGATCTAAGTTGCACGAAATGGGGAAACGGAAACGAGTACGAGTATAAAACGCGACCTCCCAAAATTTTGGAAACGGGGAAATGTGATATATATATAAGGAAATTTAAGAAATATGTGCAATTTAAAACATACATGATACATTTTAATTTATTACATTATGGTTAAATTGTCCAATTTCAATGCATAACTATAAGTCTCTAAATTTACATGACATTTACACATGAATGATCACATAATGAAAATAGAAATATCCAAAATCAGCCATGAGAAATTTCTAATTTCTTGTCTCGTGCTTGATTGGGAGTCTCCTGCTGCATAGTCAATGACCTTAGTGCTCTTGATTAAATACAAGTTCCATACCCTAGTACCCTAGGTGCTCTTGATTATTGGGAGTCTCCTCTGCATAGAGGGCTTGGTTCCCTTGATTAAATAAAAGTTCCATATCCTAGTACATGACAAAATGCAATGGGAACATTGCAATCTTCCCAATCCTGAAATCCTGAAAAAATGATAAGTTTGCCGGATTTTGAGTGAGATCTAAAATTCTACTTTCTCCATACGAAATCCAATGAGGGCGAAACCACTCTCAAACATTTTGAGTCATTTCATGGTAATGTTAAAAATTTAAGTAAAAGGATATCCTTTTACTTTAAGAATTTAACATTACCATGAATTGCATATCAACACTAGGGCCAAAGCTTGAACATTAGGCTGTCCTACTCAAAAAGTTTTGTTTCCAATCTTCAATAGCTCCCTCTATCACTCCTGAATTGGCAAGGAGCAAAAAAAAAAAGGTTTCCTGGCGGTACTGTATGCAGAAATGCGTTTCTGTTTCATTCCCCCCTGGAAATGACCCTCTACCCAACGTTTCCAGCAATATAATGTTGGATGATATGATGCTATACAGATGGGTTACCAATCCACCTTTTTCTTATGAGAATTCTTGTATGGATTATGAATACCTCCCTAGTTAAGAGGGAGCGTTGAAATATGTAACTAGGTTTGGTTTTCATAATGACAAATGTAATCATGATTTTATGTATTAATGAAAAGAGAAAATAAATTTATCATTGTAAGTCTTGAGCAATGGGTTTTATGTTCAAGAGAATTTATTTTTATAGGTCAAAGCACCCATTGAGTGCTTCTAGGTTTGTTACAAAGTCATTGAGTCATTGTCATGTATGAATGACCCATTTGGGCATGTTACATATTGTAAAGAAAAATTTATTGAGTCCTAATCAAGTCAAAAGACCCTCCAAGACCTCGTCATGGCACAAAGTTCAAGTCGTCCTAAGGAAACTTCTAGTCGGTCTGAAGGAAGCAATTTGACCCTATGTGAATCCTATGTAAAGAAGACCTCAACCTCATTTGGAAGACACACTCACACTCACACAAGTTTAATCTTAAGGACGAAAAGAAGTGCGAAGAAGAGGAAGACAAAATAAGGAGAAAAGTTGAAGTTTTGGATTTCGTTTTGGGCTACGTATCTCCACACGTGCGGAGGAATTAGGGCACAAATTGTTGCAGTGGAGCCGAGTTGCAGAATTGAATTTAGGTCACCAAGAAGAGTTGTTTTGGAAGTTGAATTCTCTAGGAGAGAGAATCTACACAAGCGAAGGAGAGAAGTTGCAGTTTTTTGGCATAACGAAGTTGCAGTTGCAATTTCTAGTTGCAATCGCAGTTGCAGTTTCTGGGCAAGTCAAATTTGCAGTTGAGGTTGCAGTTTTTGGGCAAGTCGAAGTTATAGTTGCATTTGCAGTTGCTGAGTAGGTCGAAGTTGCTGGAATGAAAATTTATTCAAAGAGGAAGCATTGACTTGGTCTTGGAGGGGTTCTTGGTCAAGGGTTTAGGTCTTGGAATTTGTCAATTGAAGATTCTATAAGAAGAAGAATTCTTTTGGGTTTTTCCTCTCATGTTGGAGAGGTTTTGGCCCTGGTTGATCGCCTACATCTTGTGTCCTTTGTCTCATTGTTATATATGGTTTGGTAAATATTTGATGAAGAAGAACACATAATAATAATCAAGTACAAGAGGAACCTAATTAAGAAAAGTAAAAAGTCCTCACAAGCGGTTATCATTATAAGAGAAATCATCTAATATCTCTGCTCTAGATTTCTCAACACTCCCATCGGTGAAAGTCTGTAAAGAGAAAGGGATGTTGATTGATGTGATAGTGGGTCTTTGTCCCATTGTTGTCATTTGGTTTAGTAGTTGTTCCTTAGGTACCCCTCGTAGGACCCCTGCTAGATTGAGTGGTAACATTTTTGGTGCCTTAGTCGGGTACACGAGACGCGTGTCTTGTTCCCCATATGACAATATTGACATATCACTCTTGTCGACTCCATTGGAAGAACGAAGCCCTAGTTCTTCATTGAACTTTAGGGTCAATGCTTGTAGGGTGAAACAATCATCTCTATAAGCATCTCTAATTTCATCTTTGCGACTCCTACATAATTGATATGTAAACCTTATAGGAGATCTTGTTTTGACGAATTCCCTGCTTTGGATTTTGCTTCCATCCCTTGGCACCCTTGTTTGATGGTGATCCACTCTTTGCAATAAACCATGTAGCAAGGTTCGTTGCATATGCGTCAAAGGCTAAAGTGATTCACCAAGATGTCCTTATATTGCTATTCATGAGATCCCTCCAAGGTCATAGTTCATGGCTGTGAAAATTGTACTGCAGTGTATTGGTTTATTTTCTCCTACTTGATTTAATTTATACAAGTTATTTTCAAAAATTAGATTCAGAAAATACTGAAAATAAACACAACTATAGCCTACACATGCAGATCATTTACTGAATAATTCACTCATGCAACAAAGTGACACATGGATTTTTGGACATAAGTCCTCGGAAAAACCCAAAGTGGGAAAACCAGTTCAGCAGATATGAGGGTTTTACTATTAAGTAGTTATGAGTACAACAAATCTGGGTTCCTAAGCCTCGTTGGTTGTTGTTCCTGTGATTTGCACTGAAATTCTGTGTCTTATTCATCGAGTTGCAGTCCTCACATTTGCTGAGATAATCACCAAAAATTCTTGACTGAAACAAATGAGTTTGCCTTTATATTTATAGTGGTTTGTCATCTTTGAAAGGACGTGATTGTTGGGGAAAAGGGCTGACATGAGAGTGTGAGTGTAGGTCGGCTCACAATTAATTAATTTTTTTTTAACTTAAAAATTCAGTATCTCATCAACCACTGGGAGTTTGAGGGCAAGTGAGGGCTTGTTAGAAAGAGGAAAAAATCCTCTTCAAGATGGTCTAGGGCTCATTGTGATTGGCTGCCTCCAAGTTTCCAAAAATCATTTTTCTTTGTAACTGTCCTTGAATTTTTATGTGCAGAAGGTGATTGGGACAACATGTCTTCTTTGTTTGGCTTTTCCATTGTTGGGCTTCTCCATTGTTTTGACTGTAGGATCATAATGTCATCATGTAGGACATCAACAATGAGTGCATCATGCATGTCTTCCAACCATCAACTAAGATATTCGACGTCATCATCTAGTCTTCCAACCTTCATTAAGTACCATCATTAAGTGTGGTCATTCAAGAGTATGACATCATCACGAGTATGGCTTCATCAAGTATAATCCTTCACATCAAGGGCTTGTATATTGGCACTTAGGGTCTATATCACCAATCAAGGCACATGATTGGTACTTGGCAATATTATAGTTGGTTCAAGTGCTTCTTAGGGCAAGACCTCTTTGTCTTGACAATTTCGTGAGTTGACATCATCATTGATGGCATCCTTGTTAAACAAGAGTCATGACATCATCATCTGGACCCAGGCATCTCAAGAATATTGACATCTCGGTTAATACCATATTGACATCAATGACAACCTTAACCAACATGACAGACAAGTCAAGTTGCCCTCCACCACTGAAGCCTCCTGGATGATGAATCACGCTGTCCTCTTGGAGACACTGTCATGTTGCCACACTGCATTGCGTGAGCCCAACTTCTCTGCGCTGCTGCCTCCACGCTGCTACTGCCTCTGCATTACGCTGCTCCCTCTTCAGCTCCACAACTCCTCTTGCTCTTCAATGTGGTCATCTGCAACCATCTCCTGACTCATCCCGCTACCGTCTTAAGGCTCCTGTAGCTCGTATGTGATCCAAGAGTAAGGCTGACTCAAGGATCCTACCACTCAATTTGGATATGCTAAATAACCATGTCACCCCACCTCTTCTCTCGAGGTGCATGAGCACTCATGGCTGCATCATCATCAGAGCCATCGTCTTTTGTTGTTGCAGCCTTGGAATCAGAAGCTCCTTTGTCCTTCTTCTTAGGACAACTGTTGGTGAAATGACCAAGATCACCACAGTTAAAGCACTGGACCTTGGAGAGATCCTTCTTCTTCTTCCCTTGCTTCTTTTCCCTTGATGTAAGGGCTGCATCCTCCTCTTCTTATTTCTTCACTCTTGCTGATCAGCTTCCTCCAATATTGGATTGCTTCTTGGTGATCCTCTTGAGCTCCTCTTAGTGGAGAATAGCCCACATATTTTCCCATGATGGTAATGCTGCCCTTCCCAGAATGCTCTAGACAAACGTTTCCCATTCTTCAGAGACAGCATTTAAGGCTGTCCTCACAAGGAGCCCTTCATCTGGATTAGCACCCATGCCAATCAGTTGGTCACAGATAGCTTGAAGTCTGAAGAGGAATGGATCTATCTCTTCACCCTTCATCATTTGGAACATACACGTCTGATTCTCAAGAAGCATCGTTCTTTGCACAGAACCTCCTTGGTACATCACTTCTAAAGCTGACCACATGTCATGTGTTGTATTCTTACCAGTCACATGAGGAATCACGTGATCCTTGACTCCGTCTATGATCAACCTCTTGTCCGTGCTTGATTCTCTTCATACTTCTTGAGTGGATCTGGAACAGTTGGCACATCAAGTGTCTTCTCTGCATGATCTTTGAGACCATACTCATCTAGAACTGAGAGGATTCTGGTCTTCTAGATAACATAGTTGGACATGCCATCCAATCTATCTTGATCCCTCAATCCATATCGAGCCATCTTTGCTCAGATCTGAAGCAAGCAGTACTTCTCCCTCTGGATCTGGGTTTCTTGGTGACTAGAAACCCTCTAGTAACTGCTTCTTTCTGCAAACTGACTTCCCTCTTGGAAATCTTCCACCAAAACTCAAATGGACAGTATTCTCCGATCCTCCTGATTGAATCTTAGATCTGTTTGGCTCAGATCTGCTGAATGACTGTCTTCCTCCTGCCTATGTTGCCTGAGCTAGGCACAATTCTGCACTTGCAGAATCTCTACCCCACTAGCACTACTAAAGATCTGAAGCACTGCTTCCAAAACTTGGCTGAATTCTTCTGCAACAAAAGGAGTGACTGGACAACATCCTCCTGGTTGGCCCAGCGCAGTACCAGCGTGGCTCAGAAGTGGACTGCGTAACCCTAGATTGGGTGATGCAGTCCTTACGCTGCCCTGGGAAGGGTCTGCGTAAGCCCAAAGGCCTTCTGCAACTTCAATGTTGTCTTCTTCTGGATCCGCGTCCTCCTGTTGTCAAGATGTCCTTTCCGTATCTGTTGCTTCTTCTGCCACCCTGTAGAAAAAATATTTCTTCAGCCGATTTACTGGAGATTCAACTTGATCTGCTATCCCTCTGATACCATGTGAAACTTCTATTGCAGTGTATTGGTTTATTTTCTCCTACTTGATTTAATTTATACAAGTTATTTTCAGAAATTAGATTAAGAAAATACCGAAAATAAACACAACTACATCCTACACATGTAGATCATTTATTGAATAATTCACTCATGCAACAAAGTGACACATGGATTTTTGGACATAAGTCCCCGGAAAAACCCAAAGAGGGAAAACTGATTCAACAGATATGGGGGTTTTATTATTAAGTAGTTCTGAGTATAGCGAATCTGGGTTCTAACCTTGGAAAACCCGACAGAGAATAAAAGATATAATATCTGCAGCTAATCTGAAGATCTAGTGCCAAATATCTGACTGATCCACACCCTCAAACAGGATTTACAGGACTCAGCTCGGATCTGGCCCTAGAAACCCTTAGCGCTGCCCCTGAAGCCTCAGCGTTAGCCCTGCTACCCTTAAATGCCACTGCGTAGCACCAGAAGGGACTGCGTCACCCTTGGAAGGGTCTCACAGTCTCATGTTGGCCCTAAAAGCCCCTCTGCATGATTTCTGAAGTCTCCTAGTGCCTCTGCGCTGTCCTGCGTAGCGGCTGTGCAACCCTTGCGTACCTGCTGCCTTGTTTCTCTATGTTGTCCTTGAGCTGCTCCTCTTGCCTCTTGCTGTCTCTTGGCTCTTGGAATCAGATCATTTCCTCAGCTAATACTACCCCTCACTATAGGAAATTCCACTGGAAATTCTTAGCAAACCCGCCCTAGAATTCCAGATCTATTCCTCAGTTCTACAGAAAATTGTGTGTCCTTAACTGACCCTCAAGCCTTTCTCTTATACTTTTTCATTGAATCCTTCAACGACCGAGATTAAATCATCCATCAACGACTGAGATTAAAAGATTGCTTGATCCATGCGACTTAAGACAATTTCAGCACATGTGTTAATTAATTCACTTGAATTATTTTATTTTCCTAAGTTAGACTTAGGAAATCCATTAAAATAATTAATTATTTGAATAACTTGAACACAACTTGAAATTTCTCAAATCCATTTATGGGTCTTGTAAATGAACTGTACTTTAGTCCCTCCACAACATTTGGGATCTAGAGCACAACTGATGCTACCCCAAATACACAAAATCTCAACAATGGCTACATAATTGCAAACCTAGGAGGATCACATCTATTGAAGCAATCTTTGATGGCTTTCTTGAACATTTTCAAGCATGCCAACCATTAAATAATCAAGAGGAAACCTTCATTGAACATCATGAATATCTTGGAAGAAATGATCCCACTACCTCTTTGGAATTTGATATCAATGATTACTTACATATTGAAGAGGGGAAATGGGAGGTTCATGGGCATCGTTTTGACAAGGACCCTATCTATGACACTGATGATGATGATATCCATAGGACCCTTGTCCTTCCTCACAATCTTGGGAATGTGGTTGAGTTGCATGTGGACCCTTTCCTCAATCCTTATTGCACTATCACTAATAATGAGGAATCCTCTCTCTCTCTCTCCTAAGTATGATCATCATGGGCAACCTGCTTGTCGTGTCTCTCCATGTCATCATGACCTTATGGTGGCCACAAAGACAATATAAAAGATAGGAACCATGATGAGGATGATATGCTTGAGGTTGTCATTCATGACAAATTTATGAGCTTAATTGTTGATATCTCTATGCTTTGGTTGAAGGAGAGGATCCTATGGAGTAGTTTGCATCCCTTCATTCCCTCTTCACCCATGATCCTCCATGTGTGGTCATTTTATTTTCCTGCCTCCCACTCTTGTGACCTTCCATATGGCCATTCCTGCCCTTGCCTTTGGATCTATTGCATGAGCAAGCAGAGGAGCAGGTGTTCTCATATTGATTGGATGATATGTTAGTTACATTGGGTCTATGATTACACTTAGCACTTGCATGATGTATTTGCATATTAAAGTAGGATGCATTCCATATTGATTTTGCATTAGAAATTAACATCATATTATGTTTATCATGCTAGATTAGGTGCATTTAGATTAAATTTGTATTCTAGAGTAAATTTTCTTTCTTATTGATTTTATGGACTAGCAAAAGCATGGGCGATCAAAGGACATCGTAAAAAGCATGCTGCCTTGTTTGCTTCATCTTTGATGTGCAGGTAACAAGTCTGCGGTCCCAAGAGATTCCTGGTGTTCTCATGACCTTCCCATTTGAGTACATGGTTCATGCACTCTACTGAGAGCTCATGTCCTAGTTGGAGCCAGAAGTTACCCACCACTAGTGGGTGACCCCTATAGGATAGTTTTTCTCCTTGATTTGTTTTCAGGCGACAACCAACAACCCCTTGCAACAGCCAGATAGCTCGATGTGCCACCATTCTGTGAAAATTTCAAATCTGAAATACTAATGCAGTGATAGATTTATTTCACCTACTTATTATTATGATAAGTTATTTACAAATTTCTTTCAGTAAATTCTGAAATAAATACAACTGCAGTAATCACTTAACCAGAAGCAGAGAATAGAACAGAACACATATAACGCAATAGAAACAATCACATGTACATAGTTGTTTTTGGACAATTGTCCCC
This sequence comes from Pinus albicaulis, assembly GCA_034641835.2. Classification (NCBI taxonomy): domain Eukaryota; kingdom Viridiplantae; phylum Streptophyta; class Pinopsida; order Pinales; family Pinaceae; genus Pinus; species Pinus albicaulis. The sequence continues at coordinate 418,433,198 of CM076578.1, forward strand.
GGAAAAAACCAATGTGGGAAACCCGGTGCAACAGATGAGTGTTTGTAGTATTCTTCAACAATGAATTTCTTTTACAAGAAATAGTCAGGAACCTCTCTTAAGAATACACCTGAGATAAATTATCTGAATCCTCTTGGAGAATTTCTAACACCCGAAAGACACCCTAGCTCCCTTTGCGTCACTCCGTGTGATTCTCTGTGTACTCACTACGCTGGACTGTGTCACCTTGCGTGGGAACTCAGTGCTGCTGCTCAATGCTTTCCTCTGTGGCCCTCTGTGTCCTCCTCTTGCCTTTCTATGTCACTGCTGACTTCCCCTTCCTTCGTCTGCTTCTGCAACTCTGCCCTGCAACTCTCCCTCTGAAATCGAATTGTATTCCTTCAGAATCGATTTCCTTCGGGTATTGAGTGTGTGTCTGGCTTCATTTCCAAATGACCCTCAAGCCTTCTCTTATAATCCTCTCGTTGATGAATCAACGACCTAGATTAGATCTCTAATCAATGGCTAAGATTAAAACATGACTTGATCTTCGTTCTCTAGAAGATTCTCACTTTGTTTTATTAATACCCTTTAATTATTTAATTTCCCTAAGTTTAGACTTAGGGTCTTCATTCAAATTATTAATTATTTTAATAAAGCATGAACCGAGTGGAATTTCCACAAATGGTTTTTGGGTTCTTTGGAATACTGATGTCCAAGCCTCCTCACAAAATTTGAGACTTGGAACACTTTCCAATGCTACAAAAATCAACACTCCCTCTTAGCGAGGAAAGTGTTCTAGCAAAATACCAACTGCATTTGCTCTGACCTGAAGCATCTACTGCGTTGCTGATGTCTCGGCTGCTGCCCCTCACCTGCAGGTTGCTGCCCATGGCACCATCATTGTCACTGCCTCATCCATCCTGCAGCTCCCTCTGAATTTCGAGCCTATCCATTCCTCCTACTGGAATGGATTCTTGACCATCCCCATCTTTTCTCTGAAGTAAGCAAACTTAGTCTTACCCAGAGCTTTTGTGAGGATATCTGCCACCTCCTCTCCTGTAGGAATGTACTTCAATTGTACTCTGATGAAGTGACACCTGATGTCAATGTGCTTCGACCGATCATGAAACACAGGATTTTCAGAGAGCTTGATGCAACTCTGATTATCACACAAAATGCTGGTCACTTCCATCCTTTTCTTGAGTAAGTTCATGAGCAACTTACGAAGCCATATGGCCTCACACGAAGCTATGCTAGCTGCCATATATTCAGCCTCGGCTGAGCTCAATGCCACGGATTTCTGTTTCCTACTGCACCAGGAAATCATTCTTGATCCGACACTGAAATAGTACCCACTCGTACTCTTCCGATCTACTAGACTTCCAGCCCAGTCTGCGTTAGTGAAATCACTCAACTGGATGTCATTGCCCTTGGTGTACTTCAATCCAAGCTCGACTGTCCCCCTCAAGTACCTAAGAACATGTTTGGTTGCTGCCCAATGAGCCCTCCTTGGTTCTACCATGAACTGACTGAGGATATTCACAACATAACCGATGTCTGGTCTAGTATTGACTAGGTACATCAACGATTCTATGAGCTGCCTATACAAGGTAGGATCAGCCTCATCATCCTTGGACATATCGATTTTCTTCCAGTTTGTGATCATTGGTGTAGCCATGGGTCTACAGTCCTCCATCTGAAATCTCTTCAGAATATCTGTAGTGTATCTTCCTTGCCTAAGGAAGATTTCTCCCTTCTGCTGCCAAAATTTGAAAGCTAGAAAATAGTGCATCTCCCCTAGATCCTTCATGTCAAATTCTGTTGCTAGATTTTCCTTGCAGTCTTTGATGAGCCTAGATTATCCAATCAGAAACAAATCATCTACATATGGCACCAATATTAGAGGCTCATACCCTACTCTCAGATAGTAGAGATTGTGATCTGCGTCAGTCTTGACAAATCCCATCTTCTGCCGGTAGCTGTCAATTTGACCATACCAAGCTCTAGGGGCTTGCTTCAGTCCGTGCAAGGCTTTCTTATGCCTGCACACATGAGTTTTTTGCTCATGCGTCTCAAAGACCTCTTGTTGTTCTATGTATACTTCCTCTTCTATCACCCCATTCAAGAACGCAGTCTTGACATCCATCTGGTGAATCTCCCATCCCATCTGCGTTGCAAGGGATATGGCAGATCTGATTGAAGTATACCGAGTTATTGGGGCGAAGGTCTCTTCATAGTCTATCCCTTCCTTCTGAGCATACTCCTTAACTACAAACTTGCCTTTAAATTTCTCTATAATGCTATCTGCAACATATTTAATCTTGTAGATCCATCTCGAATCTAAAACCGATCTGTCCTGAGGTCTAGGGAACTATTTCCCAGACATCATTTGTCATGGTGGAGCTGTAATCCTCCACCATCGCATCTACACACACCTGATGTTGAGCTGCCTCTTGAAAACTAGAGGGTTCTCCAACCTGTGCTACCAATGCATGGTACTTGTCTTGTTGTCTACACTGGCTCTTCTAATTTCTAGGAGCTCCAACAAACTCCTCTGCATCCCTCAACAAACTCCTCTGCATCCCTCAGAGTTTGTTGTAGTTCTCTGCTTGTCCTTCCACTGGTGGTGGGTGGATTTACCTGCTCTCCTTCTTGCACTTCCTCGAGAAAGATACCCTTAGGATCCTTGTGCCCAGGAGAGGCACTAGAGCCATCTTCCGCTGGTCCAGCCACATATACCCTTAGGATCCTTGTGCCTGGGAGAGGCACTAGAGCCACCTTCCACAGGTCGTTGTGGCGGGACCAGCGGATCCTCCTCAGACTGCGTAGCTGAAGACATTTCTCGGGATTCCCTGAAGGCTCTTTCCTTCATGAACTTCATGTCATGTCTCACTACTATCTTCCTACTCTCAGGAATATAGATGTGGTAAGGCTTTGCATTCTCGCTATACCCCACCAAATATCCTTTCTCTACAGTCTGATCCAACTTCCTCCTCTTCTCATCGAGTACATGGCAATACGCTATACTGCCAAATATTCTAAAGTGGCTCACTTCAGGCTTTTTGGCAGTGAACACGCTCTTAGGAGTAACCTTACCCATTGCGTTATGAGGAACCCTGTTCTGCACATACACGACTGTATTACAAGCCTCAACCCGCAAGAATTCAGGCATGTCTTGATCATACAACATTTCCCTTGCAGCTTCGACAATAGTCCTGTTTTTCCTTTCTGCAACTCCATGCTGCTTTGGATTATACAGAGCGTTCCATTCTCTTTTGACGCCTTCCCTTGCGCAAAACCTGGTGAAGTCCTTGGCAATGTACTCTCCACCATTGTCTGATCGCAATGTCTTGATCCGCTTTCCTGTCAGATTCTCCACAAGAGCTTTAAACTCCTTGAATCGATCAAAGACCTCGTCTTTAGTCTTTAGAAAGTAGATCCATGTCTTTCTAGAATGGTCATCGATGAAGGTGACAAAAATTTTTGCACCACTAAGAGCATTCGTGGGCATTGGTCTGCAGATGTCTGAATGTATCAATCCTAACACACTCTTGGCCCTATCGCTACTTCTATGATACACTGCCTTGGCATACTTTCCTAATATGCACCCTCTGCAGACATCGTCTTGCTTGGTGCTAAGTTCTGGAGCTCCTGTGACACTCTTCTTGACAATTTTCAAGGCTCCATGATGTAGATGCCCCATTCTTCTATGCCATAACTCATTCAAATCTTTCTCATCAGTACTGCCTATCAGAGCCATTGGGGACTCGAGCTATAACTTGTATAGTTTGTGGCTCCTGACTTCAATTTGTGCCTTCTTTTTCCAACTTGGGTGTTTGATGTAAATTTTGTTGCCAATAAAGTAAATGTCGTAACCTTTGTTCTGAAGCTGAGACACAGAGAGTAAATTCATCCCCAACCCTGGTACATGTAGCACATTGGTGGCCCGAAGCTTGTTGCTAGCTTTTGTTTGAAATATTATGGTACCTCTTCCAACAGGGGTACATTTTTCCTTATTTCAAATAGTGATTTGAAAATTCATCTGCTCCTCTTGGTAGTTTGAGAAGCATTCTCGAACTCCCATCATACGAGCAGATGCTCCACTGTCAATATACCAGATCTCTGGAGAGGCCATACTTGACACACAAGAAAATTCCTCTTTTAGTTTGGATGCCAGAACTGAGATGTCATGATCCCTCTGTTCCTCCATGAGTTCCGGAGAACTGCGTGAACCTGAAGCTAACAAAGTTCCTTCTCAAGTTAAATACTCCAGAAGACTTGGAATATGAAAATATCTATGACGATACAAATATTATATTAGGAAGTATGATGAATGAGATGAGATGATTGATAATTACAAATGAGACCTGCTTATATACCTAGGCAGGTGCCTCTTCACGAAAAGTCATGTCTCATCAGACATGGCCTTTCAACCTAATTACTAATTAACTAATTAATCATTATTTACATTATTTTATTCATTACATTGCCTTCCTCCTCAAAAAGATTTGTCCTCAAAGCTTGTTTATGAAAGGCCTTGATTTCTTTTCCTGCTACGAATGTCTTCTCGTCGTGGGGCAGTCATCCTTATCGATACAAGTTGATATGATCCTGTGAGTGACAAACAAAACTGTTGCACTAAGAATGGATCAGACCATCCTAAATCAATCTTCTGTGGACTCTTGCGATGACTGGGAACTTGTGACGACTTGTTATCACATGAATGGATTGCACTGACATTAGTATTCTTCAAAAAATCATCTTCTTGTTTTTGTTTAGAATACGTAGCTTGCTCAAGTTGTCTTCTCCCGTGATTTGGATGTCGATAGGGAACCTTTTTGGTTTGACTTCTTTGAGTTTCTTCTGGCGAGGATGTTACTGAGTTGGTTATAGAACTTTCACCTAGAATGTTCCTCGTCTGAACTGCAACATCTAAGTTTGTATCTTCTGCAACTTGCATGTCTGCTTCTTGAGTTGTGACCTTTACTGGACCAATGTTCGTTTTTTCTTCAACTTGAACTTCTACATTTGAAGGTTTCGATGATTCCTCTTCAACAAGCTATTGCACCTTGTTTTCTAATGACTTCTTGTCTTTCTTCAACTTCTTAATTTGCCTTAGTAATTTTTCGTTGTGGTCTTTGAGGCGAGCAACTCCTTCATTCTTGTTAGTGGTGATTTTTTCAACTTCTCTTTGCAAATTTTGTATTGCTTTTTTACTTTCTGGAAGAACTACTCTTGAGATATCTAATATGTCTTCCGGTGTTACTGAATTCGGCTTCACTGTGACAGCTTGTAGCGTTATTTTTTTCTTTTTGTAAGAAAATGTCAAAAACTTCTTTTTCGTATCTAAGATAAATGACCCTAGGGATTCCATCCATGGTGAACCCAACACAATGTCACTTTCGTTATAAAATAAGGATTTCACGGTAAATTGCGAGATAAAAGTATAATCCCCAATACTTAGTTGTAGATTATTTGTCGTATTGTTTGTCACTTGTGTCAACAAAGTTTGTTTCAATTATATTCAATTCAGGAATCACTAATTGGTTAGCACATTTAGGACTAACATAATTACTCCCTTCAGTAGGACTGATAGAGATTATAATATCTCTTCCTGCGAGTGATCCTTTAATTATAAACAGTGTATCAACACATTTACTAAAGGTTTTAGGAAATGTTTCATTATTGATCTCCATTTTTTCTTCTTTCATTATTTTCGAATTCCTCCAAAAATTAACTTTCTTTGTGTTCGCACTGGGAGTTTTTAAAGATAGCTCCTTGAATTTTCTCCTTTAAGGAGTACTTTTATACTTGAATTTTCTTTTATAATATTTTATTTTTTTTGTTTTTATATTATTAATTATAAAGTACCTTAGTGATGATACATTTTATAACCCTTTTAATCCACTTTTAATATCCTTTTATATTTTATAAGGGTGTATATATTCCCTTTAGTCCCCTAAGGAATAAAATTTAATATTACCCTTTGCTTATATCCACTTACATATAAAAATTTTCTCTTTATACTTGAATAAAGAGATATGAGTTCACGTAACCACTTGTTCACTTTAATAGCCTAAATTTAATATGAGTTGTTATTTCTTTCAAGTCTCATGCATATTCCAACTCCAATGGCTTAATTCATTAATTAAGTAATTGACCAATTAATTTATGAATGATGCAACGTTTGGACAAAATCTTTGGAAAATAATATTATTTCCCTGGTTGCTTCACAAGGCTAATGCAATTAATATGTGAACCCAAGGTTGTACGGATACGAGGAAGGAGGGGTCGCTGAGAGGTAGACTGATGACAACGGTTGATCAGGGAAAAAGCAATTGCAGTGTGTGGTGAAGGCCTGCAATTGCATTAAAAATGGTACAGGTGGAATGGCATCAATGGGCATCGAAGGAAGGGATTAGCGGCAGTTCTGCGACGAGAAGGGATCGGTGGGGTTTGCAGGGAATTCGCTATGGCCGGGTCGCGCTGACTCAAGGGGTAATGGAAGGATGAAGCGGCTCTGGCGACTGTCGTAGATGGCTGTTTTGGCGGTTGGTGTGAATGGAAGGTGACACAATGCAGAGGCGAAGGATCGGCAGATGAAGACAGCGAGTGAATGGCCAATATGGAACACGCGACGTGCGATGGTTGGTTAGTGGGAAGCCGCACTCGTGTGCGTTTGTGTGGCTCGTCAGGCTGCAGAGTCTATGAGGAGGAAGGCAATGTCGTGGTAGCTAATGGTTGACGGGAGGTGGATGAACTATGCGAACAGAAATAAAATGTGGATGCAGAGAGAATAGGGCTCGGAGACAGCAGCGGCTTGTGTGCCTCGAATGACGACGAACGGGAGTGCTACGACTTGTGAGGAGCGGTGAATGTGGCTGCGACTGTCGATAGTGGCCGTGGGAGGCACGCAGGGTAGACTATGTAGGTTTCAACCTTTCGATGGTTGTTGACGTAAGCTCTGGCAGTTGGTCGACCGATCTGGTGGCTCGTTTTCGATGGTTTTTTTTTTTTTTTTAAATTATGTATCTATTTGATCTTTTTTTTCTTTTTCTTTTATATATGGTATTTTTTTTTTATTACTATTTTTTTCTTTCTTCTTTTCTTTTAATATATATTTCTTCCTTCTTTTTATTTTTCAAAAACTATTTTTTCTTAATTTTTTTTTAATTTTTTGGTTCTTCTGTTATAAATTCTTCAAATTTTTAATTTTGGCCAAAGGCCTACTAGTGAAATTTCTTCAAATTTTTACTTCAAAATTTTAATTCTGGCCAAAGGACTCTAACAAAATCAGCAAACGGAGAAACTTCAAAAGTGTAGCGAAACGCTTCAACGGCAACAATGTTGACGAATTTGATGGTCAAGGCCCTGGATCGGAGAGCGTGGCTCTATGCAGCGTGAGCAGCCAGAAGATCGACTACTCTGATACCAAATGAAGCGAACAAAGTTCCTTCTCAATTTAAATACTCTAGAAGACTTGGAATATGAAAATTTCTATGAGGATACAAATATTATATTAGAAAGTATGATGAATGAGATGAGATGATTGATAATTACAAACGAGACCTACTTATATACCTAAGCAGGTGACTCTTCACGAAAGGTCATGTCTCCTCAGACATGGCCTTTCAACCTAATTACTAATTAACTAATTAATCATTATTTACATTATTTTATTCATTACAGAACCCTTCCGAGCTGTTGTTGCATCAATGTCAGATCTTCGTTCCATTGCAGAATCTCCTTTTCCGTTACTTCGTCTTTCGCTCTGATACCATGTGAAAATTTGAAATCTGAAATACTAATGTAGTGATAGATTTATTTCGCCTACTTATTATTATGATAAGTTATTTACGAATTTCTTTTAGTAAATTCTGAAATAAATACAACTGCAGTAATCACTTAACCAGAAGCAGAGAATAGAACATAACACATATAATGCAATAGAAACAATCACATGTACACAGTTATTTTTGGACAATTGTCCCTGGAAAAAACCAATGCGGGAAAACTGGTGCAACAAATGAGGGTTTGTATTATTCTTCAGCAATGAAAATATTTTACAAGAAATAGATGGGCAACTCTCTTAAGAATACACCTGAGATAAATTCTCTGAATCCTCTTGGAGAATTTCTGACACCCAAAAGAAACCCTAGCTCCCTCTACGTCACTCTGCGCAATCCCTACGCTGGACTGCATTACTCTACGTTGGCACTCAGTGCTGCTTCTCAGCGATGCCCTCTGTGGCCCTCTGCTTCCTCCTCTTGCCTTTCTCTGTCACTACTGACTTCCCCTTCCTTCTTTTGCCTCTGCAACTCTCCCTCTGAAATCGAATTCTATTCCTTCAGAATCGATTTCCTTCGGGTACTAAGTGTGTGTTTGGTTTGATTTCCAAATGACCCTCAAGCCTTCTCTTATAATCCTCTCGTTGATGAATCAATTGTAGAAATTTCTAAATCTTAATTCTTATGCAGAAATTATTACTGTTAATCTGGTTAAGCTTCTCCTACTTATACAAGTTATTAACTGAATAAATTCAAGTTAACATCAAAGAAAAACACACAACAGATCTCTGCCAATTCAGATCTAGAATAACCATATGCACACATAGATAGTGACAGTTATTTCTGGACAAACTGTCCCCAGAAAAACCCAATGTGGGAAAACCGGTCTCTGGCTGCTAGAGGGTTCTATTATTAAGAATATTTCTGAATACACAACTCTGGTTTCCAGATCTGGAAAAGCCTACAGAGAAAACTCTAGATCTGCAGCTCCTAGCTGATCTAAGACCAAAAATACTGACTGATCCACACCCTCAAACAGGATTTACAGAACTCAGCTAGATCTAGGCCTAGAAACCCCAGCGCTACCCCTGAGAGACACTGCTGCTGTTGCTGCTGCCTTTCTTTGTGTTGTCCTTGCTGATCTCTTTTTTGCTTATTGTGTATTCTAGACCGCAGGATCAGATCATCCCCTTGGTCTAAAATCCCCTCTCTGCAATTGAAACACTTCTGAGAATTCTTAGCAACCCCGCCCTAGAATCTCCGCTTAGCTTCAGTGCTCTGCCTCCATGTGTGTTTTACAAATGACCCCAAGCCTTTCCTTTATACTTTTCTCGTTAACAAATCAATGGCCAAGATTAAATCTTTAATCAATGGCTAAAATTAAAAGAAAGCTTGATCCATGTGACTTAAGATAATTTCATCACATGTTTAATTAAATTCACTTTAATTATTTTATTTTCCCAAGTTTTAACTTAGGAAATACATTAAAATAATTAATTAATTTAATATCTCCTAAACCAGATGAAATTTCCCAAATCCATTTCTAGGTCTTGTAGATCCAGTGTACTCTAGTCCCTCCACAAAGTTTGGGAGCTAGAGAACAACTTATGCTACCCCAAATACACAAAATCTCAACACTCCCTCTTAGCATCAAGGGTGTGCTCTAGCAATACATCACACTCATGCATTGCATGATTTTGGGCACTGGTTCTGTGCTGTTGAAGCTTGGCCTCCTGCCACTCAAATCTGCACTGCTGCTACCATTCTGTAATGTTGCCCATGACTTTTCCACTGCCACTGCAACCATTGTACTGCAGCTCCCTCTTCTTCGGAAGACCACCCTTTCCTCTAGTGGAAGGGGTTCTCGATCATTCCCATCTTCTCTCTGAAGTAAGTGAACTTAACCTTATTCAGAGCCTTTGTGAGAATGTATGCTACTTGTTCACCTGTAGGAGTGTATCGTAACTGTACTGCTCCCTTTTGAACATAGTCTCGGATAAAGTGACACCGAATGTCAATGTGTTTCGACTGATCATGAAACACAGGATTCTCATAGAGCTTGATGGAACTTTGATTATCACACACGATCTTGGTCGGCTCTATTCGTTTCTTAAGTAGGTTCAAAATTAATTTGCGGAGCCATATGGTCTCACACGAAGTCGTGCTTGCTGCCATGTACTCTGCCTCGGCTGAGCTCAGTGCTACGGACTTTTGTTTCTTGCTACACCAGGAGGTCATTCCTGATCCGAGACTGAAACAATATCCGCTAGTACTTTTCCGATCTACTGGGCTGGAAGTATCTGTGAACCCACTTAACTGAATTTCATTTTCCTTCGTGTACTTTAGCCCATACTCGATTGTCCCTCTCAAGTATCTGAGAATATGTTTAGATGCTGCCCAGTGAGCCCTCCTTGGTTCCACCATGAACTGACTGAGGGTATTCACTGCATAGCAGATGTCTGGTCTTGTATTGACTAGATACATCAATGACCCGATGAGCTATCTGTACAAGATGGGATCAGCCTTATCATCCTCTGATGTGTCTATCTTCTTCCAGTTAGTGATCATTGGCGTGGCCATGGGTTTACAGTCTTCCATCTGGAATATTTTCAGAATCTCTGTCGTGTATCTTCCTTGCCCTAGGAAGATTTCCCCTTCATGCTGCCAAACTTCTAACCCAAGAAAATAGTGCATCCGTCCCAGGTCTTTCATGTCAAATTTTGTTGCCAAAATCTCCTTGCAGTCCATGATGAGCTTGGATGACCCAGTCAAAAACAAGTCATCCACATACAAAACAAGAATAAGTGGCTCATCTCCTACTCTCAAGTAGTATAAGTTGGGATCTGCGTCACTCTTGATGAACCCCATGTTCTGCAAGTAGCCATCAATGCGACCATACCATGCCCTAGGGGCTTGTTTCAAGCCATACAAGGCTTTCTTAAGTTTGCAAACATGAGTCTTTTGCTCATGTGTCTCGAAGCCCTCTGGCTGCTCTATGTACACTTCCTCCTCTATCACACCGTTCAAGAACGCAGTCTTGGCATCCATCTGGTGAATCTCCCATCCCATCTGCATTGCCACAGAGATGCTGGATCTAATAGAAGTGTATCGTGCTACTGGAGCAAAGGTTTCTTCATAGTTAATGCCTTCTTTCTGGGCATACCCCTTTACTACAAATCTTGCTTTGAATTTATCTATGCTCCCATCTGCAGCGTATTTGATCTTGTAGATCCACCTAGATCTTACAATAGATCTATCCTGTGGTGTAGAGACTACTTCCCAGACATCATTTGTCATGATGGAGCTATACTCCTCCACCATGGCATCTACCCATACCTGATGCTGAGCTGCTTCCGGAAAGGTAGAGGGCTCTCCAACCTGAGCTACCAGTGTCTGATATCTATCAGGTGGTTTCCTTATCCTCTTCCCTTCTCTAGGTGTTCCAACAAATCCTTCTGCATCCCTAAGAATCTGTTGGAGTTCTCTGCTCGGTCTCCCATCAGTGGTGGGTGGTCTCACTTGTTCTTCCTCCTGTTCTTCGTCGGAGGAGTTTCCTTTAGAACAATTGTGCCTAGGAGATGCACTAGACCTCTCCTCTAGAGGTCGTTGAGGCTGTACCAGTGGATCTTCCTCAATCTGCGTATCTGTGGCCATCTCTCGAGATTTCCTAAAGGCTCTTTCTTCAAGGAATTTTACATCCCTTCTTACCACGACTTTCCTGCTCTCTGGAATATAGACGTGGTATGCCTTTGCATTCTCATTGTCGCCCATCAGAAAACCCTTTTCTGCAGTTTGATCCAATTTCTTCCTCTTTTCCTCTGGAACATGGTAGTATGCTACGCTGCCGAATATCCTGATGTGGCTCACTTTAGGCTTGCTACCTGTGAACACACTTTCGAGAGTCACCTTCCCCAAAGCCCTATTTGGAACTCTGTTCTGAATATAGACTGTTGTGTTGCAGGCCTCTGCCCATAAGAATTTGGGCATTTCCTGGTCATACAACATTGCCCTTGCAACGTCTATTATGGTCCGATTCTTCCGTTCTACAAATCCATTTTGTTCTGGATTGTAGGGAGCTGTCCACTCTCTCTTGGTGCCTTCCTGCACACAGAAATTTGTGAAGTCTTTATCGATATATTCTCCACTGTTATCTGACCTTAACTTCTTGATCTTCTTTCTTTTAGAGTTCTCCACCAATGCTTTGAAATCTTTAAACCGATTAAAGACTTCATCTTTGGTCTTCAGAAAATAGATCCAAGTTTTCTTGGAATAATCTGTAATATCCCAAAAATGGCTTCTTCAGCAGATCATGCCTGAAAAACACATTCTTCAGTTATGATGGCTTCAGCTATCATAGAATATGTCTGAAAATTCTCAGAAACCAAAAGAAATAACAGCAGCAACCTTTACTCAGCTTTTAAGGGCAAAAATGTGGGGAAAAGTGAGGATTTTGGCCCTAAAATGAGTGAATAAGGAAATCTGCGTAAAATGACGGGTCAAGGTTCTGGAATATGTTAGAATAGGTCAAGAGGGACTTCCATGTCGAATTTCAGCTCAAACAAAGACGTTTTGCTATGTTAAACAGTTCCTCCTTCCCGACTAGTCAAGAAAAACCCTGATTTCCCAAGACTTTGAGTATGCAGAAATTTGCTGAAGCAAGGGCAGCGTATTTTCTGAAGGAATATAATGTAGAACACTATAAATAATCAGAGAATGGGTTTGGGTACAAGGAATAGGCTTTCAGCAAGGTTAAACAACAATTTTATATAGAAAACCTCTCAAAATAGAGGTGCCGCAAGACAAGAAAATAATGCAGAAACCCTACAGCGTTTTCTGCGGTAGCTGTGAGACAGAAGATGCATATATAGCCAATAATAATGTATAGCAGCAGAAGAGAGTACAAATCTTGAGGAAACAACCTCTCAAGAGAAGAAATGCAAGCCTCCACAACACATGTACATAAACATGAAAAGCATTGCTATTTCTGCATAAACCCCAGGCTATGAAAAACGCAGTATAAGACAAAATGCTGCTCCAATACATAGATATGACAGTATATAGCTCAAATACAATAGGGGAGCAAAGCTCTAACCCTTATAAGCAATAATATCTCAATCCTCCGAGGGATTGGCTGAAATCCACAATACGACCAAAATGCCGGAGTTGCTGGGCAGCTACTGCAACTCCAAACTGAAACCAAATAGAGAAGGCTGAAGATGATGAGCAACTGAAATAGACCTCCTCCAATAGATCTCCAAAGTGGAAGGTTGATCCTTACACTTGAGATCTCACTCACAAACCAACCTGCAAACCCTCACTGCAAATATACCATGAAAATAACGCAGATACTGAGAGGGACTGCGCAGTAGTGGAAATAAACACTTTGGCCAAGTGCCAAGATCTGCAAATCAGCTCCAATATCCTCCAACCTGATCCTCCAAAGGAAAGAAAGACTCTCCCTCTAAAAAACAAGAGAAGGAAGTGGTGTCGTAAAGTCACCACGGCAACACCCTACAACACAGTATTATGCTACTACAGCAATAACGCTGTCCTGGAGGATGCTGCTAAGAAAGTAACCTTGCCCGAGCAGGCACTCGAAGTCCCCCGGGGCTAAGGATGAGATCTCCGCATGGAGACACTCGGTGCACTAAACAGTGCAGCAGACGGGCTAAACAGCCAGCGTGCCAAAGAAAGACAAATGTCTCACTCAATAATCAATAATCCAAGAATCCAAGCATGCCCCAAATGAGGAGGCTCCTCCATCTTTTATAGTGTTGGTTTCCCTCCAAAACCCAATGTAGCCTCTCTCTCTCCTCCACATCCTCATCCTTATCCACATTTTCATCCTTATCTGCGCAGAAGCTTGGAGAAACTTCTAGAGTGTACATAGGCCCCCTCCTCCACGTGGTGTTGGGTCCCCCCTTGACTCCCACTTAAGTCACAACGTTGTGCTACTAGGTGGATTTCTTATTTCATTTAAGTGAGTTTAGACCCTCTTTACTCACTTTTTATTTACTTACAAACTATAGGTGGCAAAATAAACAAAATAGAATATTCCAATTTGTTGTCGCAAATTAGGAATATTACAGTCCCCCCCGGCAAAATGTTGCTTGCCCTCAAGCAACTTCCTGAGCAAGTCTCCTCCTAGCGGATGCTCTCCACCGATACTGCAAAATATGCCTGGGTCCCAGATGCGCCACTGAATCTCCCCTATACTCTGCATCATCCTGATATGTAGGGATCTCTCAATGCCAGGATCCCAAACTGATCTCTCATGGTACCAGCCAACCAACAATCCGCCTGGATCCCATTGCCACCATGGCCAATAATAGCCCAAGTCCCATGGCTCGAACTGCTCACTGCCTCTGGCTATGACTGAAGACCATGACCGCTACTGCTCTGCATCTATGACTGTGTAAGCTGGCCCATCAACTGTGAACCAACTCATCACCTCTCTCCAATCAAGGCACGAAGTCGGAAATATAATGAGGAATATCTCCCTCATGTGGATCCTCCATCTCCAAGCAATCATCCAAACAAAATGAGCCACCTTCCAACAAGGCAACTCTTGAAAATCTCCCTCCACCTCAAGCTCTGGTAATGAAGGTGGGTTGAAAATTTGAACTTGGCAAGCATCATAGCTTACCCCATGTTGTCCTCCTCTCCACTCATGACAAGTGTAGAGTGTATGCTGATCCCGGGCTACAAAATCATTGCCCTCCAATGGCAAAGTGAAGAACAATCCTCCAAAGAAGGTCCCTCCAACAATGAAGAACAAGCTGGCCCAAGACAATTCATCCATGAAGAATAGGATATGGTCATCATGGATCATCCGAATGAGAGGTTTGCTGAAAGTTTTACATGAGGATACATAATGCAAACAATCTCTTACAAGGATACAGCGCAGTCTCATCCACTGCAACTTCAGAAAATTACATGGTAAGCAATTTACAAGATTCATCACATCTACTAATGGATAGTAAATGGTTGAATATGACAACAACATAAGACCAAACACTTGCCCATGGCTGTACAATGGATGACTATCAATCTCATGGCCCACATCAAAAGAGAACGCATATGTAGTAGTGGTGGCCATGCCTCCTCCCATGCTCCCATTAGAACATGTAGTGCAGAAAATGTGAGAATGTTTCCCACTCACGGACACATCCAGCTCATGTGTCTCTCTCATAATCAAGCCTCCCATACAAATCTGATCTATATCAGCGAATGAAGACATGATCAGCAATAATATGAGGAGAATGCTGAAGGTTTCATGTGGTGCAAGAAGATACCAACAGCTTCCCAAACAAGTACAGCGCAGTTTTACAAGTTGCTGCTTGATGAAAATACAAGGAAAAATGTTTCTCTTTACATGGTTAATCATGCATGTCTTTGTATGATACATGCTATAGTGCAGAAAATGAACATACATGTAGTGATAAAACATTTTCCCAAGGCCACAAAAGAGATGGCTGCCTCCATCATGTAGATTGGCCCAATACAACTCATGGAGCAATGTGACAAGCTTGCCTCTTTTTGAAGCAATGCACTGCATAATAATGGTAAGAGTGTGCAAATCAATGAATGTATAAACAAGCTTCTCACCATATGTTGGAAGTAGGATGGTACATGGGTCCATACATGAGTCCTTCATAGTGTTTTGGCATGCTATGAAGAAGAATGAACCATGTGCTGCTAGAAGATAATCCTCCTCATGCTTGGAAATCCAAGTTAAGAAGAATATTCCATAGATGTCTCTATCATCATCACCTCCTCTTTGTTCATCAAGTGCAAATATGAAGTGATCCTGGGACCTATGGGTTATAGATCCACTATATTTACGCTGGGCACACTTCATCCATAAGTCTCTGCTCCAAGGTGACAATGTTGTGAGCTCATGCAAGTAAGCTCCTGTCAATACAAAGCTCTGTTCTTTGACATGCTCCTTGTCAAAGACTCCTCTAATAATGTTGCAACAAATATGGAATACCTCCCAAGATGGAAGTGCTTCCCAATCATCATCAAAGACCAAGGAGATAGTGCCATCTCCTCCTCCTGCAACATCATACAAAGTGTGAGAGCAAATTCGCCCTTGCTCTCCCAGAAACAAACCAAGCAACAAGACATTGTGTTGCCTTCCCATACCTCCATCATACCAATCATGTGATGAAGACACAATGAATGATATGAGTATCATATCAACACCATGCATCCATACTCTATGCATCCCAAAAATGGCTTCTTCAGCAGATCATGCCTGAAAAACGCATTCTTCAGTTATGATGGCTTCAGCTATCATAGAATATGTCTGAAAATTCTCAGAAACCAAAAGAAATAACAACAGCAACCTTTACTCAGCTTTTAAGGGCAAAAAGATGGGGAAAAGTGAGGATTTTGGCCCTAAAATGAGTGTATAAGAAAATCTGCGTAAAATGACGGGTCAAGGTTCTGGAATATGTTAGAATAGGTCAAGAGGGACTTCCATGTCGAATTTCAGCTCAAACAAAGGCGTTTTGCTAAGTTAAACAGTTCCTCCTTCCCGACTAGTCAAGAAAAACCCTGATTTCCCAAGACCTTGAGTATGCAGAAATTTGCTGAAGCAAGGGCAGCGTATTTTCTAAAGGAATATAATGTAGAACACTATAAATAATCAGAGAATGGGTTTGGGAGCATGGCATAGGCTTTCAGCAAGGATAAACAACAGTTTTATATAGAAAACCCCTCAAGAATGATGTGCCGCAAGACAAGAGAATAATCCAGAAACCCTACAACGTTTTCTGCAGTATATGTGAGACAAGAAGATGAATATATAGCCAATAATATATATCAGCAAGAGAGAGTACAAATCTTGAGGAAACAACCTCTCAAGAGAAGAGATGCAAGCCTCCACAACACATGTACATAAACATGGAAAACACTGCTATTTCTGCATAAACCCCAGACTAAGAAAAACGCAGTCTATAATAAAGTACTGCTCCAGAAAGATGTCAGCACATGGATATGGCAAGATATGGCCCAAATACAATAGGAGAGCAAAGCTCTAACCCTTACAAGCAATAATATCTCAATCCTCCAAGGGATTGGCTGAAATACACAATATGACAAAAATGCCGGAGTTGCTGGGCAGCTACTGCAACTCCAAACTGAAACCAAATAGAGAAGGTTGAAGATGATGAGAAACTGAAATAGACCTCCTCCAATAGATCTCCAAAGTGGAAGGCTGATCCTTACACTTGAGATCTTCCCCTCAAATCAACCGGCAAACCCTCACTGCAAATACACCATGAAGATAACGCATAAACTGAGAGGGACTGCGCAGTAGTGGAAATAAACACTTTGGCCAAGTGCCAAGATCTGCAAATCAGCTCCAATATCCTCCAACTTGATCCTCCAAAGGAAAGAGAGACTCTCCCTCTGAAAAACAAGAGAAGGAAGTGGTGTCGTAAAGTCACCACGGCAACACCCTACAACACAGTATTACGCTGCTGTAGCAATAACGCTGTCCTGGAGGATGATGCTAAGAAAATAAACTTGCTCGAGCAGGCACTCGAAGTCCCCCGGGGCTAAGGGTGAGATCTCCGCACGGAGACACTCGGTGCACTAAACAGTGCAGCAGACGGGCTAAACAGCCAGCGTGCCAAAGAAAGACAAATGTCTCACTCAATAATCAATAATCCAAGAATCCAAGCATGTCCCAAATGAGGAGGATCCTCCATCTTTTATAGTGTTGGTTTCCCTCCAAAACCCAACGTAGTCTCTCTCTCTCCTCCACATCCTCATCCTTATCCACATTCTCATCCTTATCTCCACAGAAGCTTGGAGAAACTTCTAGAGTGTACATAGGCCCCCTTCTCCACTTGGTGTTGGGTCCCCCCTTGACTCCCACTTAAGTCACAACGTTGTGCTACTAGGTGGATGTCTTATTTCATTTAAGTGAGTTTAGACCCCTTTTACTCACTTTTTATTTATTTACAAACTATAGGTGGCAAAATAAACAAAATAGAATATTCCAATTTGCTGTCGCAAATTAGGAATATTACATAATCATCAATGAAGGTGGCAAAATATTTTTCCCCACTAAGAGCTGTTGTAGACATCAGATTGCAAATGTCAGAGTGTATTAACTCTAGAGTACAACTGATGCTACTCCAAATACACAAAATCTCAACATCAACGACCCAGATTAGATCTCTAATCAATGGCTAAGATTAAAACATGAATTGATCTTCGTTCTCTAGAAGATTCTCACTCTGTTTTATTAATACCCTTTAATTATTTATTTTCCCTAAGTTTAGACTTAGGGTCCTCATAAAAAAATTAATTATTTTAATAAAACATGAACCGAGTGGAATTTCCACAAACGGTTTTTGGGTTATTTGGAATACTGATGTCCAAGCCTCACAAAATTTGAGACTTGGAACACTTTCCATTGCTACAAAAATCAACACATTCTCTGCCACTTGAGCCAAGCATTGTGTGCCCTCGCCCATTTGTTATGATTGTATGTTTGAAGGTGGGTCTTCCAACCCCGAAGGTATGGATTTTCATTATGTAATTGGGTGTTTATGCTTGCTTTTCTTGGACACATTTGGACATGGACTAGTGCCGGGATTCGGTGGAAAGAATGGGCTTGGATTGTACTCTTGTTCCCTTGTCCCAACTTGGTGGTTAATCTTGTATCCCATTCCTGTGGGATCTCCTCTATTGGTTGCTAGCTTTAGGAGTGGCACTACATGGGAAACCTCGATTTTCGTTGCGTAGTCTCGATTCCCGATACCATATAGATCGCTCCCCTCTGCTTATTATAACCCCTTTTCACACTTTTGCCATCCGAGTCCATAAAGTGTTAGCCTCTCCTACCCCTTGTCCACACTTTGGGTCGGGCCTAGAACGATGCCTTGGAAGTTGATGCAGCTAAAAAGAAAGTTAAAAGCATAATTTGGCCACTTACAACAGGAAATGTACGACAGAATGCAAAAGATGACAGGGACAAAAATTTAGCGCGTGGGAAAAATCCAAACATGAGCTCTACCCCCTATCTTGATGGTCGTCACCATGGTTCCTAGGGCCCCTATGAGTGCCCCCTGCATCATTTAGGAACCCATGATTGTTTGAACCCCTAGTGGGAAATGAACTTCCCAACCTCATGGTGGTAATCACTGCTTTATCATACACATCATGCTCTCATCCCCAAGAGCCCCGAGCAGTTGAAAGAAAGAAAAAACAATAAAAGGAAAAAGGCAAGGCCAAGGTAACTCATGTACCACAATTTCTCCCTTCTACATCCATACACCCAATGTGTGGGCTTCTCTCATTATAGCTACCTTTGTAACATGGCATGTGGCTTGGAGCCTTCCCCGTTGCCCCACTTTGTTCCACCATCATTTCACATGACACCTGCCATTTGACGGATGTACCAGGGACCTGCCGCTCCCTTAGAGGTTGAAACCACCTAATAAGGTCCTTTATTAATCTATCTTGTTAAGCATGGTAACACCTGTACATTCTAAAGCTCATTTGGAGGGCATGCCACTATGAAGTGTCCACTTTTTCCCCTAGTTAGCAAGCTTATTTACTCAATTGCACTAATGAAATGTTGTATTGGAAGGTGAGGAGACGCATTGGATTTTATATAGGATTGCAGGTGGGTCTCCATTTGGACTTGGTCTACTATACAGGGTCCAAGCCCTCTAGAGGGTCATATTGACACTTGTAAGGTGAGCGTTGAGAGCCATGGGCCTCCATCACAATAAAGCATTGATTGCCACGCCATGGGATTTTTCTGCACCACACATTGCTTGTTCGTGCCCCAGTAATACATAGATGTTGATGCACTTTGACCACGTTGCCCAACTGACCACACATTTGCACCTAACACTTGGCAGTTGATCCAAGGCCCAGATGGTGTTTTAACTTTTTTCTCATCCAAAGAGACAAGATGGCATGCGTCATCTTGTAGCCCTCACTTATGGAGAATCTACTTGTTATAGAGACACTGGAGACCCATGATGCCATTGATTGTGCCCCCAACCACTTGGGAGCGCTACATAATGTTTTGCTTGGAAATTAAGGGTCCAACGCCTTGATCATTATTTTTGGAGCCCTCCTCTTCATCATGGCACATTGAGGACTCATCTTGGCCTTCCAACAACCCTTTGCACCATTATTTCATCATTTCGGCCTCGTTAGGAAGGCTTATTTCACACATTTAGGCTATTTGGTGGGATTGTCACCAAAGTTATTGTTATTTTGCACATTAGAATATTATTAGGGGCTTGGTTAGTCCAATTAGGCTAAATCAAAATTCTAAAGGCTCATATAAATAAAAGTGATCCTCATTTGTATTGGATCATCCCATTTGGGATTTTCGTTAGCTCTATTAGAGAATTTAGACATGCTATTTGTGGAACGATTTGGATGATTAAATGCATTTTGATGTGTGGAAAATTTTCACTCTCTCTTGGAGCTTCTCTTTTGCATTCTTGTGGATGGATATACTCTTCATTGCCTTTTAATGCTATATTTCTGAAATAATAAATGTCTAATGCATGGAATTTTTGTCTTATGGTTATTATTGTGCACTAAATCATGAAAAATTCGTTAAGGCCTTGAAACTATTGGAAAATTTTGCATGTGTTACTCGTAAGATAATGAAATAATAAATGTTCCTAGAGGATGATTTGCATGTGCATCATTGAACCTCCATAGCAATTGCCATCGCAGTATAAAAGTCTAAAGTTTCCATGTAAATGCATCCATAGAGAGCGAAGTTGTTTCTTTAGGCCTCCTTGAAGAGCGAAGTTCCCAATCTTGATCATTTTGACTCCAATCTTCCCAATTGCTAGGCACTAGTCTTAATCCTAGGTGATCAACCTTAAAACACTTTCCTTTTCACCTTTTTCCTAAAATTTGCCCTAACTATAGATGGCTAGCTAGTGCCTAGTGCGAATTGCATTAGGAAGGTCACCTTGAGGAGCGAGTTAGTAGGGTACTATACTATAGTCTCCTCTAGTTGCCTTCAAAATTTGAAGCAATTCCCATGGCTAGTTTGGGTGAAATCTCAATCCCTAGCTCTCATCCTGAAATTTGTCTTGAATCTCTTAGGTTAGCGACATTCTAAATGTCATTTTCTCTTGAAAACTCAAAGGAAGTTAACTATTTGGACCTTCTCCTCTCTCCTTGCTTGACCTAGCAATCTCATTGAAGTTCATTCTCTTCAAGTTCTAGACCTTGCTTGGATTTTCCTTAGGTCTCTCTATTTGTGTTAAAGCCTTGTATGGTAATCATCTTATAAATCCTTTGGCTTGCCTTTAGGAAGCCTTAGGTCTAGGAGTATCCCTTGTAATTGAATAATCATTCCTCCTAGGTCTGGGTCTCCTCTTAGGGCTTCCTTGGAGAGCCATTAGCTTCTTCTTGAAGCATTGAGCCATTATTTGTGCCTCTCTTTCGAATGGGCCTAGGAAATCACATCATACCTTGCTAGTAAAGATACATCAAAATAAGCAGAAAGTTCCCAAGCAGGAGCAGTATTGAAGGCTGTTGATTTCAAGAGACTTGTAGTTCCCATCAGAGGGGAACCTCAAAGGCCAAGGCAATCTGAGAATGCTCAAGACATTGGGGCAAGTGAGAAAACCCCAAGCCAGCAACAACCAAATGCTATTCTACCTAAACAAAATATTGCTACTAAAATTGTTGAGTCAGCCCTTACAATTGATCCTATCATTCAAGTGATTTCTCTTATATCGAGACTCCTCCCATCGGTGAAAGTCCATAAAGAGCAGGGGACACTAACTGAGGTGAAAATGGGTATTTGTCCCATTGTTGTCATTTGGTCTAGTAATTGTTCCTTAGGTACCCCTTGTAGGACCCCTACTAGATTGAGTGGTAACATGGTCCACTGTCACAACAACCACTACCTGCTTCTCTTTATGGACTTTCACCAACGGGAGGCTTCCCTTTAGATAAGTCACCTATGAGAGGTATGCTAGGTTCAAGGATCAAGGTGACGAGAGAGGCTTATAGAGGATGGCTCTTCCTAAGTACAAGGATTAATCAAGCAAGAAAGGCAACTCACATCCTCTAACAAGGCCTTATTAGGGAAAAATTGATCTAGGATTGAGAGATAGCAAGCCAAATGGACTAACCTAGAATCAAAAGGCCAAGAAAAGGTTTCCCAAGAATGAATATTAACAAATGGACCAAGAAACCTTCAACAAGCCCCTAAGTTGAAGCCTTGGGAAAACTAGGGTTTCCTAGGGCAAGAGAAATCAACCTAGAAATGGACAAATTGGTCACTGAAGAGAGTTGATTTTGAGGAAATCAAGACTCCTATTGTTGAATTGTTCCACATGGTCAAATTTCCTCTCTAGGTCGACTAACACCCTAGCCCTAACTAGTGGATTGACATTAAAGGGGCTGAAAATTAGAAAAGAAGAGCAAAATTGAGTTTAGGGTAAAATTTGTGAGTGATCACCAAAATGACAAGGCCAATGCTTAGTCCTTGGGATGGAGTCTATGGAGGTGAAATATTTCCGAAATCTTAGTAAGGAGTAAGGGAAGTCTGATGCCCTAGCTCAAAACCCTAGCTATTACTTTGGTGAGGGATGATCAAAGTCACTTGGGAGAGTTATTCCAAAGATTCATCAAGGGGATTGCCATTCACATTTATTACATGAGTAATGCATACGATGACATTATCTAGATTTTATACAATTGATGTTCAATAATAAATAGCTCAATAGAAAAACCCTAGATAACAGTGCATTCCATGCATTAGGCACAAAAATGAAGAATTTTGAAATACAAGGCTTACTTACAAGACAAAATGCATGAACAATCCTTTATTGATCCAAAGTAACATCTCCAATGCCAATAAATAACTCCAATATGCCAAAATACACCATAAAGTCACATCTCCACAAGAATCCAAGAAGGTCAAAATCTCTAAGAGACTGAATTTATGTCACGAGTGATGATGATGAGATATTGATGATCCTCTTCTCTATATATATGAGGATGACTACTAATTAGCCTAATAGTACCCCTAAAACAAGTTTGTTGGCCCTATGTACTTGGGTTACGACCCCATCTACTAACTTTATGTAGATATGCCCTAATTAGCCCACAAGTGTGAGCTGTAAGTTCTCTAAGGATGATGTCATTTAATGAAAAGGCTCCAAATTGCATGAAGTACAAGGCCCAAACCATATCGAGACTGATTTGTTTGTCTCCAAACTTCTTCCATCCAAATGTCAATAGGGCTAATATAATCACAAGAATGAGTCAACCAATTGATTTCTTGTGTAAAATTATCAACGAACAAATTTTGTGAGGCAACTCTAACTGGGATTTGGATGAAAAATGTTGCAATTTTAAGTCACTTTGAACTAGAGGCAAAGGAGGAAAGCAAGTCAAGTGTGATGGAAACTGATGGTCATTCTTATGAGTCAAAGATGGGGTAACATGATGAGGACATTCAAGAGTCAAGCATAAACCCTTGGACGACACGGAATTCTCAAAATCCAAATCAGAATGTTCATACTTGACCATTTCATGAAAAGGGGATGACTTCATATTCTTAAAAACTTGGACCAAAGGTGTCTAAGTCAACTTCCTCAACACATCCAAATGTATTACTAATGTTTTCACCCTCAAAATTAATATCATATATGCATTAGAGAAATTTTGAAGTCTAAAATGGGCCTCCTCAAAAAAATGGACAACCAAGATAAACTTTATAAGAACCAATAGGATTCAAGATGATGCCAATAATGGGGGATGATTCACCATTTTTGGAGTTAAAAAGTAAAAAGATTTAAAAATAATAAATTAATAAAACTACTTTTTCAACTTGTATTTTCAACTTATCTCCTTGAGGTTTTATTCAAATTTCAAGCAGGAGTACCCATTGGATGCAAAATTTAATTCCTCATCCAAGGAGTACCCATGTTACACACTTTCGATGGACCCTGCTACACGAAAAATGATGAATACATGAAAAAACGTGATTGCAATTATGTTTTTTCATGTATTTCTCATTTTTCGTGTAGCACGGTCCATTGAAAATAAGCAACATGAGTACTCCTTGGATGAGGAATCAAATTCTGCATCCAACGAGTGTTCTGCTCGAAATTTGAGTAAAGCCATAGGGAGATAAGTTGAAAATACGAGTTGAAAGAGTAGTTTTTTCTCTTTTTCCCTCTAAAATTTGATGATTTAATCTAATCTTATTTTATTATTTCTATTATTGTTTTATAATTTTCTTAGGAGGCCCATTTTAGACCTGAAAATTCCTCTAATGGGGATCACCTTCAATGTAGACACAACTTGCATCCCATTTAGTTCTTTCCTGGAGAAAAAGGTCAAAATCAAAGTTATCCAAGTCAACACTCGGTCTATGGGATGAAGAGAGTCCACCACTTCTTCTTTAGAGTTCACCCTTTCAAAATTCTCAAAAGATAAGTTAAGTGAACCAAGGTTTTGATAAGGGGAATAGTCTTCATGAAGATAGGAAAATTTTCTGTCCTTTTCACACTTCAAGTTCTTAGTCAAATCTTGATCATAAAGTTGTTCCTTGATGGGTATTTGACATTCTACGTGGCCATCATCAAGGTTGTATGATTGCTCTTGTAAGTTCACACTAGATGGTTGGTGTCCTTCTTCATATTCTTGGTCTTCCTAAGACTATCAAATGAGTGTTCTTCCACAAGTTCTACATCCATATGAAGTGGTTGTCTCTCATGCTCATCAAAAAAATGATTTTTATGCAGTTCCTCATGTCTAATATCAATTTCTTCATTGATTGTTATTTCCTCTATAGGCTCATCCACTCCTATATAGGCTCATCATTAGATGTTTGACCTTCTATTTAGTTCTCATGAAAGTTGTGAGCTAACTCTTGTTCCTTGGTAATATCATGGGAGGATCCTTTATTTATTTTTGTTCCTTGGTTGTTATCATGTTAGAGCTCAATCAAACTAAGTGTCCAACCTTATTTTCTTCCTTATGATCTTCTTCATTAAGTTGACCTTTGTTGAAGATTGTAACTAGGTTCGGTCTTCATAAACTATACTTGAGTCAAAATAATAAAGAACAAGAATTTATATTATTATTAAATGACTTATTAAAGCATGGGTTTTTATATTATTATTAAATGACTTATTAAAGCATGGGTTTTTATATTATTATTAAATGACTTATTAAAGCATGGGTTTCATGCTTGGGTCATATTATTTTAGGTCAAAGTCCCCATTGTGGACTTTAGGATTTATTCTGAGTTTATAGAGTCATTACAAATTTAAATGGACCCTTCTTGGGCTTTTGAATCATGTAAAAATGTTTAATATTGAGTCAAAAATGAATTATGGAATCTCCACACCAAGTCGGCCTTAACTCTAGGAATTCAAGCTCACCTCAAGCCTATATATACAAGCAGATCGAATTCATTTGGAGCATCCTCTCTCACAGAAAAATTTGATATCTAATGCTCATTGGAAAAAGTGCGAAGTCAAGGAAGGAGCCAAAAGGTTTGCGAGTTTGGACAAGCTGAAGGATTGAAGGAAAATCGAAATTTTGGTGTCTCTCTATCTATCTCACGTGCCCTAGATTGGAAGATCTAAGTCCTTCATTATTTTGATATTTCCAGTGGCTGCCAGTTGCTGTTGCCAAGAGAAGAATAGGTCGAAGTCACTTTTGTGGGATGTTGTTGCCTTGAAAAGTTGCATTGGGTCAAAATCGAACTCCCTGAAGCAAGAACAAAGTCTTCTCTCTAAGATCGAAATCCCAGAAGCAAGGTCGAAGGAAGTGTTGCCGCTGCTGACAGGTCGAAAGGTGGATCAAAAGGAAGGCTAACTTGGTGTGGAGGAAGTGTGAGTCAAGGTATAAAGTCTGAGGAAAACTATTGAAGGAAGAATTATCGACTGGGTTTTCCCTTAGAGTGGAGTTTTTCCCTGGCTGTTGGCCTATATCTGGTGTCCTTGATTGTAATATTCCCTTTTTTGGTGCCACCTATGACAGGGCTAGGAGGGACTCCCAGAGTTAGGAGCAAACCGTTCACAGGTACAGGTTAGTGTCATCAGTGGGCCTAGGGGCTTTTTGGAGGAGTTTTGAGGAGTTTCTATGTGGTCGGGTGACTTTCACTTGATATATTCCATCATCCGAGCAGTTTGGCTTTCGTTCCGGTGCATTGTGACAACTTTCGGAAATTTGAGTTATTTATGGGCTTAACTAAGCTAATTACGCTCACGGTGGAATTCCGGGAGGAATACATGACAAAACACCATAGTGTAATAGCTCATTGGAACCGGCACGAGGATAGCTCCATGATGGGATAGTTGGACATGAGTTTCAGTGATCGGAGGAGACGTGGTAGCCGATTTACTCTTTTCTGCATTAAAAAGGAATATTTTAATAAGAGGGAAAGTGTTCCATGAATAAAATAATAATAAAATAATGCTCTAGAAGGCTCCAAGAGATCTATAAAAGAAAGGGAGGAGGCCATTGAGGGATATCTTTGGGATCATATCATTTTCTTGTGTGAGAGGTTTGAGACGTGGTTGTCTACTTCAGCCGTAGCCCCAGGACAGAAACCCTCGGGTGATTTGTGAGCGTTGGATGAAAACCCAACTCTCTTGAGGAGACTTCATTCAGAATTTTCGTAGAGCTTCAGGGATTGGTGTGAGGATCATTCAGATCTCAAGTTGTGCTTCATTATCTTCAGTGGGTTCAGTGACAGCTGTTGCCGGAGGGAGAGTGCAGCAGTTCAATTTTGAGGCTAGCGCAGTGTAGCAGCTCATCTTGGTGGCCAATTTTCCATCTCAGCTATTTTGGGTCAGATTTATATGTTACCCCAGTTATTACTTATAATAAAATGTTGAGATTCTTCCTGTTCTATGTGTTAATGGATTGCAGTGTTTTATGCATCTTTATTTTACATGGCAATCTTCTGTTGAGTAAATAGTGATTTTACGACATATTGTGGATTTTAGTTATTTTTCTGCATTTTTAGTTAAAATATCCCATCCGGGATATTACAGTGGTATCAAAGCTTCAACCTTGGATCAACTTGCAGGTTACTCAGTTTGTTAGTTGTAGCGATTATGGTTCTAGGGTTTCAAGATTAATTGCTGTGACTTTACAAAGTAGTGAATTCTCTAAACTGCTGCTTCGACAATCTGGAGGAAAGGTGTCTTGGCTAGAAACATTAGGCAAACTTGTGGTCGATTTATATACCACACATTGTTGGGACGGTGCTGAAAAAGGGACACTTTGCGACATACTTCCAGCTCAAGTGCACCACTTGGATCAAGCAAGTGACAAGGACACCGTGGATCGGAAGTCAAGATCGCTGACTTCGGTAGACAGTGTTGACACCTCAGAGGAACTAAGTCCCGACTAATCCATTGCTTCCGTAGGTTGGCATCCGGCTGGTGCTAGAAACCAATGCAGGAGGGAAATAACATCAGTGGACTTGTCCGTGAGTGGAGAAATCGAGCTTCGAGTACAAAATCCAATATCCGGTAGGCTACGTGCGGGTTTCGTTAAAATTCATTGACACGTCCCACGTGGTGGCCACCAAAATACCTCTCGACAGCTAGTCCCCAATTCTGCGTAAAGGTTGTGGTGATTTGACAAAATCCACCATCTGCGGCTGTGTCTAACTCACGCGCAAGTATCGGGGTGCTGGTAGCGGAGTATTGGCACCGCTTAAATAAATACAGAACCCGACTGAACATGAGATGCATCTCTCACACATCAGAGTGGAGGACTCTCGACATACAGAGATATGCCAATTTGCTTACAGATAATGAAATTGGATCGAGTCGTGCATGCTACGGAGGACGAAATCGTTACGAAATGGTTGAGCAAAGGCGCTGGAGCTGAGTTGGTTATCGTTGATGGCTGCCCGAGAATATTGTGCGTCCACAGAAGGAAAGAGGATGAAGTGCCGTTGTGAGGGATTGCAGCGATGGTATTAAAAGCCAAGGAGACGCAAAGTCGAATCCAACCATTTATGATCGAAGGACGCTGCTGCCGAAATGACTATGTTCTTGCTGAGGAAGGCCGAGGGCATACATTACATTTGCTGAGGGAAATTTGAGAATATCACAGTGCCGTAACCAGGTTCCATACCTCTATTTCCTTCTTCGCAGATTGACCCACGGAATGTACGTTCCCAGAAACTCATTAATTCTGCTATTCCGATTTGCATTAGTCTCATGGTAAATTGCTGGAAATTGATTTACATTCACTGTGTAAATGAATTAAAATTATGACAAGCCCACCTACAACAGTAACTCATAAATTTATTGCAAATTTGTGGAAATTCTGGAAGTGAAATCTCCTCAAATTGATTGCGTCGATGTCTGCATATGTGATCCATGGCATTAGCCATTATTCGAATGAGGCAATTGTCGGTGCGAATTGAAATGGTGGTCACTGTCCAAACGTATCCATCTTGGGAACCATAATTGTCAGTATACCAGTAGCATCTTAGGAACCCAGTTCGATTGATTCTTGAAGTCTATATGGTGGGAGCAAACCAGTTGGAGCCTTCATCATATTACTGAGTGCCCTGACATCTGTTATGGTATGTAGGCAGAGATATACCAGATTTTTTGCACAATTGTATCAGCATTGAATACAAACCTGTAGCATGTCTGTGATAGCGTGAAGTCATCAAATATTCTTTGTTGATGCACTTAAATTTCGGAGGCGCATTGGGATATCTATTACAGCGGGATGCTCAATGAAACAAGGTTCCACTTACCACCTTTCCATTCACTAGCTGCTATATGTGTTGAATGACTTGAATGTATTGGAATGAGTTAAATTGATGAACAGTGGTGAGTTTATTTTGCATAAGTGGCGTGTGTATTTCAGCAGTGACTAAGCGCTGGGTTAAAACTCTGATGTGTTATTTGCCCCCCCCCATACACGTAATATAAAAGTAAAATCAAACAGGAAACTCATGAAATGTTTGACTCAGAAAATTTCTTGAAAATAAGGAGGGCATTTTTACAAACAACTATTTGTTAAGAAACGCAATAAACTCAGAAAAACCGTGACCACATCATTGGTTGAACCATGGAGGGATTCCTAAACAGCTTGAGAAGAATAAAGGTTGGTTCCTTGAACCAGCATACATCAGAAGACCAGAAAACAAAACCAAACAGCAGACCCTTTTCAAGAGGAATTTATGCCATCCTTGAAAAAGGATAGCCAAAAGATTTGCAGGAAGAATTGGGGATTGGTCCGAGAATTTTTGCACTTGGGACAGATTTGAAACACATGAAGATGACATGGAGAGTTATGTCCAAACTAGATGATCTTAAAGAACTTCTGTCCAAAATAAGCCAAGAAGAAGGGCAAAAACTGATTTGGGCTCTAAAACTAGTGATGCTTGCTCTTATACAACCCAAATTCTTGGAGGAACCGTGTGAGGGGGTCAGACTTCCAGTTGCATCATGCCTTAGTAACATCATGAAGTTGACCGCACCTATAGCTCCATACAATGATGATGTTATGAGGAGGATTATGAGATTGATTGTAGAGACTTTTCAGGATTTGGACAATAGTGCAAGCTCTACCTTTGGGAAGAAGCTTGAGATTTTATGGAGTATGGCCACATTCGAGACTTATGTCATCATGTTTGACCTTGAGTGTGATGACTTGATTCTGCAGATGTTCCAATGCTTCTTCAGCATTATGAGACATCATCCTAACACCATCATAGCACACATGTAGTCCATCTTGTCATCATGTATGAGAGACCATGAGACCATTGGCCGAGAGTTGCAGACTCGGTTGTTGAGCATTTGGAGGAGAAAGCAGTTGGTCTCACCTGCTTCTTATGAGCTCGCCCAAAGGCTAGTTGAGCAGAATATTGGGCTATTCAAGAGACAGTTGACCAGGGAGGAGCTGCTCCAGTTTGGTGGATCTGGCAGCAGAAATGAGCTGAGGAGGAAGGGACTTTGCTTCATCTGCAAGGAACCTTGGGGGCCTGATCACTCATGCTTGAGTGATGCAGATGATGTGGCAGAGGTAGAACAGAAGGGCATTCCTTCTGTATGCCAGGGTGAGGACTCTTCCTCAGATGAGTCCATGGGATCAGTTGAGGACACTTCTGGGGAGAGAGAGTAGTCATGCAGAGATAATGACAATAGGCTGGAGTTGTATTCCAGTGTATAGGGTGAGCAGTCAGGGGACTCTACAGGAGATACTCTGGGTGATGAGTCACTTGTGACGATTCAGCCAAAGCAGCATATGATGGAGCCTGAGTCAGCAGAGGAGGATACTATTCTCATCATGCATGATAGTCCCTTGGGGGAGAGCCAGATGGAGGTTCACATTGAGTCTATGATGATTATACGGCTAACCTTGGGGTCAGCCACTAAGGAGGAGCAGTCAGATGCACAGACACCGAGTACGGTGACAACAGTTGCAGATCCATATCCTTTGGAGATGTTGGAGGTTGATGGGATAGTCCTACAGGGGGCTAGTAGGCAACATGAGCATTACATTCCCGATCAGGAGGGGGATGAGCTGTTGGAGATGGTGGAGCATCCATCATTGGGCCGACACACTGATTAGGTACAGATAAATGCACATGCAGTCAGCAGAGCTGCAGTACTTCCAGGGAGAAGCACTCTCTAGGAGTTCATCAAGGGGCTTGCAGCATATCTTGCCCACTTTGGCCCATTATAGAGGGAGTGGCCTTCTTCTACAGGCAGATTTCGTTGGCAGACGGGACAGAGCAGCGTGAGTTGATTATGAGCTGGCGACAATTCTCTGGGCATATTCCATATGTAGTTGGCACTACATTGGATTCTTCTTCTAGGATAGATTGGTGGGAGATCATGAGTTGGTACCCTCTTGATGGTACGGTATTCTTCATAGGGAGCACAACAGAGCAGTGGCTCTTAGACATAGCAGATGTTACAGATTCCAGTTGGCAGTGGGGCACAGGTCGTCGTTTCTTCAACACTCCATCCCGATTTCAGGAGAGTAGGATCAGCATGGGATTGAGTCAGGTCTTGGATTGGAGAGAGGTGATGAGTTAGTACACAGTTGGTGGGGCAGCTTATACAGTTAGAGGTACAACACAGCAGGAGCTAGGGAGCATTGATGCTTGTTGGCGGATTTCACTTCATGGGCTATCATCTATAGCGGGCAGTGCACAGTCCGAGCCATGGGACTTGGGCGATGATTGGCCATGGTGGCATGGGGATCCAGGAGGATTGTTTGTTGACTGGTACATTGAGAGATCAGTTTGGGATCCCAGCATTGAGGGGTCTATTTCGAGTGGTTTAAAACAGGTGCATAGCAGTAGCCAGAGGTTTGTATGGGATCCGGGCATTGGGTCTTAGTTGCGACGGGCCAATAGAGTGGCCCACATATTTCGATTGCTTGAGAGCAAGCAACCTTGGGGTGGAAGGTCTATAATATTCCCTTTTTTTGTGTCACCTATGACAGGGCTAGGAGGGACTCCCAGAGTTAGGAGCAGACCGGTCACAGGTACAGGTTAGTGTCATCAGCAGGCCCAGGGGCTTTTTGGAGGAGTTTTGAGGAGTTTCTATGTGGTCGAATGGAATTCACTTGATATATTCCATCATCCGAGCAGTTTGGCTTTTGTTCCGGTGCATTGCGACAACTTTCGGAAATTTGAATTATTTATGGGCTTAACTCAGCTAATTACGCTCACGGTGGCATTCCGGGAGGAATACATGACAAAACACCATAGTGTAATAGCTCATTGGAACTGGCACGAGTATACCTCCATGATGGGACAATTGGACATGAGTTTCAGTGACCAGAGGAGACGTGGTAGCCGATTTACTCTTTTTTGCATTAAAAAGGAATATTTTAATAAGAGGGAAAGTGCTCCATGAATAAAATAATAATAAAATAATGCTCTAGAAGGCTCCAAGAGATCTATAAAAGAAATGGAGGAGGCCATTGAGGGATATCTTTGGGATCATATCATTTTCTTGTGTGAGAGGTTTGAGACGTGGTTCTCTACTTCAGCCGTAGCCCCAAGACGGAAACCCTTGGGTGATTTGTGAGCATTGGACGAAAACCCAACTCTCTTGAGGAGACTTCATTCAGAAGTTTCACAGAGCTTCAGGGATTGGTGTGAGGATCATTCAGATCTTCAACTTGTGCTTCATTATCTTCAGTGGGTTCAGTGATAGCTGTTGCTAGAGGGAGAGTGCAGCAGTTCAGTTTTGAGCCCAGCGTAGTGTAGCATCTCATCTTGGTGGCCAGTTTTCCATCTCAGCTATTTTGGGTCAAATTTATATGTAACCCCAATTATTACTTATAATAAAATGCTGAGATTCTTCTTGTTCTATGTGTTAATGGATTGCAGTGTTTTATGCATCTTTATTTTACATTGCAATCTTCTGTTGAGTAAATAGTGATTTTACGGCATATTGTGGAGTTTAGTTATTTTTTTGCATTTTTAGTTAAAATATCCCATCCAGGATATTACATTGATTTATGTGCTATTACTTCGATATTTGCTTGATGAACTAAGAAGAAATAAGATAATAAGAAACTACTAAGCATTGAGGAACATCACAAGTAAAATATCAAGAACAAGAAAATATTTCTGGTTTTCTGATTTTCTAAGATGGTATCAGAGCTTTGGTGAAGAAAGAAGGAAAAGGTAGTCTCAAGGAATCATAAAAGGATCATAAGAGGAAGTTCTTTGAGGAAAGAAGTTTCACTATCTTCAAGAAAGATGTCTAACACAATCAAGGGAGAGAATAAGCTTGAAGGAGCATCAATCTACAGATCTTGGAAGAAGAGGATTGACCTCATCCTTGAAAAGATCAAAGTATTAAATGTAGTGAAGGGAAAAGTAAAGAAACCTGCAGAAGACTCCAGTGATGCAGATAAGGTAAAATACAGGAAATTGAAATTGGTGGCCATGACTCTAATGGTTGAAGGCATAAAGGACAACCTTGTCTAACATTGACCATGCTCAAGAAATGTATGAAGCCTTGTCAAAAATATTCACCATCGAGAATATTGGGAAAGTAGCAAGTTTGAAGAATGAACTAAGAACCACCAAGATGACTAAGGAAGACATTGTGGCCACTTTCTTTGTGAAAATAGCAAGAATAAGAGATGATCTTCTTGCCATTGATGAAGTAGTGTCAGACAAGGAAATTGTGATCATATTCTTATTAAAGGTGTTGCCTTCTTGGAGTACTTTTGCTTCAGGTCTCAATAGCTGGATAAAAATTCTCATTTTTGAAGAACTATGGACTATCTGCAGTCAAGAAGAGTTAACCATCTCATTAGCATCCAACAATGAAGAAGTTTCAAATGCCGACATTGCTCATCACAAGGGAAACTCCAAGAAGAAGGAGCCAAGAAAGAAGGTTGACATGTCCAAGATAGAATGCTATCATTGTCATAAAATGGGTCACTATAGAAATGAGTGTCTCGATAATCCTAGAAATAAGAAAAGAGAAAGAGATCATGCAAATGTGGTTGAAGAAGAAGCCTCTCCCAAGCGAGTGAAGCCCAAAGAGAATGGCATAAGGGACTTACACTACTAAGCCCTTCGATCTTAGCTTTAGATATTTCATTTGTATATTTTATATTTATTTGTACGTTTAGCATATTTTTGGGAAAGAAATTTTGTTGTTTTATAAGTTTTAGGTATCCCTCAAAGCTTTGGAGGGAGCCTACAACAACTCCTTAGGATAAGTATCTCATTCCCTCTCAGTTTTGGTTTCATATACTTGTTTGAGGTTTTGATTATATTAAATACTAATCACCTTTCTACCTTTGTTTCCTTGTATAGGAAATGACTCGCTAAATGTTCAAGGTATATGAAAGAAGGCACCACAAGACAAAGCATTGAAGTTAAAAAGGTTTGTCAAGAAACAAAGGTATGTCTTAGATTATAAAGCTTTGTTATTCTCTTTGGCATATCCATTCTACATTACTAACAATTGTTGTGTTTAGCTCTCCTGAATCTTAAAGATTCTTGTTTGGGATGATTCATCATTTGATAAATCTACCCACCATATATCTTTGATTGTTAGAATGAAAGAACCCTAAAAAGGTTCTTTGGAAAACCCTAACCTAAGAGTATGCTATTAATATGTGAAACCCTAAACCTACTTAGGGATATTGATGAAGTAATATCCATTCTACCCTACTGAGAATGTAAACATTATCTGGTGTTCTTACTCCTTTTGCCCCAAGCTCTCCTGAGGACGAGTCTCTTATTTCACAATTTTTTGTACTAAAGACAACATTATGTCCTTGGTCACAAATCTGGCTGACACTTGAGAAATTGTGTTTGAGCCCTTCTACCAACAAGGTATTTTGAGCCTTTCCTAGTCCATTGACAAGGGTAGTAGTCCCTTTGCCAGTGATTTTAGCAGATCCACTTCCAAAGGATACATTTCCATTTTTCTTCTTCAATGAGATAAACTTCTTTTGGTCACTTGTCATATGTCTCGAGCATCCACATCCACAAACCAATGATTTTCTTCACTATGAGCACATAGAGCTAGGCCACATTTGTCAGTTTTGAGATTTACGTTTTTAGCTTTTTCCCTTTTGAGAGGGCAATTTTGTTCATTATAATCATAATCATCACATAATGAGCAAGACGGATCAAACTTAGCCAAAGGATCAAAGGAATTGTAAGTTTTGATTTGTTCTTGCTCTTTAGGCCCACGCAGTTGGTTTGGTTGATTATTCAATCTTGGTGTTTCATTCTTATGAGCCTTGCATTGCTTAGCTTGATGCCCAAAGTTTTTACAATTGTAACAATGTCCAAGAAAAACAGTTTGATACTTGTTGTAGTATCCATAGCTTGAATCAAGGTTCTTCCTTGGAGTTGCTCTTTCAAATCTTGTTTTTGAGATGTGACCTTTTTCCTAAGATGATTTTTCTTTTTTTGGATGGCAAGAGAGTACATCAGCATAACTTCTGGCATTATTCTTCGTACTTGATGATTCTCCTTTGAAACCAATTCCAGACTCGTCGTGTTGAGGTCTTTGAGTGTTAAGAATGTTGTCAAGAGCTAGAGAGCTTTGCCAACTCTTTTTGATTTGCTCCAATTCCTTTCTTAGGGACACTATTTCAGCTTTACGTTTTTCACAGATATCATCCTTCTCTTTTAACTTGATGTTCAAGAAGTCTTACCTTATTTTTGCTTCCTCTCTTTCTATTTTGAGAGAAATTATCTTCTTTTGTAGATTCTCATTTTCTTCAATTGCACTCATTAGCAAACTACCCATGTTTCTTTCATCTTCTATTTCTGAGACATCATCATTTGTAAATGCCATGAATAGCATTTCTTTGCTTCCAACATAATTACTTTCCTCATCTGATTCATCATCGCTTTCTTTGTACTGATGCACATTTCTAGTTGATTTCCTCTTTATGACTACAAATTCATCTTCATCAGACTCATCTTGTTTAGAGAAGAAGTTCTTCTTATTAAACCCTTTCTTCTTGTACATCATTCTTTTAGAGTCTTTTTCATCATCACTATCATGTTTATGAGGACATTTTGCAGCGTAATGACCTATTTTTCCACAATTGAAACAAATAAGAGGGTACTTACCTTTTAGCTTAGATCCCCTTTTTAGTCTTCGTACAAATTGAGCTAACTCGTTTTCAGTATCTGATTCATCGTGGTTGTAATTCCATCTTTTTCCTTCTTTTGTAAACTTTGAGGCTTTGAAAGCTGCTTCTTTGAAATTTGGGATCCCTTTCCTCATCTCATAGGAAATAAGGATTCCATGAAGTTCACCCATCTTGAGAGTATCTAGGTCCTTCATTTCTTCTATGGCACTTACTTTGGAGTCGAATCTGTCAGGAAGTGATCTCAGGATTTTTTGAACTATGGTGTTTTCTTCAATATTTTCCCCTAGTCCTTTAAGAGAGTTAACCACTTCAGCTACTCTAAGGAAGTATGATGCAATATCTTCTTCATCATCCATTTTCAGACTCTCGAATTGTCTTCTATAGGTTTGAAGCTTTGTCCTTCTTAACTTTGGAGTCCCCATCATATAGCGAAACCAATTTATCCCATCCTTCTTTGGCTGAGTCACAGTTCATGACTTTCGTAAATTCAGAATTGGTGATTCCACTAGTGATGGAATTTAAAGCTTTGGCATTAGCAATGTAGGATTTTCTTTCATCTGGATCAGTTGGAAGACTGGTGGGAGCTTTGTATCCATTCAAAACAGAGTGCCATACTTCAGGGCCAAGAGACATTATATAGTATGACATCCTCTTTTTCCAGAAACTAAAATTTGTTCCATCAAAGATAGGGAGTTTCCCTGTTGCTTCCATGTTCTTCATTGTGCCTAAGAATCCTTCTTCTAGCTGTTAGGCTGATAATGAAGACGCTGGCTCTGATACCAATTTTTGGAAATACTGAGAGGGGGGTGAATCAGTATTTCTTTTCAATTGTCGATTATTTCCAGTTAGATTCTTCACAATTAAAGACAGTGAGATATATATAATAATAGTATTAAGAAATAAAAAGAGAACTTCAATCTCCTTTTAATAATAGTATACAATAGATGAGAGAAGGGCACCAACCTGTTTGCCAAGCACCAACTTGGACTTTGATGAGGCTCTGACCTCTAGGGCTTCGACCCTATCTTCTCAAGGCACCAACCTTGTGTTTAGGGGCACCTACCCCAAGGACACCAATCCCTCGGTCTTCTTTTTAATAGAAACTGTGTCATGTACTTACTTGACTGTTGATTGTTCATCTCTCCACTAGCATCGAGCCCTCCACAGTTGTATCTCTAATCCTTCATAGATCAGTCTTATCTGAGCTTTATGGAAGCACTGGTTTACCCACAGATGTGTGTAAGTATGGTGTCTTCACTTAACAGATCAAGCCTCAATACAGGGCTGCAACAGTTCCGAGTGTTAACTGATCTAAGGACTGTAAGAGTTTCGAAGTATGGTCGCTTCACTCAACAGATAAAACCTCAATACAGGGTTGCAACAAGTCCGACTGTGAACTGATCCAAGGACTGCAAGAGTTACGAAGTATGATGTCTTCACTCAACAGATCAAGCCTCAATACAGGGCTGCAACAGGGCCGACTGTTAACTGATCAAGGACTACAAGAGTTCCGAAGTATGATATCTTCACTCAACAGATTAAGCCTCAATAGAAGGCTGCAACAGGTCCGAGTGTTAACTAATCTGAGGACTTGTGCTTCATAACTTTAGTTCCACGGTTTTCAGGATGATCAAACAATTATAACCTTAAACAATCCTTCCTCGGCCTCCTTTAGTTCACGAGGTGTGAACTACACTTGTTGCGATTTACACTGAATTATCTTCACCGAAAATAATGACTCTGAAATGGATGAACACGGATTTATATATATAGTAGTTTGTCCCTATGAAGAGACACATCCATTGGAAGAAGGGCCGACATTATATGACTGCATAGGTCGACTTGACTGTATATATATATATATATATATATATATATATATATATTATCTTAAAAATTTAGTTTCTCACAAATTAATGGGAGTTTCAGGGCAAGTAAGAGCTTGTTGGAAAGAAGGAAAAATCCTCCTTAATATGGTCTAGGATTCATTGTGAAAGGATGCCTCCAAGGTGTCTAAATTTATTTTTCTTTGTGACTGTTCATAAAATTTTAGTGTAGAAGGTGATTGGGACAGTAAGAGATCATTAGAGCTTCTTCATCATGGTGTGTCTTCCATGTCATCATATGTCATAGTGCAACATCTATCAATCTTCCATTAAGAGAGCTCATCAAGAGAGCTTATATTCCATCAATGACAATTATTGACCAACAGACTGATGGTACCTATAGAGGCTGAGAGCTTTAGTCCATCTTAGTCCCACTTGGATAGATTGCCTTGGTTAGAAATCTAGTCCATGGCATTGCGGTGCCTAAATTGTTGAGTGACCAATGTATAGATTTCCCTGGTCAAGAATCTAGTCCATGGCATTGAGGTGCCTAAAAATTCTTCATAGTTCACATAGTTGAGATCTTCCTTGTACTTGTATATTATGAATACCTCCCTAGTTAAGAGGGAGTGTTGAAGATTGTAACTAGGTTTGGTCTTCATAAATTATATTTGAGTCAAAATAATAAAGAACAAGAATTTATATTATTATTAAATGACTTATTAAAGCACGAGTTTCATGCTTAGGTCATAATATTTCAGGTCAAAGTCCCCATTGTGGAATTCTAGGATTTATTATGAGTTTATAGAGTCATTACAAATTTAAATTGACCCATCCTGGGCTTTTGAATCATGTAAAAAGGTTTAATATT
The DNA here is from genome assembly GCA_034641835.2 of Pinus albicaulis. Taxonomy (NCBI): domain Eukaryota; kingdom Viridiplantae; phylum Streptophyta; class Pinopsida; order Pinales; family Pinaceae; genus Pinus; species Pinus albicaulis. The sequence goes on from CM076578.1 coordinate 418,471,288, forward strand.
GAGTCAAAAATGAATTATGGAACCTCCATTCCAAGTCGACCTGAACTCCAGGAATTCGAGCTCACCTCAAGCCTATATATAAAAGCACATTGAGCTCATTTGGAGCATTCTCTCTCACACAAAAATTCGATATCTACTACTGCATTGGAAAAAGTTTGAAGTCAAGAAAGGAGCCAAAAGGTTTGCGAGTTTGGACAAGCTGAAGGATTGAAGGAAAATCGAAATTTTGCAAAACTTTTGATGTTTTAAGGTTCCTAACCCTTAGATTGAATCAACCCTAGTAGCTATAATATTTATTATTTGTTCCCTCTTATGAAAAGCCCTAACCTTTTGATTTTTAGGGTTTGTTGATAGTATCTAGGGTTTTGTTAGCAAAGGTTGATGTAAGAGCCTACAGCATTAAAGTCAAAAACCTAGGTGTAAATGCTTCTGCTATGATTGAATCCCTAACAAAGTCTATATTTTGGATATCTTAGGTTTGGTCCCTTATTGAAATCCTAGATTGATAAAGTTAATGTAATATCCCAAATGGGAAAATAACAATAATAACATGCTAAAGGGTATTACGAAGACAACAAAACAAAAATTGATATCAAAACACCAATGGAGCCATAAAATACTGCTGAGCCATTTTATTAATTTGCTAGAAATGAGTACAATGGAGGTGCTGGAATGAAGGCACCTGGGCTTGCTCAAGGCAAGCTAGAGAAGCCATCTGAATCAATGCTGAAATCCCTCACTGATGGTACACTGTAAGGCTATAGCTCTGTGCTGCAATATGTCAGAAATGTTGTTGCTGATCTCGAAGAAATGCCGCTAGGGCGTGCTACACTGCTCAGAAAATTCCAAAACTCTAACCCCGGACTCTACTCAAGAAACCCACGAAGGAATTGGCCAAATGTTGACCCTGGAATTTCGGCCCAATTTCCCTTAGCTCCTTTAGCTGCTGGCTGAGTTAGGATCTCTGTTTGACATCTCAAATTTGCCCAGAAAATTCTACCAAATTAATCTTGGCTTCTCCTTAATAAACCCAGAAAAACCCGCGAAGGAATTCCGGAAAGGCTGACCCCATAAATTCACCTACTAGGGATGGCTATGCTCTCCCGCTGTGTACGCTGGCCTCTCTGATAAAAACACTGAAAGAAGGGCCTCCAACTCTCTGAAGAACTCAACTATGGAAGGGTTGATCCCCTCACAATCTCCCAGCTGAAATCTCGTAAAGTTCTCTCCTCCAGATGCTGCTCCTCTCTATGACTGTGTAATCTCCCTGGAAGACTGCGTTGCTCCTGGAAGTGACTGCGTAATCCTGAGGCTGAAATGGTATTGTTGCTCTCCAAAACTGATGGTATGGCTCCTCTCCCGAGCGGACACTCGAAGTTCCCTGAGAAGAGGTTGGGATCTCTGCTCGGAGACACCCTTGTGCTAAACAACACTACAGACCCAGCTAAACAGCTTGAGCGTGCTCTAGTCTTGACAGACATAAAATCATAAGATGCAAGAATGAATGAGAAAGGCTGCCTTCCTCTCCTTTTATGCTTGTGAACCTCTAAACTCCCTTGGGCCCACCTATGTTGCGTTGTCCCTTGCTATGTTGCGCTGCCTCTCCCACGCTGCCACTGCACTGCCTGGCCCCACACTACCACTGCGCTGTCGTAAGTGCTTCCTCTCCCGCACTGTCACTTGGCCTCATGGGCCCCATATCATCTTTTAATTAATCTGCCAGGTGACTTTAGGAAAGTGCTTTTATTCTAATGTTTTATTCATGGGTCCCCTCACCCCTTTATTTCTGCCCAACATTAGGATTTGTCGAAATTAATCAAAATTAATATCCCAATTAGCTGACTGCTAATTTGGGGATATTACAGTCCTCCTTGTCAAAAATTGCTTGTCCTCAAGCAATGCCTGAACAAGCCTCTTCTCTGGTTGACGCTCCCCACTGTCATTGCAAAATGTGCCTGGGTCCCAGATGTGCCACTGAATCTTCCTTGTCCTCTGCATCACCCTGATATGAAGGGATCTCTCAATGCCAGGATCCCAAGTCGTCCTGTCCAACATGAAGTTCCTCCTGATCCACTCACTATCCTGCCATGCTAACGAAGTCCCCCACTCCATCAATGACTTGTTAAAGCCCAATGGAAGATCTACATGATCTCCCCATGCAGTATACAACTCTCTCCCCATGTAGTATACAACTCTCTCCTCATTTAGTATACAACTCACCCCTGGAGGTTATCGAGTTGAATAGAGCTGTGATGCTCGGGTCCCCTGCTAATCTCGTAAAGGTGCTACCATGTTGTCGCTGTGCCACTCTGACTATGAGATACCCCCCATTGTGCGCAGACTGTATCTCTCTCTCCTGGGGCCTTGTGGCGAAAAAATCTGTGAAGGCAAAGCTCATCCTGCCCGGGCATCTCCATGATGCTGATACCTACCACTCCAATGCCAATCGTGACCCTGAGCAACAACATAGTAAGTTTGCCTCGCCATGCAATGGAGGTCTCAGTGCTCTCTCTCGTGTCAAAACCAAGGTGGATTGGATCACCATCTGCTCTGTCCTTGCTCATCACAAAGTGGAGTAATCCACCTGGCCAACGACCCCTAGATCCCCCAACCATACGGGGAGCTCACAACTCCCACTCTCCACGGGACACTGCCGCGTAACGCTGCTACCTGATAGAACCCATCTGGCCTTCATCTCTGACCCCTGTATGTATCCCTTGGGTGGACCCCAAGTATCAGGAGTCTATCCTACGCATGCCTACTTGCCCTGCTCCTGCCAGACCACATCATGATACTCACTATCCCAACTCCTACTGATACACCTAGGTACTGCTCGGAGTCTGGGTACCCATCTGTAGACGAAATATATCATCCACCGTCCCTCAAATGTGAGCCCATGGGTGGAACATATGCTACCTTGGCAATCAACCATGTCATCCCTAAGCCTGGATTTGTCGACTCGTGCACCTACCAAGTGTCTCAACTGGAGAGTCTCCTCCCAGCTCATGACGTGCGGTACCTCATCCAACGGTCTAGGGTGAGCCTCCCATGCCCTGCTGCTGGAATGGAGAGTGTCAAGGGGTACCAAGCAAACACTCCGCGACCATAAGCAACACTGGAGGATGATGGGTAGGTATGTCCCAAAGGGTGTGACCAAGAGTCTACTTGAATGCTCAAGAGTAATCCTCCAGATGACCCTCTCTCTGCCTCAGATCTGTTGATAACACGCTCGTAGCCCTGTCTCCGCTAAACATGGCATCTTCGCATGCTCAACAAGATCCTCATCGATCCTAGGTGAGCTACATCCCATGGTACACCCACTTCCCCTGTCCATATGTCTCTTTGGAGGCAACGCTCCAAGAGCCCACTGCTTCGCATCATGTGTCACTGCGTACCACCAAGTATCACTGCAATCCTCATCCTGCCACTGTATGCCGCAACCTACCCTTGTACACCAGTGGATACCCCCAGTAACAACTATGCTGTCTTGTACCGTCATGTGTCCATCTTGCGTCGCCGCACCTGTCACTCCTCGCATGTACTCAATGCAATGGGAAGCAGTCCTACTCCACAATGCAGTTTGACATACTACAATACACCCCCATGCATCTCCATGCCCATCTACAGACCACTGCCCAATGATGAATGCTCCTACACTTCCCATGGTGTGATGGCCTAAAGCTGTATCCATATGCCTCGACCCATGCTCGATCGATACCATCACCTCCACTGCTGCATCACCATACTCTCCAATGAATGGATCTCCCTTCCAATTCCTCCGTGAGGGACCCAAGAAGTGAATATAAGTATCAGTAGCGATGTCATTCCTGCTCTACTCCTCCGTGTCCTCCGTGACCCACACAAATGCGAAGAATCCCTAGCTCCATACAAGGTACTGTCTGGTGGCCTACCAATGCCCCCTCCTCTGTCAAACTCCTGCCAGAGTATGTTGATCATCCCGTGATCCTGTGTACAATCCTCATACCAAGAAAACTCAAGAAGTTCGTACCTAAACTAGTTGGACACTAGTGCTAGCTTAAACTCCCCTAGTGAATGTGTACGCTCAACTCCTAGGTCAACTATACCCCTCCAAGTAATAGTCAACTAGCATACCTGGGAAGTGATGGGTAGTCCTGTTTGGATCCCAATGCCAGTCGGGGCTTCTGGTAACCCCGGTGCCTAGAAGCTCCTGCTGAGCTACACCTCGGTGCATCACCATCTCCACAGCCCACTCCATCGGGTACCAACTCAGAATCTCTCGCCATTCAACCCTAAGAGAGGGATCGAATGCGTGAACTCATGCACCTAGAGCAACACTGACATGCAGATGTTGCACCCTGTGCAACTCAGGTCGCGTCATCCCACTATCCAAGTCAACGCATGAGATCTGACTAGGTAGCTCCGTCTCTCTCTCTCTAATGGCCAAAGGTGACCCAACTGTGCTGCTAGCCCCATCTATGTGTGCTTGAAGAGGGCTGCTCCGATGCTCCAATGTGCCCTCTAGCTGTACCATAAGTTGCTATGACTGAATCATCACAAGTGACTCATCATCCTGAACATCTCCCATAGAATCCCTTGATACCACATGCACACTGGAATACGAAACCGGCCTACTGTCATCAACTCTGCATGACTCCTCATGCTCCCCAGAAGCATCCTCATATGACCTCATGGACTCATCCAGAGAAAAGTCCTCATCCTGACATCCAGAAGGAATGCCCTCCTGCTCTACTTCTGTATCTCTTAGTGCCTCATCAAAGGTGGATATATATCTCCTGACACCTCACCCATCTGCTATGCGCGGCTGTCACCCAAAAACTCAGACACGACTTCGGTCATCACCTCAATGGATGGCACTACTGGGGTAGGCTCTACTCTCTCCACTAAGATGTCAACCGACACGATCAAGGAGGTCTCCAACAAGGGTGAGTCCTGTGTCACACTAGGTGTATCCACAAGCTCCCCACAATCCTGTGTGCCTTCATCCTCCAAGTGCGAGATAGCCATTATGATGGCTTCCCCCTTCGTTATTCGGTCAAGCTGGAAAGAGGTATCTGACTTTTCCACCAAATCCCGAGCCGTGCAATCAGTGGATCCATCATACGTGGGAAAAGTTGTCCTCCCAATGGTACGTTGCAACTGTGAATTCTGTATGCTAGACCCCCCACTGTTCCTTCTTGTTGAAATTTGGGTACCAGAGGACAAGTGGTTCCCTAAGGCTTTGATCTTTGGCCTAGGGAAAAGCGTCCAAAAGAATTTAACATTTTCTCCTAAAGTGACGTTATAAGTTGTAAAGTCAAATCTAATTTAAAAGTGACTTTAAGTGATAAAGTTACAAAGTCTAATTTTAAAGTGACTTTAATAAAGTCAATGTGAAATTAGAAAGTGAAAAGTGACTTTGGAAATAAATGACTAAGAGGGTCTTTATTAAAGTGGGGTGAATTAAAAAAATAGAAAGTGAGATTTAAATGAGCATTTAATCTCAGCCCTAGATCTAAAGCTATTTCAGCCATTGGATTTAGGGATTCCCCAAAAGTCACTTAGGGTTAGGTTAAAGGAGGAAAATGAGAGAAAAGGTCATTCATTCTTTCATGAGCAGATTGAAAGAGGAGGAGAGAAAGCAAAGGGAGATTTTTACGAGTAGTGAGAAGGAGGAACGGCAAAATAAACAAATACGCACAACATGGTTATTGGCACAAATCGAGTAGAAATGCATGCAATGGGAAAACTATTTCCAAGAAAGGGAGGCACAAAAAGCGAGGAAGAGGGCAGCAGCATTAAGCACGAAGTTTGAGGCAGAAATTTGGGCACGGAAATCGAGAAGTGCTGCTGATTTTTCGACACAAAAACCAAGAAAAAGGACAGCAGCTTCAGTGCTGATTTCAAGGTTGTTTCTGGGCACAAATTTCGAGGGGGCTGCTGTACAAATCCATACAATCCGTACAGTACCGTACAACCGATTCTGGCACATTTTTCGAGGTGGAAGTACAACATTTATTGTTGTCATTAATGTTGTAATAATTTCTGTTTTGCAAGTTGCTGATTTGGCACAATTTTTTAGGCAGTGTGCAAGCACGGAAATTGAGATAAGTCTGTAAATTTGGTTGCTGGAATTTTTACTGTGTTTTTCTATTTCACTGTAAAAGAAATATTAAAAAAATAAATAAAATCTTTCAAACTGGTTTTCCCCAAGAGTTGTAAGGGGTTTTTCTAGGGTCATATTGACCAAAAATTAGCGTGTCTATTTTCTTTGTGTGGCTAATTTATTTTTCTGAGTTTTATTTCTGCATTTCAGCACTACGAAATTTCCAGAATGTGTTTTCAGAAAATATTTATTTTTCCAGCTTGTTGAATGTATGGCTATAGGAATGGGCATTTAACTATATGGGAGAAATGGCAGAAAATATTTGAGTGGGTCACAAAAATTTCTACATGGTATCAGAGCTTGGGTGGCTGAAAAGTGCAGTTTGGGACAACAAGTGAAAAATTACAGCCAGCTGATTTTTTCACACAGAAAATTGAACCTTTACCACAATAGTGAAATTTTCAGTTTATTAGGACAACAAGCATGTCTTTGGGCTTGAGGGTGGAGGATAGGTTGGATGGGCATAGCAACTACAATACCTAGAAGGAAAGAATGCAGAGCATCTTTGAGGAGGCAGAAGTCTGGGGTATAATGGTGCATACCCAACAACACCCTGTTAATGTGCTTGCTGACCCTATTCAACTGAAAGACCATAATAAGAAGAATAACAAGGGTAAGAGACTGATTCTGGATGGTATTAAAGACCATTGCATTCCTCATGTGAGAGGAAAGAGACTTGCTCATGAGATGTGGACAACCTTGACCAATATTTACCAGAGTACCAATGAGAACAGAAAAATGGTTCGAAGGGAGAAGCTGAAGCCATTAAGATGGCAAAGACTGATAGTGTTACGACATACCTCACAGAGATCACTAACGTGAGAGATGAGTTGGCAACAGTTGGAGAGGTCATTCCACCCACTGAGTTGGTGCAGATTACAGTGAATGGCCTTCCCAGTACATGGCTGAACTTCGCTGATGGGATTGTTGCACGAGAGACCCTTCCCACTTGGGAGAGGTTGTGGGATGATTGCATACAGAATGAAATCAGAAAGAACTAGCTTGGGGCAGCCAAACCAGTTGAGGAGGATGACAATGTAGCATTGTTAGCAGGAGGCAAGAAGGGCAAGGGAAAGAAGCAAGCTTCCACAAGTGGTGGTGGGGGCAAAGACAAAGGTAAAGGTAAGCAGGTGAACACACAGAAGGACTATTCCAAGGTGAAGTGTTGGAATTGTCAGAAGATGGGACACTATGCAGTTGTGTGTCCGGAGAAGAAGAAGGGAAAGAACAAGACCATGGCAGCATACGCAGAGATAGAGGAATTTTCAGAGAGCTTTGATCGGGAGTTTGGGTTCATTGCTTGTGAGTCCACTAGTGCAAGATCACTTGCCACGGAGGTTGAGAGGGAGTGTGCATTTCCCTCCACTAGCGGAGCATCTTCAGGTATGTGGTATGTTGACAGTGGCTGTGGGGCTTCACGTCATATGACAGGAGTTCGTGAGTACTTCTCAAAGCATTTAGAGAGTGGCACTGATATAGAGGTAGTACTCGGAGATGACAACATTGTTAGAGCGGTCGGTGTGGGGACATTGACATTTGATAGGGAACCCAAACCTCCCTTGAAAGTGTTGGATGTTCTATATGTGCCAGGGATGAGGACGAACCTTATATCCGTCTCAACATTGGAGGAGAGAGGGTATGAGGTATTGTTCAGGAGAGGACAAGTGCTTATATATCAAGGGCGCTCCAGCGGAGTCAGCTAGAGTGATTGGTGTACGCCATGCAAAGGTGTACAAGTTTGCGTTTCAGCCCCTTTTGGCATTGAGCAGTAGTGCGGCGATGGGGAGCTGGGGTTTGTTTGTGTGGTTGGCAACTGAGATGAAACACATGTATGTGGGACGCGGGGACTTTGCGGGAGATCACTACGGGTGTGCCAGATTTCAGTACTGATCACTTTGATACTTGCAGAGGATGTGCGATGGGCAAGTTTGCCAAATCCCCTTTTCCCAGCAGTGACAGCAGAGCGACTGGGATACTTGATTTGATTCATTCCGATGTGAGCGGTCGGATGTCTCATGTTTCCTTGAGTGGATATGAGTATTATGTTTTATTCATTGATGATCACTCCAGGAAGACCTGGATTTATTTCTTGAAGACCAAGAGTGAGGTCTTCAACCGGTTTCAGGAGTTCAGAGCTCTTGTGGAGACTCAGACAGGTCGGAAGATCAAGTCCCTCAGGCCAGACAATGGAGGGGAGTACACCTTTGGTGAGTTTGTTGATTATTGTGCAGAGGTAGGCATCAGGAGGGACTTCACAATTCCTTACAACCTCCAGCAGAACGAGGTTGCGGAGAGGAAGAACAGATCCATCATTGGGCTTGCCAAAGCCATGCTACATGATCAGAGGTTACCATTGTTTTTGTGGGCAGAGGCCTGCAACATTGCTGTGTATTTGCAAAACAGGAGTCCACATCGTGCCTTGGGGTATGTGACTCTGGAGGAGGCTTTTTCTAGGAAGAAGCCTGATGTTGGTCACTTCCGTATCTTTGGGTGTATTGCATACTCCTACATACCCAAGGAGAAGAGGACCAAGCTAGAGCCCACCACAGAGAAGGGTATCTTTGTGGGCTATAGTGAGACCTCGAAAGCTTTTCGGATTTATATTCCTGCACAGAGGAGAGTTGTTGTCAAGCGGGACGTGAAGTTGGAGGAGGACAGGGCTTTCAGGAGGTCACGGGAGTTAGAGTATCTGGATCGGCCAGACCCTCAGGAGCAACTGAGTCAGTCACAAGGATCTAGTGGGCAGGGATCAGGAGGTACATTGATTACGGTGTCAGGTCCATCAATGAGCAATGGCTCGCAGAGTCAGAGGGGTGGTACTTCGGGCAGCATGCAGAGCAGTCCGCAGAGCAGTTCACTAGGTAGTCCATTGATGAACAGTTCACACGGTACTTCAACATCTACTGGTACAAGTTCAGGCAAGAGGATAGTAGACAGACATTCAGGAGTTCAGGCTTCTAATGAGGATGAGGAGTTTCATTCTCCAGTGGGAGAGGTATGTTCACGGAAGAGGAAGCCCAAGTGGCTTCAGGATACCTTGAGAGAGGCCACATCTATTGCTAGGCCGAAGAGACCAGTCAAAGAGAGCAGACTACCTGAGAGGTTCTGTAGCTATATGGCAATGTTTTCCAACATCGTTGACTCTGAGCCTTCTAGCTATGTGGAGGCAGCTAGCCAGCATGTCTGGAGAGAGGCCATGCAGGAGGAGTATTCTTCTATCATGAAGAATGATGTTTGGGAGGTGGTGCCGAGGCCTGAGAGAAAATCTGTGGTTACTTCCAGATGGCTTTACAAGGTAAAGCACGCTGCAAATGGCAGCATTGAGAAATTCAAGGCAAGGTTTGTGGCTAGAGGGTTCTCCCAGGTAGAGGGAGCTGATAATGAGGAGACCTTAACTCCCGTGGCTCGATATACTTCCATTCGCTCCATTATATCGATAGCAACATAGATGGGTTGGAAGATCCACTAAATGGATGTGAAGATCGCATTTCTCAATGGCTTCATATAGGAGGTGTACATTGAGCAGCCACAGGGCTTTGAGGTGCATGGGAAGGAGTCCCATGTGTGTAGACTAAAGAAGACCCTTTATGACCTGAAGCAAGCTCCTAGAGCTTGGTACTCTAGGATTGATACGCACTTGCAAGAGATGGGTTTCACAAAGAGTGATGCAGATCCGAACCTATACTTTATTGTGATAGGTGAGGAGCCTCTCATTCTAGTGTTGTATGTGGATGACTTGGTCATTACGGGTGCAGAGAGACTCATAGAAGGCTGCAAGAGAGATCTTGCCTTGGAGTTCGAGATGAAGGACATTGGCTTGATGCATTACTTTTTGGGTTTGGAGGTGTGGCAGGAGGAGGGGCATTTCTTCCTGGGACAAGGGAAGTATATCGTGGACATCCTTAGCAGTCTAGCAGATTATACATGGAGGATTGTAGACCCATGTCGAAACCTATGATCACTAACTGGAAGAAGCTTCACGCTTCAGATTCCGAGTTGGTGGATCCCACATTGTATAGACAGCTAATTGGTTCCTTGATGTATTTGGTCAACACTAGACCAGATATATGTTTTGCAATCAACACGATGAGCCAGTTCATGTGTGAGCCCAAGAGAGTGCACTGGGTTGCTGCAAAACACATTTTGTAGTACTTGCAGGGGACAGTGGATTATGGCCTGGATTGTAGGCACGGAGATGGAGTGAGATTGGCAGGGTACACTAATTTTGATTGGGCAGGTCATGCTTCTGATAGGAAGAGCACTTCAGGGTATTGTTTGGTTTGGGTTCAGCAATTGTGTCGTGGTTTAGCCTAAAGCAGCAGTCAGTAGCATTGAGTTCAGCGGAAGCAGAGTACATGGCAACCAGTCTAGCTAGTTGTGAGGCCATATGGCTTCGCAAGATGTGGTTTGGCATATTTGGTTAGCCGTTGAGACCTTCAATGATTTACTGTGATAATCAGAGTTGCATTAAACTCACAGAGAATCCAGCATTTCATGACAGGTCAAAGCATATCGGGATCAGATATCATTTCATCAGAGACTATGTTCAAAAGGGAGCTGTGAAGCTTGAGTATATTCCCACAGATGAGCAGGTAGTAGATATTTTCACCAAAGCCTTACCACGGGGCAAGCATGTCTACTTCAAAGACAAGATGGGTGTGGTGAGGAACACTTTCCTCGGTAAGAGGGAGTGTTGAAATTTGGATACCAGAGGACAAGTGATTCCCTAAGGCTTTGATCTTTGGCCTAGGGAAAAGTGTCCAAAAGAATTTAACTTTTTCTCCTAAAGTGACTTTATAAGTTGTAAAGTCAAATCTAATTTAAAAGTGACTTTAAGTGATAAAGTTACTAAGTTTAATTTTAAAGTGACTTTAATAAAGTCAATGTGAAATTAGAAAGTGAAAAGTGACTTTGGAAATAAATGACTAAGAGGGTCTTTATTAAAGTGAGGTGAATTAAAAAATAGAAAGTGAGATTTAAATGCACATTTAATCGCAACCCTAGATCTAAAGTTATCTCAGCCATTGGATTTAGGGATTCTCCAAAAGTCACTTAGAGTTAGGTTAAAGGAGGAAAAAAGGGAAAAGATCATTCATTCTTTCATGAGCAGATTGAGAGAGAAGAGAAAGCAAAGGAGATTTTATGAGCAGTGAGAAGGAGGACAACAACAAGGAAACTTCAGCAAATCCATACAGCAGGGTTATTGACACAAATCCCAAGGCAGAAATCCATACAGCAGGAGAGAGGCACTGTTTCCAAGAAAAGGAGGCACGAAAATCGAGGAAGAGGGTAGCAACATTAAGAACAAAGTTTGAGGCATAAATCTGGGCACAAAAATCAAGGAGAAGTGTTGATTTTTCGGCACAAAAATCGAGAAAAAGGACAATAGCTTCATCGCTAATTTCGAGGCTATTTCTGGGCACGAATTTCGAGGAGGGATGTACAAATCCGTACAATTCCATACCGCTGATTTCGGCACATTTTCCGAGGTGGTCATACAACAGTTATTGCTATCATTGATGCTGTAATAATTTATGTTTTGTAAGTTGCTAATTCGGCATAATTTCCGAGGCGGTATGCAAGCATGGAAATCGAGATAAGTCTGTAATATGGTTGCTGGAATTTTTTACTGTGCTTTTCTGTTTCACTGCAAAAGCAATATTTAGAAAATAAATAAGAGCTTTCGAACTGGTTTTCCCCAAGAGTTGTAGGGGGTTTTTCCAGGGTCATATTAACCAAAAATCAGCGTGTCAAATTTCTGTGTGTGGCTGAAAATATTTCTGTGTTTTTATTTCTGCAATTTGCAGCACTTTGAAATTTTCAGAATTTGTGTTTTCAGAAAATATTTATTTATAAGCTTGTTGAATGTATGGTTATGGAAATGGCCATTTAGCTATATGGGAGAAATAAGGAGAAACTGAAAACTGGAGTGGGTCACAAAATTTCTACACTTCCTTCTTCATCTTGCTTGAGCTAGTAGTAATTTCTAAAGGACAAAGCCGCTCTGAAGTTTTCCCCCATGGACTTCCATTCTCGACATAATCTCCCATGGGTATATGATCATGCCGCCTACCTTGCTCACTCAGTACTGGAGGTAAGAATGTAGGAATCGTGAACCTGGTTGGCCTACTGAAGGTTGGCATGTGAGTGGCTAGTAAAGGGTGGTCACACTGTTGTGAGACCCTCGAAGTCTCCCCAACTAGGGATTCGTGATGGATGCTCTCATTCCTATTCTGTTGCTTGGGTCTTTCCACAAGTCCCTTATGTCCTTTGGCTAAATCATTTAGGGCCTTAAAAATGTTACCAAACGCTGCTTCCCCTTTTCTCCTTGACTCCCCTATATTTTCCACCTCTACTGCCTTTGGTGGGTAAGGTTTTTCCTACCCTCCTTGTTCATAGAAAAAGATCTCCACGACTAAGCCAAGAACGGGGCTCTGATACCACTTAATATCCCAAATGGGAAAATAACAATAATAACAGGCTAAATGATATTATGAAGACAACAAAACGAAAATTGATATCAAAACACCAATGGAGCCATAAAATACTGCTGAGCCATTTTATTAATTTACTAGAAATGAGTACAATGGAGGTGTTGGAATGAAGGCACTTGGGCTTGCTCAAGGCAAGCTAGAGAAGCCCTCTGAATCAATGCTGAAATCCCCCACTTATGGTACATTGTAAGGCTATAGCTTTGTACTGCAATCTACCAGAAATGTTGTTGCTGCTCCTGAAGAAATACCGCTAGGGCCTACTACACTGCTCAGAAATTTCCGAGACTTTAACCCCGGACTCTACTCAAGAAACCCATGAAAGAATTGGCCAAATGTTGACCCTAGAATTTCGACCCAATTTCCCCTAGCTCCTCTCGCTGTTGGCTGAGTTAGGATCTCTGTTGGACATCTCAAATCTGCTCAGAAAATTCTACCAAATTAATCTTGGCTTCTCCTCAATAAACCTAGAAAAACTCGCGAAGGAATTCCGGAAAGACTTACCCCGGAAATTCGCCCTCTAGGGATGGCTACGCTCTCTCGCTGGGTACGCTGGCCTCACTAATAAAAACACTGAAATAAGGGCCTCCAACTCTCTGAAGAACTCATCTATGGAAGGGCTGATCCCCTCACAATATCCCAGCTGAAATCTCGTGAAGTTCTCTCCTTTGGATGCTGCTTCTCTCTATGACTGCGTAATCTCCCTGAAAGAATGCGCTACCCCTGGAAGTGACTGCATAATCCTAAGGCTGAAATGTTATTGTTGCTCTCCAAAACTGATGGTATGGCTCCTCTCCTGAGTGGCCACTCGAAGTCCCCTGAGGACGAGGTTGGATCTCCGCTCGGAGATACCCTTGTGCTAAACAACACTATAGACCCAGCTAAACAGCTTGAGTGTGCTCTAGTCTTGACAGATAGAAAATCATAAGATGCAAGAATGAATGAGGAATGATGCCTTCCTCTCCTTTTATGCTTGTGAACCCCTAAACTCCCTTGGGCCCACTGATGTTGCATTGTCCCTCTGTGCCACGTTGTCCCTTGCTATGCGGCGCTGCCTCTCCCACGCTGCCATTGCGTTGCCTAGCCCCACGCTGCCACTGCGTTGTCCTAATTTCCTTTTCTCCTTTGCTGTCACTTGGCCTCATGGGCCCCACATCATCTTTTAATTAATCTACCCAGTGACTTTAGGAAAGTGCTTTTATTCTAATGTTTTATTCATGGGTCCCCTCACCCCTTTATTTCTGCCCAACGTTAGGATTTTCCAAAATTAATCAAAATTAATATCCCAATTAGCTGACTGCTAATTTGGGGATATTACAGTGAACTTCATACTCTTGTACATGTATAATTTGGTGTGTTGTACTTGTTGATGAGATGGGCAGGTACAAAGTTGTAAAGTTGTAAACCTGCCTCGTGCTTGACGATGACTTTCTAATGATGATGAGTATGATGGAAAGAGGGAACTGTAGAAACCCTGATAACATTGAAGTTTACATTGATGATTAAAATTGAAGTCAAATTCTGTGAAAGGAATGATGTTCCGGAAGGTCAAAGTTCTCTGATGATATGATGAAGCAAAAGGAACCTGTGTGACTGGAAGAATAAAATAATTGATGTTGGACACATGTCCCTAGTTGAGAGGGAGCTTGGATATATTTCCTCTATGAAGGAAAGTGTGTGTTATCTCTAGTTGAGAGGGAGGACATGGTTCTCTACTTCATGTGCCATGCACTAGGCTAGGACTAACAATCACACGTCTAGTGAAGGCCATGAGGAGAGAATCATGACAGAGTTGTTATCTTGGTAGTTAGCCTAGACGATACATAGGACCCTGTGAGGGAGAATATCTTGGCCTAGATGGTACCTAGAACCTAGTTAGGGTTGGTACCTTGGCCTCGTTGATATCTAGATCCCTGTAAGGGAGGATATCTTGGTGTAGATACTTGGTTCCCTGTCAGGGAAGGTATCTTGGTCTAGATTATATGGAGATCCATGTTTAGGGTGGATATCTTGATTCTTAACCTTGATGATGTCTAGATCCCTGTAAGGGAGGATATCTTGGTGTAGATACTTGGATCCCTGTAAGGGAAGGTATCTTGGTCTAGATTATATGGAGATCCATGTTTAGGGTGGATATCGTGACCTTGATGTCTTGGCCTAGTTGGTATTGATATCTTAGTTAAAGTTGATTGGCCTAGTTGACACCTTAGTCCCTGTTGAAAGGGTACTTCGGCAAGTAGCCTAGATTGTACCTAGATCCCTTGTTTTTGTTGGTGTTTTGGCCTAGATAATGTTCAGAGCTCTGTTGAAATTGATATGTTGGCCTAGATGACACCAAGATCAGTGATAAGTAGGTGTCTTGAATGACACTGGGGCCTGTGATAAGTTAGTGTCTCGATAGTTGACACTTGGATCCCTGATGATGAGTTAGTGTCTTGATACTTGGATCCTTGAATTAGTGTCTTGGTAGGTAGCATAGATAACACTTAGATCCTTGAATTAGTGTCTTGGTAGGACACTTAGATCCTTGAATTAATGTCTTGGCAGGAAGCCTAGATGACACTTGGATCTTTAATAAGTTGAGTTGATACCTTGGTAGTTTTGGCCTAGATGATATCTAGCATTGTATATGTTTTTGTACACTTCTTGGAACATTTCAATTTGAGGTCATCCCTGTACTGGATGGACAATTATGAATACCTCCCTAGTTAAGAGGGAGTGTTGAAAATGTGACTAGTATCAGTCTTCATAATTGTTGTTTGGCCCATGACATGATGTAATTCTTATGTACTTATAAAAGAGAAGAAAAAAAAATTATTGAAAAAGATCAAAAGAAAAAATATTTTTATAAGCATGGGTCTCATGCTCAAATTATTATGTTTATAGGTCAAAGCACCCATTGAGTGCTTCTAGGATCGAGTCATGAGTTATAGTCCTTGTCATCATGTAATAGACCCTTCTTGGGCTTTTTATATCAAGAAAGAAATTTGTTTGTGTGTCAAAATTGTTAGTTAAGCCTCCTCCACCAAGTCGGCCTCATTGAAGATGATTTGACCACACAAGAGACTATATATAAGTGGTGCATTCAACCTATTGAGCATCCATCCAAGCAAATAATTCAATCTGCAATTTTAGTGAAGAAAAATAAGTGTGAAGTTGAAGAAAAGAGAAGACAAACCCTAGTGAGGAAGGAAGGAACAATTGTCAAGCAAGAAAGACCAAAATTATCTCTGTTTCTGTCAAATGTGTTAGCAATTAGAGTTACTGCAGGTCCGAACTATTATAGGCTGAAATTTAGAAGTTGCAAAAGAGGGTCGAGATCCTTGTTGATTTGTTTTGGAAGGGTTCACTTGTGTTGACTTTTGGAGAACTTAACTAGAGTTTGACTAATCTTCTTGGGAGGCTGACTTGGTGGATTGAAGGACTTGTTAGTGGCTAAGAGTCTTGATTGTCTCATTTGATTTGGTTCCTAAAGAAGAGAAGATAATTTTTGGTTGGGTTTTCCCCTAAAGAGGGGTTTTTCCTTGGCTGAGAACCTACATCCTTTGTCCTTGTTGTTTTGATCTTCATACATTTATGTTTTGGTAGTTGCTTGATGATAAGAAGATAAAAGAAGATATAAAGAAGTTAAAGAAGACCTAAGGAAGATAACAATACATTGCAAGTAATTATCAAGATAAGAAAATCTTTCTACCTTTCTGGGTTTCAGTGAATACCCTAAGTGCTGGTGTCTTTGAAGGAAGAAAGAACAGCTAGAGGGCAGATTGTGTTGGACCAAAGTTCAGTGACCTAAAGGAGTTGTGATCATTGATAGTGGCAGATTTTTGAGCTGTAGAAAGGAAGGAAAATGACTCGTTAGATGTGTTCAAGGTACGTGGACTGAAAGCAGTTGTAGGGCGCTTCATTAGAAAGTAGGTTAGTTTTACTTTTTTCAGGGTAGGTTGGTCATCATAGTTGTTGATACATAGCCCTAGTTGTTGTCTTGTATCAGGGCTGATTGTAAGGGCCATGATCCCTAGTACAAGAGCCCTAAGATTGCTGTATTAAAGATTTGTAATATAACAAGGTTGGGTTGAAAAATTTGTCTTGTGCACTAGTTGATTCATTGCTGTGTTTATTCTGTTGTACAAAGTAGAAGTGTTGTGGGATTTGAGTGTGTTTGTGATCGTGATTTTAGACTCAAACCAGATTGTTGAGTGTTGTGGAAAAATCAACAACCTCCAATCTGCACTGCAACTCGGCTTGATCTGATTTTCCTTAGGCCAAAATTCGGCCTCTGATGAACTGTTCAGAAACCTAGAAATTTGGCCTCCTAGTCCGCTTAGAAATTTGGCCTACCCAAAATATGCTACCCAAAAAAACTGCTCAGAAACACACATGTGAGCTAGAGAGAGAGAGAGAGAGAGAAAAAAAAAAAAGATGATCTTCATCCTTCTTTTTGCCCTTGTCCTTCTTGTTCTTCGCTTGGATGCCCAGAAATTGACTTTCTTGAGAGAGGTTGAATGGTGAGTTCAGGGAGGAGGTCGAATGCCTTTATATAGTGTTCTTCCTTTATGAATGGGTGTGTCTCTTCACTGGGCCTCAACTTGACTTGAGGGAGGGATGACTTGACTATCTTGGAGCCAAAAACTCAAATTTCAAATTTCAAAATTTTCTCTTTTAAATATGATATAAAGAACATGTCTTATACAAATTCTTTTGAGGCTAAATAATCAAAATGACATGAAGAACATGTCTTACAAATTCTTTATATAATATAAGGGCTAAAATATAAATTATGAAGACCGACCATAGCAACAAAATTTAACACATCTCATGATGTCTAAGTCACCTATCACAATACCCTAGGAAAGTCACGACTCCCATTGCTAGTGTCACAACACCCTAGGCAATGTTGCAATGCCCTAGATAGTGTCATAACTCCTAATGTATGGGTCATGATGCCCAAGGAAGTCATCTCTTAGAATTTTGCAATGTGTATGGGTCTACCCAAAAAATGTGACAAGTGCCAAAATCATGTCAAATCAACCTCAAAACCATAGGATGCTCCATCACAAACATCAAGTAGCATGCATGCTCTCTACATGGCAAGATGTTGGGCACTCTATCAAAGTCATTGTCTGTCTCATCAAGCATCATCATAACAACATAATGGACATTTTAAATACCACTGTGCTCATATTTGATTGTACAATATCAGATGCAATGACTAGACCTCCATATAAGTATGCAAGTACCTTGGTACCAAGATAACTGATGTCAATAAAAGTACAAGCATCTTCATCAAATCAATTGATTCATAAAAAATGAGGCATGCAATATGTAGAGTATCAACAAGTGATCCATCCACCTATGATATATCGTAGCACCAAAGCACATGTCATAACTATCCATTATAGCATCATGTGTAACCATGAAGAGAGAACTAGGTACAAAGATAATCCACTACATAATCAATTGGAAAGGTATAATATCCCATGCAATACCACTATGAGGTGAGATGGTCCATTCACATCAATCTTCCCAACTGAAATTCACGATATCAAGCAAAGTAGGTGTATACCTCAGGCCCATTAGCATCCCAACATGTCACCTAGAAATTTCTGTTAGGTGATGAAAATCTCAAGTTTACCACTCATACAATGCAAGGCCCAAGGAATAACATAACTAAATTTCAAATGCTTCCCTTATCAGAAAGCTATGGAATAAATAACTTTACTGTTTGCGTTCTTTATATGATAATCGGAATTGTAAAATAAACGAGGACAAAATGTTCACATTTTGTGTATGTTGGATAAGATGGCCTTTGAAGAAGCATTCAAGACTAAGGTAGGCGCCAGCTAACTATTTTTCTTTTTTTAATTGTATTTAGGCTCAGTAATATCTGATGAAAATAATTGTAATCTAAATAAAAAATGAAGTGTTTGCAATTCTCTTATGATCTGTGAAGCAACATTTTAAGATCCTGACAAGACTTTATATTTAGCCGCTACTTACTATCTTTCATTTTTGTTTTGCATCTAGGTTCGGACCCCTCGGTTTCAAGGAGAGAACTTCGAGAAGAATAAAGTATTATTTGAACGAGTTTCTGCTCTAGCTAAGAAGCATGGGTACACGCCCGCGCAATTGGCCCTCGCATGGGTGCTTCATCAAGGAAGTGACGTTGCTCCTATTCCAGGTACCCTTTACATGCTCCGTATAAAATTGGAAACCCAGTTCATTTTGGACTTGCAAGGAGCCTACTTTTTAAGCTGAATTTACTTTATAGATGAGATAGATGTCAATATTGGCTGATGTGCTGCGCAGGAACAAGTAAAATAAAAAATTTGGATGAAAATATTGCATCCTTATGGGTTAGCTTATCACAGCCAGAATTGAATGAGATTGCTGCAGCTGTTCCAGAACATGAGGTTGCAGGATTGAGATATGCTGATAGTATTTATCAAACGACTTGGAAATTCGCCAACACACCCCAACCAAAGTAGAATTGATCACTTGCAAGCAAATCTTCTATGCTTGGCTGATGTACCCTTTTCCCTAAGATTTGAATCTTTAACTGCATTTAGGGACGCTATACATTGTCCTAAAGCTCCACTTGGCACCATGATTAAATAGACAATATTTGAGGCAGATTTCCCCTGGAAGTTGGCATTACTAAGATAAAGATTTAGTTGCATTACTATCTCTCCATTGGATTTAACTGGTATTTTTGCATACTCATTCTAAGTTGTGCGCTAGATACTCGGCATTTGATAAAGAATCTTCAGAAATAGAAATATTGAGCAACTGTTCACGACATTCAAATATTAGGTATTCCTTGGCATTGACTTACAGTACTCAACTACGTTCTTTTAATTTCTACCTAATTGGCTTATATTTAGCTTAAAATGAATATGAAAGGGACCTGGAGCAAATCATATAATAAATAAATAGAAACATAGTATAGATTTACATATTCTCCTTGGCTTTGGCTTCGTTGTTTGCGGTGTCCCTTTTTCTCTTTCCAATATCTATCATCACATTTAACATCTATATTGTCTCGAAGGCACTTGATATTTAAGACTGGATTACATGTACTTTCTGCATATTCCCATCTATAACCAACTTTTCTAAAACCTCTAATTTTTATTAGCGAAACTGTGGGCTATATGTTTCAGTTAAAAATCAAACAATTTGTTCAATAAAAATAATTATATGACCGAGGTAAATTTCTTTCAATATAGAACACTGAAGGAAACCTTCATATCATTTGAAAGGAGGCAATAATTTATCTCTTAATTTCCAATAGTTGAGATGGATTAAATTGATGTAAATTTCTTTTTGAGTACCAAACTTCATAAAAGGTTTCCACTTTAACAAATTTGATTGCTCTCAATTTTTGGTAGATTTGGAGTTAAGATGGATTTATGCTAGTTGAACAAAACACCAGTAAAAAATTTTAGCTATAAGAATTTTTTTTATTTTCACTTGTTATTTATATATAATTTAATTTTTTTTTTAGAAAGTTGATATAAAATTATGTTATTTATTCAATTAATATTAAACTCCAGATTAAGTAGTGAAAGAATTACATATCTCCAGCAAACTAAAAATCATTTTATTTCATTTTATTTTATTTTTTATTTTTATTTTATTTTTAGTTTTAGTTATTTGATCTCTGTATATAAAGTTTGATGTAAAATTTAGATGAAAATTGAAGCATTTTATTTATGGTTGATAATGATTTTTTTTGTTATTAATATTTTTTAATTTGTTAATGTAAGCATGTGACAACATCTCCCTCATACTGGGTTGCAGACCATATCTTGGTGCAATAAGGTAATGGGGAGGTTTAGAACAAAGCAATGTTGAATGTTTGTATTAATAATATATGGACATGTAATCCATAAAGTAGTTGAGGGAAATAACTTAAGCATACGTTCATTTCATGCTTGTATCTTTTTAAAATCATATAAATTGATGAATTAGTCATTGTAGATGAAAAAACTTTAAAGTTGTTTGAGAAGAGTCTTCTAAATGATCAAACTTTATAGGTTGCATGAGAAGACCTTTCTATATGATCTTCCATTGACTATTTAGGTGGTATAGGATGAAAACATGGTCTATCTGGAACACTCTAGAGTTTTATTGTAGAATTCTATAATGAAGTGTAATACAATGCATTTAGTATGGTTGCGGCCTATGTTTCCTTGAATGGTTTCAGTTGGAAATCTCAATGTGCTTGTTAGGCTAATTTAAGTACATAAACTAGGACACAATCTTTGTATCAATCCGGTTGTTCATAAACATAGAAGCACAATACAATCTATAAAAGAGCCAAGCTAAATTGGTTGTCACTTTCTAAGATTAAGTACTGAAATTAACTAATCAAATTCAAAATTTAGAATTCTAACAAAAGTTAAAGCTAAGCCAAGAAATCATGAAACAAAACTTCTAAACTAAACACATTTCTTAGGAAATAAATCACACATTTAAACCATAAACACTTAGGATTGGACATGCACTAAAGCCTTTCACACAGGTCATAGTCTTCTATGCAACCATGTTAAAAAAATTTCAAGTTTTCATACTTAAATGCTTGTAAATGACCAAAATTGTAAACAATGATTAAGACTTTTTGGTTTAATGAATTGATAATTCATTAGGGCCTTTTTTATTGATGAGAGCATGTGAACATTCTAATAGTCTTGTATCCAGTCTAGTAAATTTCAACCTAACACCACTTAAGAAGGTAATAATGCACTATTGTCTTTGGCATTAATGAGAGAGAAAGTGGATGGTCACTCAAGTAGTCTTTTACTCAATTTCTTAGTTGGTGTATGCCTAAGTCATTTATTTATTCTAGGAAAGCAAGAAATGAATAATAATTTTAAGAAAGCAAGGAACTATGGTGTTTATTGATACAATACTAAGTGAAAAGTTGTGAAAGAGTTAGGGTCTTATTCACTAAGTATGGTAATGGATAGCACTTGTGGTCCTTTACTCATCTCATCAACTAGCTTGTCGTCATAGGCTAACGCTATCTTATAATAATTATAGCTTATGAACAACACTTTGAACACTAAAACATGAACAACAATGTATAATAAAATATAGATAACAATGTGAGGTAAAATATGGCAGTAAACTCATATGTAAGTGACAAGCACATTAGCATAAAGTGACTAGTATGCATAAGATATTGAAAAATTAAAGTTAAATGGTATGAACATGAAAGAAATACTTATGAACAAGATATACCAACATATACAAGTCGAATAAAAAACTAACTAGAGTGTACAAGCTTTGGTTTTGGGGGGCCCTCCACTTATCAACAAGCACACCAAGTGACTACTAGTAGTTTCAAATCAAAGGAACTATATATATTATATGAAATAACTTGAAGAAAACTTCAAGTTTGAAGTAAGAGCTTACAAACTATTTCTTCAACATCTTATAAATTCAAACTTACTTAACAAGCACTATCTGTTTGCTTTTATAAGCAATATTTAAAGTAAAAACACAAAAATCCTCTTTGTTTATCTTTGTGGGTTATCTTGGGATTGCAAATCAATCAAATAAACCTTGCTCAAGGAATAAATCGTGGAAAGAAAAATAGAGACCATAAACATAATTTAAACTCCAATCTACTAGTGTATATCTGTATCTTTACCATGCCATTTGGCTAGCTAAAGATTACTTGTATATTTATTGTCGTTCGAATGAGAAAATATGAGAATGAATGCATTACATGTGCACACACACAAAAGCAAAGAGAACCCACCTACATGCATGTATTACACTTGCATGTCCACGAAAGACAACAATTGTCTGCCCGACTTCAAATTTGAAACTCTTCCTGATGGCCTGCCTCCTGAGTATGGTTGGACCTCCAAAATAGCTTAGCTATGTCGGTCCTGAGCATGGTTGGATCTCCAAACTAGCCTAGCTATGTCGGTCCTTCGCAGATAATGACCCTCTGCATTTTGACAAGTTGAAACATTCACAACCAGACGTTCCTCCGGTTATATGTATTATCTCAAACGGGTTTGTCTCGTTTCCACAGAAAACTGCGAGGAAGCTGGGGATCCCGAAAGTATCCTTCTAGAATCACAGTGCTTCCAGCTTATCCATTTCTTCACCCCTCTTCTGGTTTGCGAAGGTCATCTTCCTATCAAAGGTATATAAACTTCATCTCCCACTATTTGTGCATTGCACTGATTTTTCGTACAAATTCTCTATGCATTAGTCATGACAAAGACAATTTTCTTGCTTATGTTATTGCGTTCTACAGATGATGTGAAGTGTTTAACAGATGGATTCATGGAACAACTAATCACCTGCATTATTGGAATGCTCCCATTGCATGTCAAAGATCTACCCACCGACTTGAGACACAAGGACATCTTGGAGTTTAGTACATGTGAAGCGCAGGCCGCTCTGGAAGTCGATTTTGTGTTACTTAATACCTTTGATGAGCTTGATCGTCCTATACTCGACACACTCCAAGAAATACTTCCAACCTTGTATACAATAGGCCCTCTTGTTTTTTGATCTCTGCCAAGAGCCCAATTCAATTATTTATATTTGCTTCGGAAGCATAATTATTACGACTGATTAAGAACTCTTAGAGTTAGCATGGGGTTTACTGGCTAGTAAGCAGCCTTATCTGTCGATTATTCATCCTGATCTCATTCATGGTCATTTTGCCATGATGCCATCTTATTAGAGAAAAGTGAAGAACAAAAGTTTCTTGGTCAAATGGGTACCTATGTTGGAACTATAGTACTTGCAGGTTAGTAAACTATTAATTGCATACTTGTTCAATTAATATAAATGCAATAAATGTTTTCAATTTGGGATGATGGAACTTAAATACAATATTTTTCATTTTCTTTTCAAAAGAAAAAAATGGTGTTCCTTATCTACTTCAATGTTGTTGATAATTGTTTCCCAATTGACTGAAATATTATATTCAGTGAAATGGCCATCTTTCAGTGAAATGTTAAAAGTGCCAAGCTTGTTGATATTCCAAGCTTGTTAATAGAAAAATAGAAAATCATTCAAACAAATAGAATTTTTTTTACCTCACTTGCAGCGATTCTCACTAATTATTGCATGTATTTTCTGCATGATGTAGGATGATTATTGCATGTCTTTTCTATAGGATGAGTTCCTGTGGCAGGAAGAACATGGCTTGTATTTTTCTCATGATAATTTTTGAGAACCTTGGAACAGGGCTTGTATGATTATTCTGAGGATGATTTTTGTGATTGGAAGAACAATATCGAATAACCTCTATGTTGGTGGTGGAATGTTGGCAATGAAATGAAGTAGTGGCTTGAACAATATATGTGTTGGCCCTAAAATGAAACAATGGAGCAAGTTTTGAGAAGTTGGTATAAAAAATATGGCAAGTGGCCAGAAGTCAGGGCAGGTGGCATGAACATCAAAGGTACTAGACTTTGTATAATTTACAAAGATAAATCGCAAAGGGTAAATCTACTTTAGATAAAGGAGGACATACCATTCCCAACCCATTGGATCCACCACAAGCGATCCAAACTTTGGATAAGATTAATAAAGCCAAATCGCAAAGAGAATCCTTACTTTGGATAAAACCCATTTGTAGATTGTAAATTTTACAACTTGACAATAAGACCTTGAATATGAAACTTTGGATAAAAGCAAGTTTTTTTGCAAAAACATTGGTTAAATGCATAAGTCAACACTAATTAATATCGATTCAACTTCAAATCGATCGCTTTAGTCCTTGCAGTGTTGTAGGTAGGGACTAATAACGACTTTGATACATGAAAATGGCATTAGTGATGACGTACTCATAAGCTCATAGATATACATGAACATGGCATTGGTAAGGGCGTACTCATAAGCTCATGCTATTCTAAATATGTGATCTATAATATACCTTCCTCACTTTAATATGAATTTTTTTTTATAATGAAAAGAGTTTAACCTTAGGATGGTTAGAGAGAATTTCTTTTTTGACTTTTTAATAGCAAGGTGCTTTAATGACATGAACTAACCCCAAATTTTATTGTTATAATGAATTATATTTAGTAAATAGGTAATTTTTTTCACTTAAATAATTTATTGAAGTTTTTTTTTTTCTCATGAACAAAGTTCACGGGAAACCAGGACGTACTTCGCCAAAATTTCTGGATGGTACACGTGGTAAACTGTTGGGCCCAATAAGCGGCGCCTAACCCCAAAGACTCAAGGATCGAGCCCATGACCTCCCACAATGGAAAGGACCACGTATTGGCTCACTACCACTTGAGCTAACCCTTGAGGCTATAATTTATTGAAGTTATTTTTTATATATCTAACATAAACCAAAGATTAGGCTCATGTAGTTTAAAGTTATTCATTTGCTACATTTTCTTTATTGTCTATTAACTTATAAATGATATTTTTTAAAATATGAATATTCTCATTCTTGTCACGTCATTATTTAAGCTTGGTTTGATTTATGTTTTAATTATATCGCCTTGTCATCATTTAATTGGAAAATAGTGAATTTTTTCATTTTTCCCTTGGTTTTAAAGATTATAAGAGATTTCATTAAATTATTGTTGAGTGTCTATGTGTGAGTGAGTTGGTTAATCAAAGTATTTCATATATATATATATATATATATATTAATTAAAGCAACATTAGTGCATTGAAAGACACTTTCTATAGCCTAGTGTAAGGGATATGTGTAATTCATTCTATTCTCAACATGAGTTTGACAAAAGGTGGTCATGAAAACAATTCCTTGAGCCTCTTACCTTTATGGATATTATTGGCCTCACCAATGTCATTTTTTAAATAGGTTTCCAAAACTAAAATAGACTTGTTTACTATGGATAACATCCTTGAAGTGAGGGGAAGTGGCTTGTGGTCCTTGGGATGTGCATTCCATTAAAACATTGCAATGATTACTACTCAATATGATGGACCAACATGTAATATCCCATTTAATACTTTTGTTAAATCATTCAAGAATTTACTTTAGAAAAATTATGCCATGATTTTTATTCAAAGATGCCATGAAAATTTCACCAATTCACACTAGAGAAATTGCCATAAAATAACCCAAAAATTAAGAAGTGCTACCACTCCAGCAAATTAAAAATAAAATACTGCAATTATGTATAAAACATGAGAAAAATTGCAACAAAACTT
This sequence comes from Pinus albicaulis, assembly GCA_034641835.2. Taxonomy (NCBI): domain Eukaryota; kingdom Viridiplantae; phylum Streptophyta; class Pinopsida; order Pinales; family Pinaceae; genus Pinus; species Pinus albicaulis. The sequence goes on from CM076578.1 coordinate 418,497,094, forward strand.
GACCTTATTATATATTAAACATGAACTATGATATTGCAATGTGCCAATATAGAAAACTAGCCGGAAAGTGGTTGAGGTCATGGCCTCGAAAAACTGCTTCAATAATAAATTTGGCCTCCCGAAATATAACTAGAAATGAAACTCTAGTTGGAGATCTAGGTGATCCCCACTCTTGATCCACAAATGTATACAAGACCTACTCAAAAACTAATGCTAATGAAGCCCAATAAGGTTTCTGGATGAAATCTACACTAAATGAATTGGGGTTTCATCCAACACACCTAGAAACCCAATGGTTTTCATCTTAGGTCTCTTCGATCTTGAAAACCCAAGTTCCCAAAAATGCTCCACAAGAAAATACACCAAATCCAAGATATGTCCAAATTATGTGCTCCCCCATCATTTTAAAGACTTGATAGATCTCTCTATAATCTTCTAGAAGAGCTTATTCCATCATTGTATTTCCATTGTACAAGTTCATCCCCTTGCAGTTTTATTTTATTTCACTATAGAGGCTTCCCCTTTTCTATTTTAGTTAAGTGAATTTTTAATTCTAGAAAATGGTAAATATAACTCTACAATCTCTCCAGCCATTGAAAGTTGGTTTTCTTCATCCTATCATGTAGATCTCTTCATTTCGGTTCTAACAAACTATTACACTATGGTGTTTCTCCAAATAATCCTTCCCAAATGACACCTTTAGTGTATTTAATTAAAACTTTGTTGATAGTATCCCCATTTTACAGGAATTGTGATAATGAAATGGAACTAAGAACGAACCATGCATAATTGACTTTGATGGTTAAATAATGTAAGTGAACCCCATTAGACCTCATAAAACTCCTCCAAAACCTTATGGGTGCACTGGTGATGTAATCTCGCTCCTGTGACTTGCTTGACACCAACCTTGGAAATACACCCTAACTGCCTCATAAGGGAAACCAAAAAATGGGAACATTACAAATCCTCTTTCCCCAATATTTCTTGCCCTCAAGCAATCCACATTTATCTGCTATATATACATTTTTACATCAATACCAAGGTCTCGTATAAGCCATTATGCGACATCATGCTTCGGAGCTATCCAATCATGAATGGATCCCTCGATATATGGATCCCAAAAAATTCTCTGACTCATCCTTCCATCAATAAATCCACATGGATCTCAATGCCACCTTGGCCACCCTTCATTTCCCATGTCTAAGGGTTCCTTTTGTGTCATGCCTATGACTATGGATGATGCTCCATAAATTATCCACTTAGTGAGATGCCAACTTAGGATTTCTCGCCATTAAAACCTGTGGGAAGGATTGAATACGTGAACACCTATAAAAGGAATAAATATACTATGCCAATGATGCATCACACTCAACTCATGTTGCTCCACCCAGTCAAACCATAGGATCCCTCTAGAAAAATTTTCCCTTCTCTCTCCAATGTACACAGGTGGGATACTAATGTTGCAAGCCCTATCAATGTACTCCTAAATAGGGTTGCTATGAAAATCCCAAGTATACTCCTCTTGCTTGCTCTCTAGGATTTTAGTTGTTCCCCAATACTAGAAATTTTAGTAGTGGTCTTGGTATGGCTAACTCCAAGGACCTCAAGCTCACTGATTTGCTACAAGATGGTGTCTCAGAGCGTCTGGGTCTTCTTGTTCATCGACATAAGATATGTTTTGATGTGCTTAATCTTCTCCTAGTGGCTATCATTTGGATATCCTGTAGCCTTGATGGATACCTCTACATCTACTTTCACCTCATCAATAGTTAACCCTAAATATGGATGCTCAATTTCCTTGAGCATGACTCCAACTCGAGCCTTCAACTGGCTCTCCAAAGATGACTCATCACGAACACTATGTATGTCATGTCCATGCACCTCTGATTTCTCTTCTCCTTGGTAATATTCATACATGGGAACTATATGTTGGTCATCGTTATCGTCATTTTCACATGATCAATCATACTCCTAAATGGTGTTCTCATGAAAATAAATGGACTCAACTATAAAATAATCCATCTCATAATAATTATTAAAAGGAATATCGTCTTTTTTACCCCTGTCATTTCTACCATATTATTTGAGCATGAGTGACTAGGCTCCCAAGGTCCCTTGCAGTTGAAGATTTTTTTTTTTTTCCTTCTTAATTCATTCTTGATGCTTGTTTGAACCTTTTCATCCTTGTCTTCACCAACACCACTCAAGTGATCAGATGGAAATTTTTTATATTTCATCCCCATCAAATATTCCTTGGTAACCTCCTTATGAACAATGTCATGTTCTTCTCAACCAACCTTTATGCTAGTTCATAAGCAGTAGATGAGACAATATGTTCCCTCCTCCAAAAGGCCCAACAACTTGGATTGTAGCTACTTTAAAATGGCATCACAACCTCCAATAACTAAAGACAAAATAGAATCCATGTTTGCTTTGACGCCATTTGGATGATGTTCGTTAAAGTTGAAGAAGAATTGGAACATTTAAAGAATCAAATCATTGCAATATAAATCAAGGACGATGTCATATGATTTGACTCCAACCATGACTTCCAAAATCTTCAGCCTCTTTCCAAATGTAGGACCCATGATGTTATCCAACTCCTGAAATTTTTCTATTATTAGCCGTAAGAGTTTCCTCATAATGTCATCATTGTAAGGAGGTATAGGTGAAGTTAGTCTTATAATCTCACTAAGATAGAAGCCACCATAAGTTTTACCCCTTCACAACAATGCTCCAAGAACTTGTGTTGTATCAAGGAAAGCATGTATGGTTTTAGAGCTCCATTTAAGCTCCTTCAAGCCGATTGGTTCACCTTGGAAATATGGGAGTCTATTTCTTCCAAATTTAGAAGGGATTTTACTGAAGTTTTCATAACTTCAAATATGAGATGATAGAAAAGAGCATATTTCCTATCTCTTGTTCCTTTTGTAGATCCCTTGGCTGCTCCATTTTTATAATAGCAAGGAATCCTCTTGAGAAGGGTATGTTGTTCTGCCCTTTTATCTAGTCTATATTGTAGCCCACTAAGGAAATATTGTGTTGTTTCATAAGTTGTTTTAAGAAATCTAATATAACCCTAGAAACTGTACTGGCACCCTAGCAACAACCTATACAATGCTATAGAAGTTATAGAATCTCTCTCTCGGCCATAACATCAATATTCTCTACTCATCATGCCCCCAACCTACACTATGTGACTTATACAACCATAAATCAAACCATAGTACAACCAACTAGCACCAACACCATACTTTCCTCAACCATACTCTCACTCAAATATTGACACACTAATACCAACAACATACTTATTAGGAACATAACACTAGCAATATAGTGACATGGAATCTACAACGTTATCAACATAAAACGATATAACAACCTACAATTTATTCATTTAGCAAATGCACATATTGGCACTGCTCAACAAGTACAATACTCACACAAAAACTATTATTAGTAGTGATAATATGATAACATACATAAATCCGACCCCAGAATACTAACACTCAAATTTACATGGATTTTAAATAATTATAAATATATATCTATATCTACAAACTACCAGCAACCCCAAAACATCACACCCATCACACCTCATTTATTCAAGTCAATTGCACCCTATTTCAATGCTAGTTGATCATGTTTTTCACAACTTGCATTGTTTGGCACTATACGCACTAGAACTTGCCCCTGTCTCTATGCACCATTTATAACTAAAATCTCATTGATCTGGGTATATTTTTATTCATTGCTTGTCCCATGTGCACAAATATACTATTGAATTTACATCACATTTTACATCAATGGGTTTGGCATCCAACAACTATGGGTCATATGCATTGATCCATCATTCTTTATTCACGGGTGAGATACATAGATGTAGCAGCAATAAAAAATTTGTTACAAGTCTCCCCGGTTCATTAACAGACTTTGTCAATCGCATCATTTTACAAAAAATCCACTAGCTTCCATGAACATCCAAATCACACTCCACACCAAAACTAACAATGTATACGCTCAAACTCACATTATCTATACTCTCCCAAATCCACACATGAACATCGTATCTCAATGTTAAAATAAGCTAATTGCTCCTGTAGGAGGAGTTGGCTAAAATTAGAGAGTTAGTTAACTAAGTGTTGGGTCAATTTGAGTTAAGTGAGTTAAATTTAGTGTGTGGTTGCATGTCAAGTTATTTTAGGTGAGTTTCTAGTCCAAAAAGGTTAAATACCCTTCATCGGGTTCACTGGAATAATCAAGTTTGTGTGATAAATAGAAGAGACGCAGCTCGTGTTATGTTGTGTGTGAATTATTTGTATTATTTTGTTCTTTTAATCCTCTTCCTTTCTAACAAATTGGTATCAGAGTGAGGTTACAAAGAGTCAGGGAGAGCATCAATAGTAATTCGTGAGTGAGAGAGAAGAGAGAAATATTTTATGTTGGTTGAAGCTATAATGCAACTTGTATATTGTATACAGGGCATTATAACATTGGAGGGCTCAACAAAGATTCGCGTTAAGAGTGGTAAATTTACCGCGTTTTCACAGCACACGGGGTTCCTTGTCCTTCTCGTGTGTTAGAGAACTAATGCGAGACATTACTATAGTGACGAGTGTTTGCACGCAGGCCATCATCCCTACGGACGTGTTAGAGCAAAGAGTATTTTTAAAGAAGTGTGAGGTCAAGTTTTCATTGATATCATATCCCAAAGGTGTTTTATATATGTTGAGGGGTTTTTAAAAGGATTAATATTAAAAGGTTTAAAAAAAACAAAGTTTTTGAAATATATGAATGCTTTAAAAGATTTTGAATTGAAATATATTTTAAAAGGATTTTTGAAAAGTGGATATATTATAATAAACTTTTAAATAAGGTCTTATTATAATTTTTTTATTATAAATAATCAAGTTTTTTATTGAAAGTGTTTTGAAGAAAGATGGCTTTCTCAAACTTCCAACACCAGTTCCCACCGTTTATAGGGAAGGATTATGATGTGTGGGCCATTAAGACGAAGACCACGCTGAAGGCTCATGATGTTTGGGATCATGTCCAGTTTGGGTTTTCAAAACCTCGAAATGAAGCAGAAGAACTATATCTCACTAATGCAGAGAGGGAACTATGGAAGAAAGACAAAAAGAAGAATGCACAAGCGTTGCAACTTATCCAGCAGGGAGTGGACCGAGCAATGTTCTAGAATATTAGCATGGGAATCTTTGGCGATAATCTATAAAGGTATGGAAAAATTCAATATTGTTAAGTTGCAAAATACTAGGAGAGATTTTGAAATTCTGCAGATGAAGGAGACAAAGGACATCGATTCATTCATGAATCGAGTCATGACTGTCGTAAATCAGTTAAAAAATTATGGTGAAGAAATTAAAGAAAAAAGAGTGGTTGAGAAGGTCCTCATATCTTCTTCTACCAAATTTGATGTTATGGTAGCAACCCTAGAAGAAGCAAAGGATTTTGCAACACTAATGACCAGGAGCTCAATATTTAGCTAAAAAAATGAAAGTGCTCAGAAATGCTCCAGACCATAACAACCAGATAGAGCTCGTCACCAAGATTCCAACATAACTCGTTTCATCAAAATCCGAGTTCATATGAGTGAGTTATGGTCTACTATTCGTTTTCCCAAACAGGTAAAAATTGTGTAGAACAATGATAGACTGATGACTGGGTAGTCCAGTCAGCACCTCAAGGATTTATAGGCCAATGGGGAAGGGCACGTGGTGCAGCTGAGAGCCAAAGAAATCCGATGGATAATCTTCAGTTGGAAGACGCATGCATTATATATTGCAAGATCAAGGTTGGTTGCATATTTATTTAAACAAAGGCTGAGACTAATGGCCGAAACCATAGTTGAATGACAATACAACATATATCCACGACACATTTCATTAACCCAAAGTATTAAACGTTGGTCCAAAGCATCGGTGCATTCAACCATCTCACATTGGAAGTTTAGGAGCAGAGGACATAAGGCAATGGAAAATGATTTACGATTTGCGATTGTACAGTAAGTGACGTGGCAATAAGGTGGGTCCTACCAATCGCATCGGGGTATCAAAATCCAAGACGTAGTAGGCAACATAGAATGATTTATAGCGGGGCTATGATTTGCGATCTGCGAAAGTGACTACGCTGCGATGCGATTTGCGGATATTTTAAATGCGTTAAGCCGTGTTTAATACAATAATACGTGGTTCACCCACAAAAACCCAAGTTTAATAGATAAGTGCAGGTTAGCGCTAAACGTGATTAACCCCACTTAAACAAATGCTTATCTTAACATTAATCGCATGCTTATCTTTGCGGCACCTTTGGCGAACCCACCAGATTCGGCGGAATTCCACATTTAGTGGAGTTAGCGGGCCGAATTCCAAATTTAGTGGAGAAATAGTAGGAGAATTTGTTTTTTGCCATAAATTTGGCAATTTTAGACCAAAATGGGCTCATGAAGAGTCATTCTTGGTAGATTTTTGATGTTTTGGAACCATTGGAGCAGGTTGTAGAGGCAATAGGAGACTTTAAACAACACTTTCAAGCACAACTGAAGCTAATACAAAGGCCCACACTATGAAGTTGGACCAAGGAGATGTAGCCCAGGAGGGGTGAACTCCTTCATCAAAAACTTGTGTATTTGTCTTTGTTATTTTTGCTTGCTGTGTTTTATTATGTTGTTGTTCAACATTGAGTTTCCATGCTTTTAAGTTCACGAAAAACACTTAATTTCATCAAGTTTAATGCATTGTCACTCATAAACACTTGTATAAACCCTTGTATGATAAGAAAACCAAAGCACTTTCATGTTAATTTTGAAACTAATATTAGCACAACATTAACTAAAAATTAATTTCAGATCAAGTTGGTGTTAGAGCACAAGGTTGCTAAAGGTTTATTGATTGCTTTGCTTGATATTGTGCAAGAAGGGTTTTAATAGTTGCAATTTTGTGATGCTTACAAGGTTGAAGTTGCAGAGAGGAGAAGGGAAACTATTGGCTGTTAGTCTAGAGATTAGGACAAGGAGAAAGAGAGTTAAGTAAGCATCATCTTCACCCAAATTTCCACTCAAAGTTGCACTTGAATCACCTCAAGTTCCATCTCCAGCAGTTTAGATTGAAGAGGTGCAAATTGCACAAGAAGCTGAAGTGATTGAGAAGGTACAAGCATAAGAGGTTAAGCTTGAATCCTTAGCCATTATGTAAGGAGTTGAAGAGACTCATGGACATTCATAAGAAGAGGATATTAAGAAAGACTTCAAAGACATACAAAGAATGGTTAAAATCATGTTTGATGCATTCATTGCAGAAAGAGCAGGAGAAGGTTCAAAGCCTCCACATGGAGAAGGATATTCAGATGGTAAAATGGATGAAGAGAAGAGTTTGAAAGGCAGTGGAGGAATCCACCTCCATCTCCATTATCCTCATCCTCATCATCTTCATCAGCATCTTCATATTCCACATCCACTACAAAAACCACCCACACTCATTCAAAAATCCCAAAAGGAAAAACTCCATTACTCAAGTTGTACATCAAGTTTGAACTTTACATGTACAATGGTGAGGTAAATGCATAGAAGTTAGACAATTGGATCCATCAATTGGAAGTATACTGCAGAATTCAAAATCTACAAGAGGATGACATAAAGATCCAGCTAGCTTTATTTAGGCTAGGAGGAGCAATACTAGTTTGGTGGGAGGCAAAGACTCAAGAGGAAATACGAATTCATAGTAAGATATCCATTTCTTTGGTTGAATTCATTTCTTCCATTAAAAGACAGTTTTATCCATTAGCCTATATGCAAAAATAAATAATGAGTTGGCAAAAATTTAGGCAACTCAAAGGCCAAATTGTTCAAGAGTATACATAGGAGTTTAGAAAGAGGGCGTTATGGATACGAGTAAACTTGAATTCACAAGACACACTCTTGAAATATATTGGAGGTTTACATTCCTACTTGAAACATACTATCCTTATGTTTAACCCAAACAACTTAGATCAAGTATGTGTGCAAGCTTGAAGCAAGGGGAAAGAACATTCAGGAAGAGGGTAGTAAGAAGAAGCCATTCACGGGTAAGGGAAAAGAGAAGGGAGGAAACTGGAAGGGAAAGAAGAATGCAAGCATCAAGAAATAAGGGGGAAAACTACATGCAAACATTGTTCCAAAGAGGGGCATGATTAAGCCCACTGTTGGAAACTACATTCTGAACTAAGGCCAAAGAAACCAAATAACAAAGGGAAACAAAATATTACTGCCACCACACAACAAGATCTTGGATCTGATTCAGTAGATGAGACCAAGATGATAGCCATGGTTAAAAAAGGAAAAGAAGTCATAGCAAGTACTAGCTCCTCAAATAGTCACAAAAACAATCCAAATGAAGACACATGGATAGAATTGTTTCATGTTAGAGTGATTTCAAATCATACAAAGATTGATGCATTGTTTGATAGTGTGTCACAAGAAAACTTGATTTCAGAAGACTTAGTCAAAAGGCTTAACCTTGAAACCGTACCACATCATAAACCATAACCTTTGGGTTGGATAGTTAAGAATGCCAATTTACAGGTTACAAGGAAATGCATATTTAGATTTTCTATTACTGCAAACTTTGTTGATGAAGTCGAGTTAGATGTTGTTCCACTTGAAATTTTTGGGATTATCTTGGGAAGTCCATATTTGTATGACAATAAAGTGGTGTTTTATCACCATGAGAACAAATATCATTTTCTTAAGGATGGGGTGGAGTATATTGTGAGAGCTCATCGCGAGAAACTGAATATTTCTTTAGTTAATGTAGGGAAAATGAAGAGGCTAGTTAATGCAAGTAAAAATTTTGTGTTTTTCATGATAAATAAAAAGGATGATGTTGGCTATAAATATTTTGATGGATGCGATGAAAAATTGAAATCTGATTTGTTTGATGTGGTAAGTCAGCATGGCGAGATGTTTCAAGAACCAAATGGGATACTGCCCAAGAGGGGAATTCAACATGAGATTCAGTTGCATTAGGATATTCCACTTCCAAACATTGGTATGTATCGCATGTCAATTATGGAGAATTTGGAAATCAAGAAGAAAATTCAAGAATTACTAAACAAAGGTATCATACGCCCATCTACTTCACCATGCGGTTCACCAATTGTTTTGGTACTAAAGAAGGACGAGACTTGGCACATGTGTATCGATTTATGTGCACTGAATAAAATCACGGTAAAGGATCACTACCCACTCCCATGCATTCATGATTTGCTATATTAGTTAGAGTATGTGAGATATTTCACTAAGTTATACTTGCGAAGTGGTTATCATCAAGTTATAATAGTTGAAGAGGACATTTGGAAAAATGCTTTCATAATTAGACAATGATTGTTTGAGTGGTTAGTTATGCCATTTGGTTTAACAAATGCTCCAACTACTTTCATGAGAGTCATGAATGATGTACTCAGAACATTTCTAGATGACTTTGTCATTGTTTACTTAGATGACATACATATATTCAACAAATCAAGAGAAGAACATCTCATGCATGTGAACAAGGTAGTTGATGTCTTGAAAAAAAGAAATTGTTTTTAAAGATGTCGAAGTGCAGTTTTGGCAATACTTCTTTGGTGTATTTGGGACACATTGTTGGAGGAGGTGAGTTGAAGATAGACCCTTCCAAAGTAGAGGTCATTCTGAGTTGGCCCAAGCCCAATACAGTTACAGAGGCAAGAAGCTTTCTTGGGCAACATAATATTGGAGGAAATTCATTGATAATTTGTCTTCCATTGCAGCTCCGTTACATGCATTGACAAGTGTTAAGAAAATATTCCGTTAGGGAGATGTACAGAAAAATTTATTTGATGCTTTAAAACAAAAGATAAGTTCAACACTGGTATTATCACTTCCATACCTTAGACATCCATTTGAGAACCAAACAAATGCAAGTGATTATACTATGGGAGCAGTGCTCATGCAGCATGGTAAGACTATTTCATTTCATTCTGAAATTTTTAATGGAGCTGTGACTAATTATCTCACCTATGATAAAGAGTTATATGCATTGGTACAAAGTGTAAGGAAATGGAAGCATTATTTGATGGTAAAAGATACCATTATCCATACCGACCATCAGCCATTGCAGTACTTACAATCACATTCAAAGTTGCAGCAATCAAGACATTTCAAATGGATGGGATTTCTACAACAATTTCATTTGGTTATCATGTACAAAAAGGGAATCTACAATAAGGTAGTTGATATGCTCTTTAGGCCTATTTTAAATTCATCTATTATACTCAAACACAATTCAATTATGCATGAAATTTACATTGAATAATATGCATATGATAGTGATTTTCAAGGTGTGTATGAAAGCTTGAGTCAAGGAAACCAAAATGAAGATTTAGATTATCATATGCATAATAGTTTGTTGTATCACTTGGGAAAGTTATGTATACTGCAGGGAGAAAGAAACAATATAGTAAGGGAGGTGCACCCATCATTGATTGCTGGACATTTCGGTGTAGGCAAGAAAATAGTGAATCTCCAAAGATATTGCAATTGGCCACACATGATTGATAGTGTATCTCGTTTTATTAGAGGATGTTATTTATGTGCAACAAGTAAGCCTAACAATAGGAAACTTGGATTGTACACTCCACTTCCAGTTCCTTCACATCCTTGGGAGAGTATCTCAATGGATTTCGTAGGTGATCTTCCTATTTCAAGGAAAGGTCATGATTGCTTGTATGTTGTGGTAGATAGGTTAAACAAAATGTGTCATTTGATGCCATGTAAGAAAACAATTACAATTGAAAAAACCGCTAATCTTTTCTTTCAAAATGTATGGGTTCATTTTGGTCTTCCTACTTCTATTATAAGTGATCGGGATTCCCGATTTGTTGGGAATTTTTGGTCAAAATTATGGGACATGATGGAAAAAAGTTGAAGAAGAGCAATGCATTTCATCCACAAACAGATGGTCAAATCGAGGTGGTAAACAAGACAATTATTCATCTTCTTAGAGGTTATTGCAGTAAGCATCCCAAGTTGTGGGATGAATAGTTGCATTACATTGAACATGCATACATCAGGGCAAAGCATTCTTCCACAAACACATCACCATTTGAGGCATGTTATGGTTACTTTCCAAGATCGCCTTTGGACTTCATTTTTGAGAAAGATATCACTATAGATGGTCATAGTGACATAGATAAGGCAATAAATTTAATTGAGAAAATTCAGTTGATACATCACACAGTGCAAGAGAAAATTGAAAAGAGTCAAAGCAGCTACAAGGCAAGGCATGAGAAACACCATGTTGATCACAAACTCCAGGTTGGAGATGAAGTTTGGTTGTAAATCAACAAAGAAAGATTGCAAGGGGAAGGTAAAAATCTCAAGGCAATCCGTTATGGTCCATTTAAAATTCTGGAAAATATTGGTACTAATGCATTTACGCTAGATTTGCCTCATATGCAAATATATTCTATTGTTAATGTTGAAAATTTGAGATTGTTTGAGCCTCCTTTGATTGATGATCAAGGAGAGCATGTTCAAATTCCATCAATAGATGATTTATCACCAGAATATCTAGATGAACTTCAGCAAGATCTCATACTGGACAAAAGAATCAAAACTTCAAGAAGAGGGAATGTCAAATACCTTAGAATGGGACTCAAGGGACAAAATCCTTCAAAGGCCAAATGGATGGAGAGTGAAAGGGTGAGGGAGTTGTACCCTCACCTGCTGAAAAATTGATAGTATATTTTGGGGTCCAAAAGGCTTCTAGTGGGGAGGAATGATCAAGAGCTCAGTATTTAGCTAAAAAATGAAAGTGCTCAGAAATGCTTCAGACTAGAACAAATGGATAGAGATTGTCTCTAGGATTCCAACAGAACTCATTTCATCAAAATCCGATTTCATATGAGTGAGTTATGGTCTACTGTTCCTTTTCCCAAATAGGTGAAAATTGTGCAGAACAATGACAGATTGGTGATTGGGCAGTCCATTCAGCACCTCAGGAATTTATAGGCCAATGGGGAAGGGCACGTGGCGCAACTGAGAGCTAAAGAAATCTAGTGGATGATATTCAGTTGGAAGGCACATGCATTATATATTGCAAGGTCAAGGTTAGTCGCATATTTATTTAAACAAAGGTTGAGAATAATGGATGAAACCATAGTCGAATGACAATACAACATATATCTGCGACACACTTCATTAACCCAATTTATTAAACCTTGGTCCAAAGCATCGACGCATTCAACCATCTCACATCGGCATTTTAGGAGTGGAGGACATAAGGCAACAACATATGATTTGTGATTTGCGATTGCACGGTAAGTGGCGTGGTGATAAGGTGGGTCCTACCAATCGAATTGAGGTATCACTATCACAAGATGCGGCAGGCAACATAGAATGATTTATAGTGGGGCTCCTATCTGAGATGATCTGCGATCTACGAAAGTGACTGCATTGTGATACGATCTGCAGAGATTTTAAATGCGTTAAGCCATGTTTAATATAATAATACGTGGTTCACCCACGAAAACCCAAGTTTAACGGATAAGTGTGGGTTAGCGCTAAAAGAGATTAACCCCACTTAAACACATTCTTATCTTAACATTAATCGCATACTTATCTTGGCGGCGCCTTTGATGGACCCTCTAGATTCGGCGGACTTCCACATTTAGTGGAGTTAGCTGGCCGAATTCCAGTTTTAGTGGAGAAATAGTAGGAGAATTTGTTTTTTGCCATAAATTTGGCAATTTTAGACTAAAATGGGCTCAGTAAGAGTCATTCTTGGTAGATTTTGATGTTTTGGAACCACTGGAGCAGGTCGCGGAAGCAAGAGGAGACTGTAAACATCATTTTTTCACAATTGAAGCTAATACAAAAGTCCACACTATGAAGCTAGACCAAGGAGATGTAGGCCAAGAGGCGTGAACAGGCTTCATCAAGAAATTGTGTATTTGTCTGTATTATTTTTGCTTGTTGTGTTTTATTATGTTGTTGTTCAACATTGAGTTTCCATGCTTTTAATTTCATGAAAAACACTTAATCTCATCAAGTTTAATGAATTGTCACTCATAAACACTTGTATAAACCTTTGTATGATAAGCAAACCAAAGCACTTTCATGTTAATTCTGAAACTGATATTAGCACAACATTATCTAACAATAAATTTCAGATCAACTAACAATTGATGAGTTGATGGGATCACTTATATCACATGAGACAAGGATAGATATAAATAAGTATTCCACTTTAGAAACCACTTTCAAAAGACAAGTTTCTAAATCAAGAGATAGAGGTCGAGGCAGATATATATCAAGAGGAAAATGATGAGGCAGAAGATATGGTGGTCAAAGAGATGGAGGAGAAGAGCATGAACATGCAAGTGGAAGAAACAACAGAAGCTTCAACAATAATCAAAGAGTTTATAAATCAAAGGTGAGATGTTATTATTACAATAAATTTGGTCACTATGCTCGTGATTGCAAGAAGATGATAGTTGATCAAGGAAACCAGAGAGCTAATGTCACTACAGAGAATACTAACTCCATGTTCCTAGCTTGCAATACCAAACATGAAAATTCTAATAATGTGTGGCTATTAGATAGTGGTTGTAGTAACCACATGAAACGAAACAAGAGTTTGGTTGCAAATTTGGATCAACCTGTGAATACAAGGGTAAATTTGGGGACTAAAAAGATTGTGGATGTAGATGGAAAATAATTGGTCAACATTATGACCAAGCAGGGGGAGCCAAAGACAATCTCAGAGGTATATTATGTCCCTGGTCCCAAAAATGATTTGATAAGTGTTGGTCAATTGACGTAGAAGGGATACATAGTTATCTTTTAGGGAAAAGAGTGTGTTATTTATGACAAGCCCCCGAGAAAGCAACTGATAGAAAAGGTGCAGATGACAAGGAACATACGATTTCCTCTAATTATGAATTACAGTGATTAGGTTAGTTCTTTTACAGTTTCATGTTCTAATGATTACTGGTTATGACACTTTCGATTTGGGCACTTGCACTTTTTTGGTTTAATATTGTTGCAAAAAAAATAAATGGTTAGAGGATTACCTCCCATTAAAGAACTTGCTAGTACTTGTGAGTGTTGCATCTTGGGAAAGAAACACCGTGAAAATTTTCCAAAGGGAGTTGCATGCATAGCAAAGCATCGACTTGAGCTAGTGCATACATAATTGTGTGGACCTATGAGGACACAGTTGATTCATGGAAGTTGTTACTTCCTCACTTTTATTGATGACTATAGCAGAAATACTTGGGTTTACTTCTTGAAGCAGAAGTATGAAACTTTTTCAAAGTTCAAATAATTCAAAGCCTTAGAAGAAAACCAAAGTGATCGGAAAATCAAAGTATTGAGGTCAGATCGTAGTGAAGAATATGATTCAAAGGCATTCCATGATTACTACAAACAACATGGAATCAAAGAACAACTTACAACTAGATACACACTGCAACAAAATGGTGTAGCAGAGAGAAAGAACATAACCATTATGAATATGGAAAGGAGCATGTTGAAAGGAAGAAAAGTTTCTAATGAGTATTGGGCAGAAGAAGTTGTATGTGATGTTTATGTGATAAACATATCTCCTACAAAGAGTGTGATGAACAGAGTACCAGAAGAAGCATGGTCAACTATGTATTGTAGCATATCTCATCGCAGAGTGTTTGGATGTGTAGCTTATGCACATGTGCCTAAAGAGGTAAGAGGTAAATTGGATGATAAAAGTGAAAAATTCATATTTACTGGTTATAGTGAGCAGTCAAAAGCTTACAAATTGTATTAACCTATCACCAAGAAGACCATAATTAGCAGAGATGTTGTGTTCAAATACCAAGAGTCATCAAATGGAACTATAGACAAAACAATTGATGTAGAAGCACCACTGATGGAATAAGATGATGTGGCAGAGAAGGAGCAACAAAAATCACAAAAGAAAACGCCAACAATGACTCCAAGATTTTCTAAGCAGCATGGATCTTCAAGATGATCAACAGACCATAATTCTCCCATCAACCAATCAGGTGATGAATCAAGAAATGGTAAGAGAAAGATGAGAATTTTGAAAGATATTTATGATGATTTGGATGCTAGTTCAAATTTTTCATTGTTGCCATTCCAACCTTCTTCATTTGAAGAAGAAATCAAAGATGAAAATTGGGTGAAATCCATGGATGAATAAATTGAATCTATTTAAAAGAATGATACATGGGATTTGGTTGATTTACAAAAGGATAAAAACCTCATTGGTGTGAAATGGGTATACAAGAAAAATTTTAATGAGAAAGGTGAAACTGACATATTTAAAGCAAGACTTGTAGAAAAATGATTCTCACAGCAACCAGGAATAGACTTTGGAGAAATATTTTCTCCAGTAGCCAAATTGGATATTGTAAGAGCAGTTCTAGCCACAATAGATCAGAACAAGTGGAAAGTATATCAGATGGATGTGAAATCAACCTTCTTGATTGGAATTCTAGAAGAAGAAATTTATGTGCAATAGCCTCTAGGTAATGAAGTTGAAGGTAAAGAAGATAAAGTTTACATGTTGAAGAAAGTGCTCTATGGACTTAAGTAAGCACCTAGAGCTTGGTATACCAGAATCAGAAACTACATGATTAAGAATAAATTTTGCAGAAGCAACATTAAACCTACCTTGTACAAAAAGGTAAATGAGCATGGACAATTTTTGATTTTTTGCTTGTATGTTGATGACATGATTTGTACAGGTGATATTGAGTTAGATAAATTTAAAGCAGTTATGATGAAAAAATTGAGATGATAGATCTTGGTCCCATGAAATATTTTCTTAGCATAGAAGTTGATCAATCTGAAAAAGGTATTTTTATTTGTCAAAATAAATATGCCAAAGATTTGCTGAAACGATTTAGGATGGAAAATTGTAAACATTCCCCTACACCATTTGCAACAGGTACAAAGTTAAGCAAGGATGATGAAGGATCAAATGTCAATCCAACTCTATTCAAAATATTGGTTGGAAACCTCATGTATCTCACAGCTACAAGACCAGATATTATTCAAGGAGTGAGTTTGATTTCCATATTTATGGAGACTCTAAAAGACACACATTGGAGAGTAGGAAAAATAATTATGAGATACATAGCAAGAAGTAGAGATTGTGGCATAATGTATGCAAGTATATAAAAGAAGGATTTGATTGGATATATAGATAGTGATTTTGCAGGCGATTTGGATGATAGGAAGAGCACTTCCAGTTATGTGTTCCATGTTGGTTTAGGTGTGATATCATGGGCATCTAAGAAGCAACTTATTGTGACACTTTCGTCAGTAGAAGCAGAATATGTAGCAACAACATCAACATCATGTCAACCAGTATGGTTAAGAAGAGTATTGGATGGAATCAAGTATAAACAACAAGGGTCAACAACAATATATTGTGACAACACCTCAATGATTGCACTATCCAAGAATAGTGTGTTTCATCAAAAGAGCAAGCATATTGGTACTAGATATAATTTTATTAGAGAACTTGTGAGCAATGGAGAAGTTCACTTGAAGCCTTTTAAATCTAGTGATTAATTGGCTGATATATTTACTAAGCCATTAGAAAAACATGTGTTTGAGTTTCAAAAAATAAACTTGGGCATTGTAAGCCTAGTTGAGACATAGACGAGCATGCATGTTTGAGTTTTCAGAGTCATGTCTTATTTTAGCAGTCATAATTAAGGGGGAGTGTTACAATAAGTTAATTACTCCCACATGAGGAGTTGGCTAAAATTAGAGAGTTAGTTAATTGAGTGTTGAGTCAAGTCGAGTTAAGTGATAGTCAAATTTAGTGTGTGGTTGCATGTCAAGGTATTTTAGGCGAGTCGCTAGTTAGAAAAGTTTAAATACCCTTCACTAGGATCATTGTAATAATAAGTTTTGTGTGATCATTAGAAAAGTCACAAATCGTGTTATTGTGTGTGTGAATTATTTGTGTTATTTTTTTTTTACTCCTCTATCTTTCCAAAATTCATTCCATGCACACAGATCAACACACTAGTTAATGTACATACCACCCATAATTGGTGTGGCACAAACAACAAAAGGAATCCTTTTGTTTACAATGGTTGTGTCCCTTTCATGATCTCAAATGAGCCTCAAGCTTAGAATGCGTTACATTCCTTGTGCTCTAATATACGCTAGCAGTGAAGGTTTTGTCTTATGATAGAAGATTTATTGGCATGACATGATATAATCAATGATATGATGCTCGATTATGGAATCCAACATCCATTCGTTCTAACATTACAAAATAACTAGTCTACATAGAATTGTGTGCCCCTAAATCATTAAAAAAAAATACATAGTTGCTCTTAATCGCACACTTAAAAACATGCACACTATCATGCTTTGCTACAAGTGAAAAATACCAAATAAACTTGAAATATATCTAATTGATTCATATTTTTCTATTGTACAGGTGTACACTTGAGTTCTACACAGACTCCATTAATTCAATGATTCACTCATCTTCTGAATCAGATCAATTGTGATATGGTTTTCTTTAATCGCCATCACAAAATTTTTCCGATGGTGTTTTACACTTGCATTCTTCATGTGCTTCAGTCATCATCAACTCTCTCCCCCAATTTTACTACCACAGGGAGCGCTTTGGTGGTTAGAGAGGATTCCAATGATCTGATGTGATGGTCATTAGGGTCAAAACTACCTATATTTGAAGCAATGGTCCCATGAAACAATACAAATAAACATTCACACCTCAAAAATTTCGCGTGGCACTTTAGCAAAATCAATGAGTTTTCATCCCTCTTGATTTAATTTAGGCCTGAAATATTTTGGCCCTCAACAAATCAGGTTTCATACTACCCCTAGCTTGGATTCTAGATGTTTGACTCTAACCTTGCTTTTACAAAAAAATATTTTCCTTTATGGCTTTGGCTTCATAAGGTGACCTGATCTACCTCCACAATGACAACTTCAACTTGCTCATGAAATTGACAAATATGTCTCCACAAATTTGGTAAGAAAACCCTCAAACTATAGGAAAACTCAACTGATATCCTGTTTAATATTTTTATTAAATCATTCAAGAATTCACCTCAGAAAAATAATGTTGTGATTTTTATCTAAGAATACCATGAATTTTTTACCAATTCACACCTGCCCATAAATAAACTAGAAATTAAGAAGTACTACTTCTCCGATAAATTAAAAATAAAATACTACAATTACATATATAACATGATACAAATGCATCAAAACTTGTCCAATGGACTATGATATTACATGCCAATACAAAAAACAATTTGGAAGGCAGGTGAGGTGATGGCCTCCAAAAACTATTCCAATGCTAAGTTTTTCATCTTGAACTATAACTAGAAATGAAGATCCATTTGGAGATCTGGGTGATCCCCACTCTTGATCCACATATCTACTCCATACTTGCTCAACAACTGATGCCAATGAATACCAATGATATTTCTACATGAATTCTCCATAACAATGAGTTGAGGTTTTTTCCAACACACCAAGAAACCAAAGGATTTGTGTTCTAGGGCCCTCTCACCCCGAAAACCCAAGTTCCCAGAAACTATCCAAAAGAAAATACTCCAAATCCAAGATATGCCTAAACGACTTGCTCCCTCATCCTTATAAAGACTTATGGATCTCTCTAGAATTTTCTATAAGCACTTATTTTATTATTTTATTTCCATTCTAGAAGCTCCTCCCCTTACACTTTTATTTTATTTTTATTCTAGAGGTTTCCCCTTTTTTATTTTATTTAAGTGACTTTTTATTTTATTTAAGTCACTTTTTAATTCCATAACATGGTAAATATGCCTCTACAATATATTTAGCCACTAAAATTCACTTTTCATTATCCTATCATGTAGGTCTCTTAATTTCAGTTCCAACAAACTATTACACCAAGTTGTTTCTCCAAATATTCCTTCCCAAATGACACCTTTCGTGCATTTGATTAAAATGTGCTGATAATATCCCCATTTTATGGGAATCGTCAGAATGTAACAAAACCAAGAAAAAACATGCAAATCTCACTCTAATGGTGAAATATAGTAATTAAACCCCATTGAACTACATAAAACTTGTCCAAAACCTTACGGGCCCTCTAATGATGTCATCTCACTCTTGCGACTTGACTAATACCAACCCTAGAAATCCACCCTAACTGCATCATAAGGAAAACCATAAAATGGGAAAATTACAAAACATGATCTCTCTCTCTCTCTCTCTCTCTTTCTCTCTCTCTCTCTCTCACGTGTGCAGTGGTATTAAGTCTCTTCAAGGCAAAAAAAACTTTGTAGATTGAAAAAACTTGAACTCACACCAAGGGATTTTTATGGAACTCACACCAATTGTCAGTGTCCTTCTTGACCTTTTTTTATTCTTGGCTTGCGAATTTGAGGATCTGTCGTGGGGGGTTACGACCTGACTCTACCATTTTCCCTATGGCTTGGGGGCGCCTTTTCTCTTCTTTGGGTTTGTAGATCCAAAGTCTCTCTTCTTCTACTTGAATTTTTTCTCAATCTTGGCAACATAGCACTATGTTGCACCAAGCGAGGAGATGTCCAGGAACTCCATTTCCTATTGAATGTATTTGTGCAAGAAAATGTGGTAATTGAGCACCAGATGTTTTTCTGAATCTTTAATACCCAAATTTGTGTGCATGGTATGGAAACGATTCATCAGCTCATGTACATCTTGATGCCCTTGTTGTCATAGCATTGTCCATTTTATGTACTTGTCCTCATAATTCCCCATGGGGTAATATTGTTCCTTGATGGCATTTTAGAAAGAATTCCAAGTGGGTGCGACTAAAAACATTAAGGGTTCTTTCTCATCTCTATATTCACAGTAGGTTTCCCACCATTCCTTGACATGGGGGGAAACTTTGAGGAGTGCAAATGTGATCTTTTCCCGATTTGAAAAATCACAAACCGAAAATATCCTTCAAACATATTTGACCATTTATCTAAGACGTTTACATCTATCCGACCTTAAAATATGGGAATGTAAAAGTTGACTTTTACCTTGAAGGGAGTAGCACCTCCAGAGTGGCTACTAGATGAAGATGTGTCGCCTGTGGGAATTCGTCGAAGGATCTGGGGGAAGTTGTCCATCATCGAATTCCTTTGTCGCTCGAGGGCTTCTTCGAGAAATATTTTGAAATAATCTCTTACTCACTTGTATTTATTTTCTTCTTCCATGGGAGGTCATTAGGGTTTGTGAGGCTAGTCTTGCAAAGGTTCAACCAGTTCGAGCCCTAAATCATTATACAGGAGATGCAAAGAAAAAAAAATATAAAAAAATGATATGATACCACTGATCCAGACTTATGAAGGAACACAACATAATGTAGAAATAAATATAAACAGAAATATGCAACAAAAATAAATTATCATTTCAATAGTATCAAATAAATTTAATATGCTTACATATAGAATGGAAATAACTATCTCTGGCGATGGTAGCTTATCTTTGAGAAGAGATGTGGGGGATACATGCCTCTGAATTGTGTTACAATGAGGCTCAAGGGAATTTTTGTAATTGAACATCAAAGGGAAACCCTAAACAACCAAAAACCTAACCCAAGGAGGTGAAACGACAAGAGTTTGTGGGCCCTGTTTGGGTTAGTTAGGAAACCACTTCTCGGGGTCGTAACTTGGTCATATGATCTCTGTTTGGTGCTTACAATACCTCGTTATAAATATCTCTCCAAGTAATACAATATTTATGGTAGACCTGTTGTGGACCTCAAAAAAATGTCGTTTAGGGGGTCAAAATAGCTATGGAACCTCAAGATCCAAAAAACTGCTAAAAATAGTAAATTGTGCTATAAACAAGCCAACTGATGAAACCGACTGGAGGTCCTGGTGGAATAGGTGGGTGGACGCCGATATCCACCTGGATCATCCTAATCTCTATTATATACCAAGAAATATTAAGGAACTACATCCCAATAATACATGTGGGATAATATAATTTCACGTTTTTATAAAATGGATTATTGAGGGGGTATTTTTCTCCATGATTAAAGTGGGATACAAATATTTTGCATAAAATTAGAGTTTCTTCTAACATAATATAGATGTTATTACCTTCCAAAGGGGCACATTCCAACGCTTCACCTTAATGATAACTAGGGAAATGGAACATTTATGGAGGAATATGACATTACATCAACACTTTCCCTTGATGAGAACTTCCCACATTTCTAACAAATTTCAAAGCATGCAACATTCACCTTTATCAGGGATGTGATGAAGATATCAAAAAAATACTGCAAATTGTCACAAGCAATTAGGAACACTTCTAAGCAAGTTTGAACATTGTCACCTATAAGAAAGAAATACTTTTTAGGAAATATGAACAAATACCACTCTTAAAGAAGTTTAAACACTTTCACAAGAAACAATAAATACTCTTGAAGAAGCTTGAACATTGTAACCAATTATAAAGTGACACTTATAATGATGTTTAAACAAACAACACTCCTGAATAAATCTAAATACTATCACAAGAAACATGCAGTACTCCTAAATAAGTATGAACAATGTCACCATCAATGTTGATCAAACAGAAGAACATGAAAAACTATCTCACCTAATAATTTTTTATGATACACAATTATATGAAGTCTTGAAGCATCTATCAAATGAATTATATGACCATTCATCACTCCAACTATGGCCTATCCTAATAGTTGGAACTGGTCCATGGTTTTTCCTTTCATGTATTTGTTGCAAAGATCTGAAATCATAATTGTCATTTTTCCAAGAAATTTAATTCCATGGTAGATTCTTTTGATTCTTATGAGGATGAAGATATGACATAGGTGTAGGCTCATGTTATGATTCATTAATAGAAGTAGAATAATCCTATACATTAGTAATATTTCTAAGAAAGTATACAACAAAATTATCAATCATGTCATTAGTTTTCTCAAAATAGTAAGTAGAGAGTAACTCTCCCACCAACCTATTTTGAACTTCTCCTACAATAAATAATATTTATCGAAATTCCTCATGACTAGATGTAGGCAGTGAGGTAGGAGTAGAAATATTATATATGAAACCTATTCTATATCTATATATTTCAAGGGAAATAGGATTAGAAATCTATTTTCCATTGTTTTCAAATCCACCTCTATTATTTCCCATATCAACATCAACAAGTTTATAATCAAATGGAGTATAATAAATATCATTCGTAGATGATTATGTCTGCTTAACAACATTTGTATTCTTATCATCATTTTTTTGACGACTGCCTTCCAATTCAAGGTTATTTTTCCAATCGTATATGTTTTGAATAGTATTATCCTTCTCAGTCAGTCGTAGCAACAAGAAGTTGTGATCTTCTTTCAAAACTTGAAATTTATTTTTAAATCTTGCTTGTCTATTTGTAACTAAGAAACAATAGATTGTATTGTAAGGAATTCTTAATGAAGCAGATAAACAACCTTCATCTATAAGGAATAGGTAGCAACATCATCAACAATGATATACAAAGAGGCTAAAGTTTTCCACACCTCAACTAGTTTATCTTTAGTTGCTATATGTAATTGTAGACTATCTAAGATAACTTTCCTAATGAGTCTTATTTCCTCTTTACAATGCTCTTCCCATATATCCAAGTTTTCAGAATCATTAGGTTTTTTTTGTTCACCATCAACTATCCACCATAGGTTCTTATTCCTGAGAACATCAACCATATTTTTCTTCCATGGAAGATAGTTAGTGACAATAAACTTAGGAATTGAAACAACCTTTGAAGTCATAATGAAAAAATTAAAAAACTAATAATCTAAGAATTTAATGCAAATAATTAAAATAAAAGAAGGTCCCAACTCTGCAACAATAAATGTCGTGACTACGATAATGACAAAGAAATGTGTAAAGTTATGCAGATGTGTAAATCATAGATTTGAAATCCATAGAGTCAAATTGCTATGTCTAGTTCTACAAATATTGTGACAAAGTGAGTGACATAATATAAAGCACAAATGATACTAAATCCACACTAAAAATTACCATGCATTGCAACACAAACATAAGAAAAAGAACTGTGTATACTTACCAAAGTACAAGGTTATCAACAAAAATAAAAGTGTAGAGAAAGTGAATATATATTAGTTTATTGGTGGAAAATACATATAAAAACATATAAATTATAATGGTTTATATATAATTTTATTATCTATAATAATATTATTATGATATATGTTTTAATATGATATATTATTTAATAAAAATACCCGTAGAAGTTTCGTTTAACCCCATGAGAAACAAGAAAGGAGATAGCCCATTTGGACTAGTTTTTTTCCTTTTTGGTTATCAAATTGGTTCTCTGCTAAGTAGAAATAGATATAAAAGAAAAAAAAAACACACACACACATACATATATTTTATTTTCAATGCAGCCAAACCAAGCTGTGTGTCAATTTTTTGTGGGGTTATAGTTTGAGTTGTAAATTTTCACTATATCGCTGGAAATTTGCATGGAAGCAAAAAATGAGAGGAAATTTTTTTATAGCAAACCCAAATCAAAATAAATTAGCAGCAACAAATTTGTGCACTGTAGAACAAAAATAACGTGTATGTATGGATATAAGTCATCTTTTTTTTTATTTTCATAAAATTGAAAAAAAAAAAACATATAACAACATGTACAATGAAGAACTTTACTAATCTAATCTCCTATGCATAATAGAAACACTTATCAACAATAGAAAAGAGACGAAAGGAAAAGAAACATGTAATTTACATGGTAAAACCTCAATTGGGAAAATATCCATGAAATGGTAGTAGTGGCTTTATTATTTTCATAAATCTCGAATCTTAGCACTTCCACAAATACTTCACTACTTTACAAATATAAAATTTTGATTTTTTATATTGTGTTTCTCCACGGGGGCTTCACCCAATGAATATCTAATATATGACGTGCGTTTGTGGCATACTAAACAATATCCTTAATTTGACTACATATTGGAAAATATCTCTAAAAATCACATCACTTAACCCCCTAGCAATAAAAACCCAATACACCTTCACTAGATATTGTAAGAATCCATTTTTCATTAACAATTTTTATGCCCTTTTATATTTTTTCAATAATTTTTAGCTCCATTTTTTATACTTGCCAATATAAAAACCATGTACCCACTATTATATGCTCAATATATTATGTCATTTTTCCTTCAATATATATCCCCTAATATGAATGTATGCGGTATGGTATTACTCTCCCAGTGAAGCCCCCGTGTGTTTCTCATGGTACTCCCTTACCTATATTACATACTAAGAGATATTGAGGAATGACATCCCAATAATACATGTCGGATAATAATCCCAAAGGGTTAGCTTAATTGGTTGAGTCCTTGTGATTAAAGCACCTTTGATATTGAGACGTTATAGTTTCAATTCTATCGATACTCTTAGGATCAGGCTCCGTGGTTGAGCCAATAGAAAGTGATCCCTTCGGGCGGATTTTCTTAGTGCAAATATTTTGTGGACATAATGATCACCTATCTCTAGGGTCCTTAAACCACGTAAAAACAAAAAAAAATTACATTTGGGATAGAAGTGCGAAAATAATGTTTCTGTTTTCGGTTATTTATAGAGTTGTGAAATTTGTTTTTTTGGAGGGGCTTTATCGAATTTTATCTGGCCGATGGAATGTGCAATAAAAAGTTCGGCCGAAATTTGTTTGTCGTTAAAATTAATAGGATGGGGCGTCGATAAAAGTTCGACTCAACTACTACAAAAGTTTGGCCGAACTAAACGTCTGCAACTACATTACAACTTTTCTCTAAACACATTTCTTCAAATTTGGAATGGTTAAACTCCATCAAATTTTATGAATTAACTTTCATAACCAAGACTAACATTTGTAGAATTCAATATACTTTCAACAGATATAAGTTTTATGTAATTCCATAGATATTTACTAAGTTTAATTAATTTTATAATAAAATGGGTGCAAAATTTTTTTAAAGGTCATTATGATTAAGTGAAATCAAAATTTGTATCTCCCAAAATACACTGTAAAAAAATTGAAAAATTTATGGTGTATTACATTGGTCTGTTGTCTGTAATGGGTAGTTTTTAGATTTTTAGTTTATAACTAATATGTTGAGATACTTGACGCCGACCGAAACATATTCAAAATCTGTAGTTTTTTTATATTGATTTAGTTCAAAAAAATCTAGTAATTATGATATGCATCAGTTGGTTTCATAAATATAGTGATACCGAAGTAGAATATGTATAGATTGTTGCAACACATTTTTTTCTCAAAAGCACCAGGTTATCAAAGAATACATCGGTGCTACTCAACATGACTTTTTATCAATCCCTTGATTGTTAAAGAGCACGCACTCAAAGAATCGTTATCGTAAAATAAAATTTCTAACAAGTTTTATTTTTATCGTAAAATGAAATTCTAAACAGAAAATTTGTTTTAGCTTGCAGAAAGTTGAAGAACTTCTAAAAATCATATTTTTTTCTCAAAAAGGCAAAAAATGTAACCCAATTTCACATTTTTACAGATAATTTAATTGCACCTCTTTATATAATAGATTATTACAAAAGTATTTGACTTCATAATAAATATGAGATTTATTTATTTTATATAAAATTAGAGTTTTTCTGGCATAACCCAGACATTTTGCGTGTCCAAAAGGACACATTCCAACACTTCGTTATTGAAACAATGGATTTTGATAGAATAAGTCCTATAACATATATGATAAGGACATTGAGATCCTTCAATTTGGACATTATTAAAGAAAAAGATTATGCAATCCAACTCAAAGCGCCAAATGTTTCCTAAAATACTATTAGATAAAAGGGGTTCTAGATATTTAGAGCTGTGCATTGTGTTTATGGTGCATTGTATGATACTTTACTTAAGTCTAGTTAGATTAAAAACTTGCAAAAGCTTATATAGTTAGTATACTTAGATTAAAAACTCATAAAGCTTATATAGTTGTTGAAATTTGTTTTTTATGTCATAATTGATTCCTTCAAAAGTAAAGTTAACTCCAACAAAAAGAATCAAATCACGCATACAAGAATCCATTATTTGAGATATCTGTCTCTTTTAATTATCTTTACTAACTACACTTGGAAGTTTCTTAATATCTAGCATAACAAAATTATTTATCTCTTAATAGTCTTATTCCTCTTTAATAGATAAATATGCAGTCAATAGCCGCCATCATCAGTGCTTTCAATCTCTCCATGGATTCAGTTGTTTATTCAGTTTATGTTTCTTAAGTTGTCTCTCCGTTGTTGATGCCGATGAAGCAGTAGATCCATCAAAAGTACCAGCAGCACTAGCACAAGTAGTCCTAGCACGATAAGATTTTCAACACAGTTGGAGTGGGATCACGTTCACATTATGGCGCTGCTGATTTGTTGTGATCTTCAGGCAGCATGTAAGATGCCGGAAAAGAAAATTTATGGCACAAGGGTGTGCGCTTTCGATTTTTTTCCCAGGGATGTTAGGAAGATTGCTCTGTAACAGTTTTCCCTAGTTTCCGATCCTGACGGGAGGAGGAGACTGAGTCGAACGCCGATATGGAGTTGAGTACCAGAGACAGAGTCAAATGCCAAAGGGGATTTTCACGACAACCGCTGCACAGCTAAATGGGGGAAGCAGAAGATTGTTACAAAGTAGCCGACAACTGTGAGTCTCGGGGCCATTAGAAACTGCGGTTACGACGCGGAAGAATTTGGCGGATTTTTCAGGAATGGCACGAGAACGCAAGGAATGGCGCGAGAACGCAAGCCATACCCGCGCCAGTTTTTTCACATACATCGATTTTATTTAGTCGCGGCTGTTCAGTGTAGAGACAGCGCCAGCACCAGTCTGCGTTTAAAGTTTTTTTATGCTGCGTTATTATGAGTTTTGTTATGAGAGTTTTTGTTATTATGAGTATTGTTAGCATGTTGGTTCTGAGCGAAACTTCAACCTGCAGCGGAATTTCCTCCATGATATGCTTCTACCTGTCTCTGTTTGAACATCGACCATTCGGCTTTTCCGGCGGTTATTTCTTTCAATAATCTACCGGTTTTTTCAAATTTATCTTTCCCGGACGCTCTTCCGCCTTCCTAAGGAGCTATTGATTTAGACAGGCATATCTTTTTAGTGGGAGTGGAAGATCAAGCCGTAATGGTGCATCTCTGGAGGTGATTCGTTCTCTCCCTTTCTCCTGTACTTGGGCGGCTCATAGCCGTTTACGTTATGGGGAAGGAGTGGTAAATTGGTTATTTCTGGCACGTCATAGGAGTGGTTGTTACTCTGTTGACCTCATTTTGATATTTTGTCTCCGGCACGATGTGGTGCTCGTATTCCTACGTGGAAGGGGGATAGTAGATGGTTGGGAGTGCTTTGGAGAAACAAGATAATACATGGACTGGTCTAGTGAAAAAACTAGATGGCAGAACTCTCCCAATATATAAATGAATGTGACTTGGCACTGCTCGACTCGTCCTTTCTGCATGCCATCAGGGTGGCAGAGGAAGGACATACTTCGGACGCGATTGGTAAGGACCGGCCAAACCCACCCATCGACCGAACTGACCGGGACACTATCGCAGGCAGTTTACACTCTTCCTTGCAGACTACCGGTCAGTTTTCTCCGTGAAGAAAGGCTACTCAGAAGTTTAAACCCTTCAAAATTAACCCAGAAGTTCGACTCCTCAGCTTTGGGTCTGATGTTTTGTGGGAGGATGTCGAGGGATTATCTAAGAGAGCAATTGTTGGGCGACGGAAGTTCGATGGCCATCAGAGCAGCAATTTGATGGAGTGGCTATTACAGGAGTGGGAGACGTTGTTAGGTTACGTCCCCCGAGTTAGCATGTTAGAAGCGGGTTGGCATTGTTTTCATTTGCAGAAGGATGAGGATATTATTGATGTCCTGCGTCGAACCTGGGTCAAAGGGCGGTGCTTTTTGGCTTTGCACCGATGGGATGCAGGCTTTCATCCACGCACAAATGCACCTGTAAATCATATTATGTGGATGAAATTATACGACCTACCTCTCCAATTTTGGAATTACAAGGTACTGTGTGCCATCGGTGATAGCATTGGTGTGTGCAGATTCGTCGACCCACGATGCATCGAGGCTTTCGACAAAAGAATCGCATGGGTTTTGGTGGAGGCTCCATTTTCAGGGGGTTTACCGGCCCACGTTGATCTGCATTGGGATGACAGGACTCACAGACAAACCATCGACTTCTGGAAAATGCCATTCCGCTGCCACATTTTTCATGAGACCGGACATTTGCGAAAACAGTGTGATCACAGGAGGGATAAAGGAAATTATGGGCAGAACATGATGTCGCGGCCAAAGCTCCCTGAGGATGGAACGACCCTTTGTAAGCCTTCTGCAAGTATGTCGACTCTTCCGGGTAAGTCTACTACTCAATCCATGGCAACCTCTTATGAAACGGGTGTTGAGAATAGAACTGGTTCTGCCCTTTTCTCTGTGGATTCACAATATGGTCTGTTGCCTCCCAAGACACCTGTGGCGGGTTATATGCGTCATGGTCAGTCTAATGAGGAGGGGGCTTTGGGACTGGGAGAGGATAGCACTAAGAGTGGGACAGGGGGGTCCTTGGAACTATGTGATAAAGATTCGGGCACACCTAAAATGGAGCCCACCATGTTGCCCCCAAAACTTTGCCACAGGGACCCGGGGAATGTGCTCCAATCTCTTTCACCTGTTAAAAATAATCGCCATTCTTTGCATATTCTGTCAATCTCGGCATTGGGGATTGCATCGAAACCTTTGGGCGCTGGCCATCCGCATGAAGTGAACTCTCCTCTCTCCCCCAATGTGGGTGCTCTAGACCTTTTTGTCAACCCTTGTGAACCTTTGTCCCCACACAATTCTGTTGGATCCGATATTGAATGTTTACTACTAAATCAAGAGGTCGCCCTGGAACCTCTTATTGTGAAAACGGGTCCACATTCCCCCTCCTTTATAATCATCCCCTCGTCAAGGTCTAATGTTACTGTTAGGAGAGGCAGAGATAAATCTAAGAGGAAGAAAAAACTGGCACTTGTGTCAGATCTGAAGGATATTCCGTCAGAAAGCTCTTTTCAGGATATCCCAGTATCTTTAGCTATAGGAAGGGTCCTTGGAGCGTTGACCCAGACATCTGAGGTTCCCCCATGAAGATCATTGCTTTAAACGTCAGGGGGCTGGGGGATTTTGGAAAATTTTTATTATTGAAGGATTACATTTTTATTTCTAAGCCTTATTTACTTCTTTTTCAAGAAACCATGAATTATGCGGAATGCACCTATGAGTACTTTCGGAAAATGTTACCAGAATGGCACATTGTTGCTAAAAGTGCAAATGGACTATCCGGGGGACTCGCAGCAATGTGGGATCCAAGGTGGTTCTCTCTAAAAGCCTTCGGTTTTTATGGTGGAATGTTGCTTACAGGTTTTGGTAGGGGATATAGTCAGAGAATCCATGTGGTAAATTTATATGCTCCATACCGCGACAAGCTCTCTTTCTGGGTAAAAATGGAACGGTGTGGCCTATTGGAACTGTGCAATGTTATCATTGCAAGTGATTTCAATGTGGCTCTGAATGCTGAAGATAGCTGGGGTGTGAAGAAGAGAATTGACCCTGCTGCCAATGCCATTAGAGACATTTTTTTTCAGGCTGATTTGATTGATATTAAAATGGAGAAAAATTCTCCTACATGGCTAAATGGCAGAAGCGGGAATGAGTTTATAGGAAAGAGGCTCGATAGATTTATGATCAGCTTTGATTTGAAAGCAGTTATGAGGGGGGTTTTGGCCTCTGTAGATAATCTGACTCTGTCAGACCACAAGCCGATTTCTCTTACCTGGGAATTTGAGAGAAAACCTAAGGGGTATCCCTTCAAATTTAATAGATCTTGGCTTGAAGACGAGAGTTTTAACACCCTTATTAAAAACCAGCTTAAATTATATCAGAGGCAAGCTGGTGTATCTGCGATGGATCATTTAACAAATACCATGAAAGAGATTAAGAAGGTTGTTCGGCTATGGGAAAAAGAGAAAATCCGGGAAACAAATGACAGAATTCGGAATATACAGGTGGAGAAAGCACAGATACTATTTGACATTGAAGAAGGTAGACAAGCTGGAGATTATTGGGAGAGGCTGAAAGTATTAGAGGAAGAATTAAAAACATATCTTTTTAGGAAGGAGATGACTTGGCGTTTGAAAAGCCGAGCCTTATGGTTGGATGCCGGAGACCAAAATACCAAGTTTTTTCATAAATATGCATCCGAGAGGAGATGAGAAAATACCATTTGGGGCATTGACGACGGTGATAAATCTGTTCACACTACTGATGGAGTTAAGAGGGCAGCGGTGAAATATTTTGGCGCTCTATATAATCGAAGGGAGGCGCAGGTCTCGGATGCACAGATGGAAATGATACAACAATACCCAGTAATGTTCGATCAACAAGAGTTGAGGTGTTTCAAGAAAATGGTCACGCCGGAAGAGGTTACTGCAGTGCTAAAATCATTTGGTACTGACAAAAGTCCGGGTCCGGATGGTTGGACGCCGGATTTTTTCATACACTTTTTGGATGATTTCATAATGCTACTCACTGAAATGGTGGAGGAAGCTCGGATAAGTGGGAAGATAAAAGGTGCCATTAATTCCACTTTTCTGGCCTTAATACCCAAGAAAAAAGGGCCTATATCCTTTAACGATTATAGACTATATCTTTATGCAATACTTTATATAAAATCATTTCCAAGGTTATAGCTGAAAGAATGAAGGGTGTCCTGTCCAAATTTATTACGCCTGAACAATCAGGTTTCTTGAAACATCGAAGTATTCATGACGCTGTGGCGACCACACAAGAGATCATTCACTCCATTCAATCCGAGAAGAAGGATGTCGCGGTTTTAAAGATCGATCTAAATAAGGCTTTCGATCGAATGGATTGGGTTTATATGAGATTTGTTCTTTACAGGATTGGTTTAGACAGAGAGGCTGTGGAGTGGGTGATGGGCTGCTCCACCAATTTATCCATGGCGGTAATCATCAATGGTACAGCCTCAGATTTCTTCTTTCCTAGTAGGGGGCTCCGCCAGGGGTGCGCTTTATCTCCGCTTCTGTTTATTCTAATGATGGATGCTATGAGTCTGAAATTGAGAAAGGCAGTTGTTGATGGCTCTTTCTGTAGGATTAATGTTGGCACTAATATGAATGCCTCCCATAGCCTCTTTGTAGACGACATTTTAATTTTTGGAATGTTACAGAGAAATTGCTGGCAGATACTTCAAAACATCTTTCTGGTTTTCTGTGAGGCTACAGGTATGTTGATCAGCGAAGGTAAGTCTTGCTTATATTGTGCAGGTGGAGAGGAAGGGGTAATAAACGATATAATTTCCTTTTTTAAATGTGGAAGAGCTGATCTTTCCGGAGGTCTGGTTTACTTGGGATTTAGGTTGAAACCATTGAAATACACAGTTGACGATTAGAGATGGATTATTGAAAAGTACAAAAAGAAATTTAGCATGTGGTCAACAAAATGGCTCTCAAAGGGGGGTAGATTGATATTAACACAGGCAGTCTTTCAACAACAAACTGTTTTCTGGGCACATCTATATGTGATCCCAAAACAAATTTTAAATGACATTAGAAAGATTATGACTTAGTTCATCTGGGGAGGAAGAGGAGATAGGAGATGCATGCACTTAGCTATATGGGATACAATTTCAATTCCGAAAGATAAAGGTGGATGGGGTATAAAGGATTTGGAGATATTTGGTAAATCCCTGCTCACCAAATCATTGTGGAGGGGCCTAAATTACAAGGGAAAATGGCAAGATATCATTAGAGGGAAATATTTGGGACAGGATTCTATGGAGTCAATAGCCACTAAGGGATGGAAGGCACAAAAGAAGCAATCAAATATTTGGAAGGGCTTCAGTTCAATTTGGCCCACAGTACAAGGAAATTTGAATTGGTTTTTTGGGGATGGCTCGAAAATCCTAATCGGCAGCACCAACATGTTGGGCAGTGATAATTTTCGTGACATTGATGGAGCATTAATCCTGGCACTAAACCAAGGTGGCTTCTTTTACTTAAAACAGATTATTGCTAATTGGGACAATGGGATCCCGATTTGGAAGTCTTTCAAGGACACAGGTTTGAATCATAGATGGGAACAATCTTGGGCAAATCTTTCTATTTCCCTCAGAAATTTGGGATTGTGTAAAATCCCTGTGGGCGATAGGCTTATTTGGAGAGATAAAACAATTGAGAGCGGCCCGAAGGTAAAAGATATTTATCAGACCCTCATAGAATCGAAGCTTCCTTTGGGTGCAGACAGCTGGTTTAAGATCATTTGGAAGGTCAAGGTCGAAATAAAAAAGATTATTTTTCTATGGCTCGTTTGGAGGGATAAAAACAACACTTGGAATAACTTGCAAAAAAGGGGCTGGCAGGGTCCGAGTTATTGTTTGTTATGCGGTGCAGATGGTGAAGATAACCAACATCTTTTCTATTTGTGCCCCTTTGCAAAGAAAGTCTTGGAAAAGCTGTGTTATAAATGGAATTTCCCAATCCCAGAGTACTCAAACACTGTGGATTGCATAAGGTGGTGGTTCTGTAGGGGAAAAACTTTTAGAGCCATACCAATTCTATTCCACTGGAATATTTGGATAAACAGAAACAGAATGATTTTTGAAGGGAGACCTTGCTGGCCGGATAAAACTTTTAACCAAATCTTAATTTGCTGGGAGAGGCAAAGGACTACTGAGAAGCAGACTATGGATTTTTCCAGGAGGAACAGACCTCATGATTTACATTTCCCGGCAGGATACTTTGATGGGGCTGCACAAAATAATAACTGCGGTTGTGGTGTTTGGCTATTGCTTTCTCCAAATTGCCAATACAAATTCTTCTGGAATGGTGGGATAGGTACTAACACGAGAGCAGAATGCATGGCTCTTTGGGGACTTCTATGGGTGGCGTCACTTATGTGTGTGGAAAACGTATGGATCTTTGGAGACTCTAAAATACTAATCGATCATATGAACAACAAATCTAATCTAAACCCTGGACTAATAACTCACTAGATTGAACGTATTCATATACTGAGGGAAAAGTTTACTGTTATCTCCTTTTGTCATGTGTACAGGGATAAAAACAAGGAAGCAGACCGGCTTTCAAAGAAGGGACTAGAGAGTATTTTTGGATACATGAATTATGAGTTTATTAATTCGCAGGGAATAATAGTTGAAGGAGTGATCAATCTAGCATAACTTCTCAACCACATGCTGAAAAAAGAGACTTAGATTTCACAGTTGGATTGTGTGGAGCTGTTTCTGTGTAATTGATTTGTAGCTGCTTCCTTTTTGTGGTAATTTCTCATTGGAAGTTTCCATGTTTTTCCAATTTTGTTTATTGAACAAGTATGAGGTTAGCCTTCACAATGTAGCCCTGAATTGATGTTGATCATCTGAAGATTGAAAACTGTTTTGCTCTGGTACATTATATAAACCAGCTGTATTTTTTCGTGCTAAAAAAAAATATGCAGTCATAAAAAAAATATGTAATTGAGGATGACACCACTAAAATAAAACCTTGAACTAATTATTAAAAGTTATTGGATAGAAAGATTCCAATTTTACGCAAATTTTATTTTGAAGCTTCATCATTTTCCTATGTCGTGGAAATTCTTCTTGAATTATCATTTTTCAGGGAGGAGTATACTTAAATAACAATCAATGAGGGTGTACTTAAATAACAATCAATGGAGATGGAAAACATTGAATTAGTAAGGTCTTTTAAGACATTTTTTTTATTACTTATATACAAAAATATAAATTGATAAAAAATTGTATTGCTACTTCATTGATATATGTGTTTTTCAAATTTTTATTTATAAATATTTTTTCTAGTTTTTCTTTAATCGAAAACTTAATTTATTTATCTTGACGTTTATATATATTGAAGTCATTGGTCTTTACTAGCTATATATTTAGCCTTTGTTAAGTGTAGAATTCCATTTTTATTTTATTTTAAAATTAACCATGTATTGGTGGATTATATTTACCACACATGATTAATAGTGAATTTAACCATTTCTCCACTCAAATATTTAGAAATGGTTTTTGTTAAATTTAGAGAAAGCAATCATAAAAGCCTTCAAAGAGACAACACAAGAGAATTTAATGAAGGAGAAGGTGGTGTGGGCAAAGGAAAGGCTAGAGCAGTAGAAATAATGGTGATTCATGGGTGTCAATTTTTTATTGCAAATATAGGTGATTACAAGTAGTTCTATATCATGGGAATCATTTTTTACATTAACCTAAAGCAATAGAATCATGAGTTTTCCATGGGTCAATACATAATGCTTATACCTTGTTTGGATATTAGCAGTAATAGATCAATAACTATGAAGGTTGGAATTTATTAGGTGATGATTTCTCAAGGTTTTGATATCAAACAAATGGAAGAGAGAAATCTCATTAAAAAATGTTATGGATCCTTCAATACCAACTTTGGGTATATATGGTAGGTGTTTGAAAAAATCTCTTCATGCCAAGTGTTTGATAAAGAACTTGATAGTCAAATGTTTTATGAATCACTTGCACATAAAGTATTTCACTACAAGGAAAAGACCCTCTAGCAGAGGTTATAAAGGAGGTTTTTAGTGTTATAAAATTGACCAAAATTGTCAAAAAAACATTTGCTACAACATTTGTTTATGGTTACGGAGGTTTTGGCAGAGCTTTTAACGGAAATTCAACACAACTAAAAAACTTGGGCGGCCAGAGGTTATTATGGATTTTTTTTCATCGGTACGCTACTAAGGTTTCAACGCATTGGTGCGTGTCATATAGATGGTGGCCCCGAGGTGGTCAAAAGTTCCTGCACTAGGCCGTCAAGGTATAAAACGTCATGGGGCACAGTGTTGGTGATCAATACAATTCACGGGGCCATACCAACTAGTCTTGGGATTTGTGCAGTGCCCATAGGTCGTCTCAATGCACCAGTACATATAATTATTGAAACACATCGGTGCGCCGTATCAGAGAAACACACCGATATTTATAATTGGTATTGGTATTTGTGCAGTGCTCATACGTCGTACAAATGCACCAGTGCGTAGTCTCACATAAAAGCACTGATGCGCTGTATCGCACAAACCCACCGGGATTTTTAATTGGTTTTGGTATTTGTGCAGTGCCCATAGGTCGTAGAAACACACCGGTGCGCTACAATATACAAACACACCGGTGTACAGTAACTGACACACACCGATGTTCATTTTGTATTTTTTAGAAACATCGACCTGTGACAGTGCAATTATTGTGATTTTTCTAAATTCATTATTCATCAAAAGTCGACACACATATATCTTATAACAATATTCATATGAATTAAATTTTTATTAGTGCATTTGAGAATGACAATGGAGAACACAATAGAACAAATAAAAACATATTATATATATATATATATATATATATATGAATAAGACAGATGGTATCCTTTTGTCTTTCAATTGGGACACTATGTCGATTACATTAAACAAAATTTCTGATTTCACAGACAAATATTTCAAAAATACAACGCCTTGCTTTGATATCCAAACATAGTGATCATAATTCTTCGTTTGAACTACTGTCACTGCTAGAGCTACTTCCATGACTTAGGTTATTTTCAAAAATGTTTTGTTCACAGTGTTGATTGTTTTATTCTTCTTCACCTTCCATCTACAAACATAAAAATAAACTGAAATGAGTGTATATACATTGGTGATAATAATGAGAATTGCAATATTAAATAATATACATCAATGTAAATCAAAAAGAAAAATGGCGTACCATAGCAACAATTGACTCATAAACTATACACATTATTTTAAAACCTTGTACCATGCCATCTTTCAAAATTTCATCTATTGGCGCAGTTCCATACTTTGTTTCCTGCAAGTTTTATACCCCATAACAAATCATATATTTAATATAAAAGATTTTTTTTGTTCTATTAATTATAGACGAAGCTAAGTAAAACACGATCGATAGATGCTTACAAATTCCACAATTAATTTTTGATATGCCAACATATACTCACAACCCATATTTAGCCCAATTTCAATTAATTCATCTGATGGTTCTTCTTTGTATGTTAGCACCTGTTTGAAGACATTCAATTATGATTTTTGTAAAACAACTTAAAAAATACAAAAATGAAATCTAGTTAAGTTGTTATAAGGAAGTAACAATTACTCACAAACTTAGATATCAACCCTTTTCTTCCTTGTTGTCCTACTTTATGTGCTGAATGGGTTCCATTTTCTTTTCTTTTCTGCAAGAAAATTCTTGAAAATTAATATTTAACGCTAATTTTATTTATTTATTGTACCTAATGATCGAAAAATTCAATGATTACATATTACATTTGAAGCACGTTGTTGTTGAGATAGCTCCTCCTACGATTCAATTTTGTCCATTTCTTTGACCACCTCCTTGTACACCTTTTTGGACATTCCTACTGGCATATTTCTGATATCAGCTTGTTCATCTTTTGAGATTTTCATAATCTTCCTGAAAATGTAACATGACAATAAACTATTTAATTTTTATATTGATATATGAAAAGTAAATACAACAAAAGTGATATTTATAAATAATTCTAGACAAACATTTAAAGGAATATTTATTTTTCATTCCTTTTTTTTTGTTGTTGTACGTTTTTGCTATTAAAAGTCTGACATGTCTCATTGACCAATTATTTGGAAACTCTTCCTGTAGTTTAGATAAAATTTGGTTCTTGGAATCATTAGATTGATTTTGTATTGTAAGTGGAAAGAACGTCTATACATTCGTTCCACTAAATCCCTCAAAATTTTGTAAAAGTTTTTCCCCCTTTCATTAACCTCCAACACCACTCGAGATGAGCTAAGGAGCAATTCATTTTCATTTGGATGTTCTATTTTTTTCTTTTCTTAGAACAACATTCATTTTCTGAGTTGTTGGTCTCTGTAGAACATTAAATAGATGTGAATTAATAGACTGTTTGACACATGTTATCTAATAATTTTAAGTATATTATTAATGAAAATTTTAAAAATAAACTAGATTTATAGTATTTTTTTCATTCACCAGATTCATCCTTTTGCAATTTTTCCATCAAGCTTTTAAGCTCTTCTCGTCCTAGATCAGAAATAGTCTTATCGAGCTTTGTCATTTTGTGGCTCTGCATGATACACAGTAAATAATACATATTAGTTAAACTTACGTATAGTTCAAAAATAATATTTTTTGTAAAGAATTTACAAAGAAATTGCTTTTTTTTCTTTTCTTGATGTGTTATCAGTATTTTTGTTACTTGATCTCTTGCTAGTGATTTCTTTATCAATATGAAACTTGTACCATATCATTCATTAATATATTTATAAATAAATTGTCAACTTTTCAGGTAAAAAATAAATCTCAAGAAACCGATGCACCTTTCATGTTGTACGCACTGACGTCGGTGCGTGGGGGTACTATAAACGCACCACAAAAACAGTATAATAGAATGTACGATGCGTGGGGGTATTATAAATGCACTGAACAAACAGTATAATAGACCGTACGGTGCTATCCTTGTAACATACCACACTGGTGCCCTATTTTAGATATGGAGCACTGATTTAAAAAAAATGTTTTTAATTTTTTTATTATACGGTACTCGCGTGGTGCGCTTTATAATACAGAGCATCGGTGCGCTCGGTTACATGGATAAAAAAAATCCATTTTTCTCAAAACTTCACGCAAGGGCCGACATGGATTGGGATCCGAATATGCAAGTTGTCCCGTGGGTTGGATGTCAATTTAAAATGAAAAGCCCTAATTCTGAAATCGCAGAAACAGGGAGAAGAAAGGGAAAAAAAAAATAAAAAATGAAGGGTTTAGAGTAAAAATGGATAAAATTGCAGAAAAAGTAAAAAGAAAATCAAATTTAATCACAAGATCATTTGAAATTCTATGCTACAGGGTTTGAATCACCAAAGTTTGAATTATGATTATTTGAATACTTCTGTTCAAACGTATTTCGCTGCTCCACAATGCTCTCTTTCTCTCTTGCTCCAGGTATGTCTCCTGTAAATCTCTGGCTAAAAATTTTAGCAAAAATAGTGAAATAATGAAAAGTGTTTAATATTTAAAGAATTGTTTTATGAAATTAGATTTTCGAATATATATATATATATATATATATATATATATATATATATATATATATATATATATATATATATATTTAATTTTTTTTAATTTTTTAATTTTTTTTTTTTAATTTTTTAATTTTTTAATTTTTTTTTTTCAGTTAAAGAAAATAGAGTTGTGCTTTTTTTATTTGCATTTATTTGTCACCAGTGCGTCACTTAATAGCACCACACTGGTGCATCCATTGGTAATACGGCAACGGTGCGTAGTAACTAAAATGCACCAATGCGTAGTAACTAGAATGCACCAGTGCGATTATCTGTACATTAGCACCGATTTGTGGTTGAGGCACCGAAATTAATTTTACGTGTGTACACCAAAATTATACATGTTGGAAATGTACATTTTGCTCTGAAAATCTTTGGGCCATTTCTTTTCAAAACTACACCTCTTCTTATTTCAGAAAAAGAAACTTGAACCTTTCCATAACCTGTAACAAGAAAATGTGCCCCATGTTCTACTTGTTGACCCATGATCTGCTTACTCATTTGTAAGTTCCTCCTCCATCTTGGCATCCAATTTCCTCTTTTCTCCTTTGTGATTTCTATCTTGATCTTAACAAAATTTATACAACCTTTGTTTTTTCGAGAAACTGACCTTGAACGTTATGGGAGCAATGACAACGTGTCCTTCATTTTGCATTTGTTAGTAGAAGAAGGCCGATTTTCGACTAGACGATACAGTTATTACATGTGGAGGCAATGGTTTCCCGTAGAAAATGAGTATAGGGTTGAGCAGAGGAAAGAAATTGCAAAAATGGGCTATTACATTAGCTTTTCCAATGGGAAACCTATTTTCATGTCGAAATATGGTAGCTGCAAGTATCTATGATTTTATTCCCACATAAATGGTCAATGGATTTCCATTTATAATACAAGCAGAATTTTTACTGGTTTCATCCAGAGAGAGCATCATTTTCAATAAAAAATGGAACCAGGGAATCCTCAAGTGTATCTCGTTCGCATTTTTTTCGGCATTTTGTTCTTTGATAAGTGCTAATTCACCTATACTTTCAAAAATTTGGATTTTTGGGTACCTTCCATGTGATATTCCTTGTTATCCACAGGACTACAACTCAAACAAGTTAGAGATGCCATTCAGGTTCAATTAAAAAGTCGAAGATGTAATTTTATGCGACACCAGCTTTGTCGGTAAAAGTTTATGTAAGCCAACAGAAGCTGGGACAATACTCCCAACTACTTTTAAACACATTCTGGAGAATATTTCCCTTCATGGGACCTACTAGCCCGATCAACAACGTCAATTGATCTTTCTTTGTTGTCCTTAAGGGAATGAGAATCCTTCCCTTCATGGTGCCTCTTGGATTTATTGACTGCCTCGATTGATCTTTCTCTACTATCCAATCTTTCCCTACCA
The DNA here is from genome assembly GCA_034641835.2 of Pinus albicaulis. Classification (NCBI taxonomy): domain Eukaryota; kingdom Viridiplantae; phylum Streptophyta; class Pinopsida; order Pinales; family Pinaceae; genus Pinus; species Pinus albicaulis. Next base: position 418,536,775 of record CM076578.1, read on the forward strand.
TCCTTGTAAGAATGAGAATAATTACCTTCATGTGATCTCTTAGCCCGTTCAAGAGACTCAATTGATCTCTCTCATGTGCATCTCATATTTTTCATAAACCTTTTCTACTTTTGTACTTTGTCAAGCTCTGTAGTTGTCTACATCCCTGTAAGCGTATTTGTCCATCTTTCTATTTGAATCACTCATTTTCTCTGCTATAAACTTCTCAGCCGAAATTAGAACTCTCGTCTTTTCAAACCCTCATCTCCTCACAAAAATTATTTCCCGCGATTCTAACCCTTTTCTACTCCAATACTACACTTTAAAAAATAAAAATCCTTCTTAGAAAATATATTTCAATGACATACTGTAATATCCCAAAATCGGGACTACTCAGCAAGCATGCACTAAAAACACATTTCCAGCAACTTATGCTATAAAATAATGGAATTAACACTTGGATCATGTAGATCAGTCAATATACAACCTAAATCCAAGAATAGAGCTAAAAACAATCAAACTAGGTGGGTTAAACAGATCTTCCACACCTAGGATTGCTAAAAAGAGCTAAAACCCCAAACATTGCAACACAAGGAATTCTGCATAAAAGTGACTGTGCAGTCTAAGAGAGGGTTTGTACACATAAATGATAGAGACAAAAAAATCTGAAATTATATTATACAATATGCTTAGAAGAATGAGATCTACACTCCTTTATATACAAACTAGAGAACCCGGGAAGGGTTTCTAGGAATTCACCTTGAATACAATTGGTGATTTTCAGCAGTATGACTGAATAATCACTTAAAACTGAAGCACAAGATTATAGAAGGATATAAGAATAGAAATATACTACAGATCTGATAAAAGGTCTCCCTCCATGGAAGAATAGATCATCCAATCATAGGAAAAATCTTTGAAAGAGCCACAGAAGACACTGTTACAACTGCCCTCCAGAAATAACGCAATTCCTGAGTGGAATAATGTTGTAGGTGATGAAAGTGTGTTGGCTTGCTAAAAATGATCTGATATCAGCCCAAGAACTCTCTAAAATGATCTCCCACAAGAAGGAAACCTCCCTCCTCTACAAAATCAACTCAGATAGTGGGTTTCTTAACCCTCCCCTGCAACACCCTGCAACTCAACTCAAACTCCTACAGAAACTGTGCTGAAACTGTAGACTGAAGCTTGGAACCAATGCCGTATATGAGGAATGATGGATCAGATCTCTCCCAAGAGCTACTCAAAGGGAAGAGAAGGAATTCCTGAACAAGAATCCCTTAGTGCTAAGTAGCACCAACAATCTTAGCTAAACAACTAGGAGAGAAAATTCTAAGCATACATGAAAATGTAATACATAATCTAACATAAAAATGGCTGCCATCCTATTCCTTATAAACTAAGTGAGCCTTCTCACCTTGGGTCCCACTCAATAGGGTTTCCACCTTCACACAAACAATCTCCCTCCAAAACTACTTTGTGCCTTCATTGAGCCACTCCTCTAAACTGTGCTATTTGATTTGGTCAAGGTTGACCACTTCAATTTGCTTCAGCTCTTTTCACACATAAGGGTCTTCAATCCAGCTCACATATAACTATCTAGGCTGAACCACATTCACATTGAGCTCTTTTATTTGTTGATCCACTCCTACATTTATGCTGTTGACTTGGTCAAACTTGGCCTTGTCCACATGCAAAATGTCCCTGTTCACACATGAGAGTGTAAAATTCAGCTGGCATTATGATCCCCTTTCACACCATGAGGGATTTGATCCTTATTTCTTAAATGAATGGGCCTCCTTACCCAATTATTCATCTCCTAAGTGACATTAGCAAAATTTAATATTCCAATTTGCTGCAAGCAAATTTTGGAACATTACAGTCCTCCCCTCCCAAATGTTGCTTGTCCTCAAGTAACTACAAGAATAGAACTGAAGAGCACCCTTTTCTTCCCTTGTAGCAACCTCATAAGATAAAATCCACCAAGGATCCAGGTGCTACCTCATCCATAGGCCTCCAAGCTATCATCCATGCAAAATGAGTTGCCTCCCAACATGGCAACTCCTGAAAATCCTCCTCCACCTTGAGCTCCTGCAAAGTAGGTGGGCTGAAATGCTAAACATGGTAGAAAAAGTGGCCTACCCCACGCTGTCCTCCTCTCCACTTAAGATAAGTTTAGAGAATTTGCTGATCTTGGGCTGCAATAATGTTGCCCTCAAATGGCAAGAAGGAAACTAGATCTCCAAAGACCTATTTTCGAGCATTGTGAACCAAGCTGGCCCAAACCATCTCATGCATGATGGATAAGATATCATCACTATATGGCATCCCATCCATCTCATGGCCCTCCTCATAAAGAAATAAATATTTTTTGTTGTAGTGGCCATATCTCCTCCCATGCTCCCCTTAGAACATGTAATGCAGAAAGTGTGGGGATCCTCCTCCCCAAGGAACACATCCACCCCAATGTGTTTCTCCCTCAATCATGCTCCCCATAAAGGCAAGAACAACATCGTCAAATGGTCTCATGATTACCATCAAAATGAAAGAAAGACTGAAGGTTTCATGTGGTGCTGGAGGGTACCAACAGTCTCCCAAGTGGTCACAGCACAATCTTCCCCACTGCAGCTTCAGGAAGTAGCATGGAAAGTTGTTTCTTGACAAATGGCTAATTGTGTAAGTCACCACATCTACTAGAAAATAGTAAATGGCTGAATGTATTAACTGAGCATACAAGGAGTAACCAAACACTTGCCCAAGGTCATATAATAGATGGTTGTCTCCATCATAATAGCTAGCCGAAATTGGTCCATGGAGCCCAAAGGAAAACTGGCCTCTTTGTAGAGCAATGCATTGCAAGGAAATGGTAAGAGCATGCAAATATTGTGTGGAACAATCAATAAATGTAGAAATAGAATTATTACCATGTAATGAGAGTAAGATGGTGACAGGATCCATAAATGAGTCCTCCATAGTTGTATGACATACTCCTGTGAAGAGGATTGAACCATATGCTGCATGAAGATCCCCCTTCTCATGCTTGGAAGCCCAAGTAAAGAAGAACATACCACAGTGACAGATGAATCCATCCCCTACTCTATCATCCTCACCTCCTCCTTGTCCACCAAGTGCATCTAATGTGAAGTGATCCTGGGAACACCCCATCAACAAGCCCCTGCTCCAAAATGACAACATTGTTGGCCTATGCAAATATGCTCCTGCCAAATCATACATCCATTCTTTGACATGTCCAATGTCAAATAATCCTCCCATAATGTTGCCATATCCTCCTCCTGCAACGTCATGCAACATGGGAGAGCAAATCTGCCCTTGCTATTTCTCAATCCTCCAAAGCAACAAAAGTATTTGCTGCCTCCTCACATCTCCATCATACAACCCATGTGGTGAAAACATAATGACCATATCATCATGATGCATCCACACTCCTTGTTGCCCCATGATGCAAGTACCCTGCCAAGTCCCTTCCATCCACATGCCCTTGGAAAAAGGATATGTCCCATGATGGCCAAACTCTTTCAAGAGCAGCCAACACAGCCAAGTCTCCTGTTGCCCGGTGTCATATATTTGCAAGTAGCCTACCATCTTCTTGCTTTCCATCCACTTCCATTCCTCCCGATGTGAGTGCCTCCCATTATGATCAACCTTGGTACCCTTCCAAAGAAGACTACTGTTACACAGTAATTTGTCACCGTCCCTGCAATTCCCATCTCGCCCATTGGAGGGTCGTTTCTGTGACCAATAAGTAGTGTCATGCCTTGCAAATACCATCATTTCATCCCTTTCCATGAGGACAACATTCCTTCTGTTGATCATTTCCTGACAGCACTCCATAAAACACCTCGTTTTTTTCTCAAGCGCTCGCAGCTCCGTTATGTACTCGCACCAATGGGGGGAACAATCACCGAGCTCGCGCCAATTGGCTCGTCCCACACACACCCGCGCCCACCGTTTACGTGCTTGCAAAGAGTGCGTGCTTCGATTACAACAACCTACTCGGTGGGATGCAAGAGTCATCGTATGTCGAACAACCACGGCTCTTCCTTGGCCTCTTAGCCCACCTTATGGGTAGAACTCCCAAGGGACAAGGCCTCTCTTCCACTATTGTAGGATCCCAACCCCCTCCTCCTCTCCCTCTAAGAACATAGCCTTCATCCACGATGAAGGGCTGAAAGGGTCAAGGGGAACATAGGCCTTGAAGTGCCTAAGCTTTGAATCTCCATATTCCCAAGAGCCTTTGTGCTGTAAAGAGCCCTCTTTTTCCCTTAAGGCCGACTCAAGTAAGGAGACTATTGTCGAGAGACTTTGGAGAGGTTTGCCCTTTCCCTGGCGAGCTTTGCGAGACGTGAATGACTGGAGACCCATCCGAAGGAGACCACGACGTCAGAACTTGGTTGTAATCTCTCTTCGATTGTTATTTAATAGATGATTACGATTATGGTTCCACTCTGTTTTTCCATCATGTCAATATGAGTAATATCCTTTCTGACTGATATTTAGTTACGTATGCTGGATTTTATGCTTGTATCTGTTTGTTTCTTCCATGTGCAGGTGTTCATCCGCGGAGATCGTGGAGGGATTGTGATCTGCCGAGGCTGAGGAACGGGGACGCTTCTTCTTCAGATCATAGCGTTGGAATCCAGGTAGGCTTCTATCCCTAGTCTTTTCATTCGTAACTAGGAACTTGTGTCGTAACATTGTTTGATTGTTGCTAGACCCCTGCTGGGCTAGTAGGGATCGCCTCTGTCCGCAGAGGGGATTTACCTCCTCAACAATTTGGCGACTCCGCTGGGGATCGTCTAGTTTTGATTGTCTCGTTTTGATTGTTTCGTGGTTTTCCTTGCTTGGTTGGCCTTCTGGGCTGGGTTCTTTTGTGTTTTGGCTTTTGGTTCAGCCCCAGAGGATCAGATCTGACCTCTGCTTTTCCGAATTTTCACCTTTTCATAGTTGGCTTGATTGGCGCGAGTTTAGCCCTGACAGTCGCGCCAGTTGGCGCAGCTTTCCAGTTCATCGCTCGCGCCATCCCCTGTCTGGAGCAGATTACAGCCAGACAGTCGCGCCATTTCCTGTAGGTGGTAGGGTTACCCTTGTTCGGAAGTTTCTTTTGGTCAGTACTTTGCTTCTGGGTTTGTTTTAGATTCATCTTGAAGTGGTGAGTCTGGTCTTGGTTGGGAGAAATTCTTTGTTTTTTCATTTTCAGGAATTGGTGCTTGTTGTCAGTTAGCAACCCGCGCCAATTGGCCATTGGCGCTAGTTGTCAATGTACAAGTCGCGCCAGTTGGTGCTAGTTTTCAATGTACAAGTCAGGCCAATTTCAGGATGTGTGAAATTTGAGATTTTTTTCCCTAAATCCTTCACCAGTGTGTCTTTCCCTTCCGGCCTTTCCTCTGTATGAGCATAGATTACATTGCTCATTGTTTGGGATGTCTTCTTTCCATGATTTCTTGATGTAAAAGGGAATGAATGCCTTGTTTTGATCTCATTCTTTGGAAGTCCTCTTTTTGTTTTGTCAACTTTTGAGGAATTTTGTTACAAAGTGTTTTGAAACAACGATTGCATTCTTAGTGTTTATTTACATCTCTTTTGCATTCATCCTTCATTAAGAAGCTTTGCGTTTATTTAGTTTTCGTCTCAAAGTGTCCTTTTCGTTTAAATGCATTAGATCACATTGCATCGAAAAGTATTTTTGAGATTTATCATTGGACTTAGATCACATTGTTTAGTGATTGAAAACTAAAAATCGCTTTGAGTGCATTCTCTTTCATTGAAAGCATGCATTAAGTAGATTCTCATTTCATCGAAAAATGCATTGAGTGCATTCTTATAATTTGAAAAGGAAAAAGGAAATTGTGCATAGATTACAATTGCATAGTTTTCGGAAAAAAAAGAATTTTGCATAGATTACATTGCATAATTCGCTTCGTTGAATGTTTTAGATTACTTTTGGATAGTGAAAGTCATCTAGTTTGGAAAATATTTCGTTTGCAGTGTTGTTTTATGTCGCATCATTGTTTGAAGCTCTTCCCTTAACTAGATAGCATTCATCGAACTGAAAGATTTCTTTTCTCATATAGCTGCATATAGGAGATTGTCGTATGACATACGGTAGGGCCTTGAAACCGAAACATAATTGAAGATCAACCATAAAATTTACTCAATTTACTTAAGGAAGCATTGAAACATTAATGGAATATTTAGAGGTCTAGGCTAGAGACGTGTTCCGGCGTCGTTAAACCTAGTAGCTGTCGCTCGCCTTTTGGCTTTAGACAGCGCTAGTACGAACTTGTGCTCCCCGTACCGTCGCGTATATAAAGGGAGACCCCTCTAGGTTTTCAATCCTTTATCCACAGGAAGCCGAGTCTGCCGCCCTATACCCGTGATACACCGAACACAGCATTCGGGGAGATTGCCTGCACGTACGGAAATTCCTTGGTTGATTTCTCTTTCATTTTTGAAACCAAGGTGTATATTGCAGTTCACGATTATTTGGTACACCCTTTGCCTAGTTTTTCTTGCGTAGTCATTTGATCTTTTTTGACTCTTTAAAATTGAAAGGATCACCAAGCGCTTGTCCTTTCACGCTTGCTTCAAAACTGAAAGAGATAGAGTCACCTTTTGTCCGTTTCTCGACTCTTAAAACATGAAACAACAGAGTTTTGTTTCAATGTTTTAAAAATTAACTGCCCACGAAATATTCCTGGTTAAGGTTAGTTTCCTTAGGGTGTTGTCCTAAAGCTGTTTCTAATGGCAACTTTTCCGGAGTTCACCAACCAAGGAATCCCTTCCGATGGGAATCCGGGTCCTTTTCCTCCTTTTGGAAATGTTGGCGCTCCTTATATGGCAACTTTGTCCCTTCCTGGGTTAACCGTTGGGTTGCCTGTTTGGTTGTTTTCAACTTCTGTGGTCCCGAATGTCCTGACTATTGTTTAAACAGTTCCTCCGCCTGAACAACATCATGTTGATTCCAAGGTGGACCTCTCCCCTTCTTCGCCTGTTTCTGCGTCCTCCTCTTCTACTTCGCCTAGTGAAAGTCTGGATTCGAGTAACCGGGTGGCTAAGAAGAAGAAGAAGAAGACAAAGAAGAAGAAGTTTGATCAGCGAGAGGCTAAGAGTGCCATGCATCAAGCTTCAAATATCTCCCTCTTGATATACCTCCCAACCTTCCACTTCGAAATTCAAGTTCCTCGTCACAGTATGGGAGACCATCTTCTTCAAGACTTCCCTGGCATCCCCAAGGTGCTCGAAGCATGGTCCAATGCCCGTCCGCCGTTGCCTTTGATTTCAGGAAGCCAGGTTGGGGGCACGTCTTCGACTGGTACTGATAAGGCTCCTAGGAAGCAGGGTAAGATCACCAATCCCTGTAAGTTGTGTGAAGGGCACCATGCCATTCACCTTTGTCCTTATATGGATGAAGCCAAGCAAGTCTTGGACAACCCAAATGTTCTACACCACGCCTTCCACTCGGTTATAATCGGCTGAGTCCTCCTCCAGCCGATCCTACGATTGGTCAAGAGTCATCCTTGGTCAATCCCACTCCCCGTAAATTCAAATTCACGAATCGTCGGGTCGTGCCCTACTAACCCGAACTTGTTCAGCTTGAATCGGCCTGCCCATGTGCACCAGGTCTTTTCTGTCGAGATTGGATCTCAGACCCCCCATGTCCTTCTGATTTCTTCAGATTCTTTAGACTTGGAGAAAGATTCTCCTGTCTTTGTGCTTCAAGAAGCTCCTCCTCCGCCTCCCATGATGGAGGCTCCGGAGGATATCCCTCCCGCCTTCGAGATGGAGGTTATGGAGGATGCTCCTTCTTTCGTAACACCAGGGGAAGACCTTCTCGATTCGATGGCATCCCCTCCGAGTAGTCTGGTCGCCTCCTTTGATTGGAGTCGATTTGCAGGATTCTGCCTTCCGTCGTACGTGCCTTTCGAGATCACAGTACAGGCTCTTGGTCTGGTTGTACCCATCACCATTATAGACGAAGGTGCCTCTGTTAGTGTTCTATCCTCAACTACTTGCAAGCTTTCTGTTCACCGTCGCTTGCGCCATACGCAGAATCATATACGGTCGTAAGAACGAGCTGTCTAAGTTAGGGATCCTTCCAAGGTTACCTGTTACTTTGGGAGGTAAAACTGTCCATATGGACGTGATGGTTGTTCCAGGCCCCTTGGATTTCAATCTGCTCTTGGGGCGCGATTACACCTATGCCATGGGAGCACTTGTCTCCTCCCTTTTTCGTGTGGTCTGTTTTCCACATGAAGGACGGATTGTGACCATTGATCAGCTTTCGTTCTTTGGTCCTAATGTGGCTACTGGCCCGCCATCATCCCTTCCTGGTTTTTATCCACCTGTTGTATCTGCCTCACCGCAGGTCAACTATGTGGCTACCTACCCCGTGCCTATGCTCAGTGATGATGCCGTTGTGCATCAGGTGCTGGGGGCATTGGGTCCAGACTTCCAGGATGTTTTCCTTCCATCGGGAGGGGAACTCTTGGAAGCGATGACTTCTTGTTCATTATGATCAGGTTGTCAGAGCACAGTTCCTTGTCTTGTGTCAAGCTCCTTAAAAAATGAAACAAGTTGGTCGGAGCACGGTTCTTTTCCTTGTGTCAAGCTCCTTAAAAAATGAAACAAGGTGGTCGGAGCACGGTTCTTTTCCTTGTGTCAAGCTCCTTAAAAAATGAAACAAGGTGGTCGGAGCATGGTTCTTTTCTTGTGTCAAGCTCCTTAAAAAATGAAACAAGAAGCTGGTCGGAGCACAGTTCGTCTTCCTATGTCAAGCTCCTTAAAAAATGAAACAAGGCTGTCGGAGCATAGTTCCTTGTCTTGTGCCAAGCTCCTTAAACCATGAAACAAGGTGGTTTTGAGGATAGTTCTTTTAATGTGTCAACCTCGTTAAAAAATGAAACACGTTCTTGTTCAATTCGAGTCTTTGATAAGTTCTCGTAAAATCCCAGTCGAGTCTTTCTCTTGATCTCGTATTTGAACCTTCACTCCATCCGCCTTACATATGGACTGAAGCTTGGGGGGCATGTATCTCGAATTGAGTCACCATGCTGGGGGGCATGCTCACTTTTTCAAGCATAGTTTGTTTCCATTTCAAGCTTGTGTAAAAATGAAACCGGTTTCAAGCATAGTTTATCTTTGTTTCAAGCTTGTGTAAAAATGAAACCAACTTCAAGCAGAGTTTCCTGATTTCAAGCTTGTGTAAAAATGAAACCATTCCCATTTTACCTCTTGTGATTGTCATTTTATCAGCCTGTTTTTGCCACATGAGCCTTGGTTTTCTCACTCCATCGTCACTATCTGCTTGGCTGATCATATGCATTCACTTGGTTGTTTTACCCATTCCCGAGGAACCGCTACGATGAGTGGTCTTGTTAGCCAGCCTCTTGACCTTTAGTTGTTTTGAGCAGTTCCACCATTACCGGAACCAGTTGCTACCCTTTATACCACTCGTTCCTCCAGGAGGAGTCACCTTTCAGCTCTTTTCTGACTCTGTAAAGATGAAAAGATTGCCGAGGCCCTTGTCGTTTCGATCTCGTTAAAATGGACACGAATCGACATCCACCCAGTATAAGTTTAACCCTTTTTCGGGCTGGGATGGATTGATTACGAAAAAGGAATACCCTAGCCTATCGCGACTAGGAGGTTTTCCCGGATATTGTTTTCTACCTTTTCGGATCTGGAGAACTATTTACGAAAAGGGACCTGTGGAGTTTTCTTTTCCGCTGTCTTTTCAAACTCTCTAAACATGAAAAGACGCCGAGTTCTTCCTTTGTCAGACTCGTTAAACCCTGATGACATCGGATCCAGTCGAAATGACGTTATTCGAGTCGCTCCTTCCTAGGGCTCGTTAAATGTACTAGGATGGATTCGCCCGAAGGGCGGACTTATATTACAAGCATATGCTATCCCCTTCAAGCTTGTTATCAAAAATAATTGGGGTACTCGCCAGAAATGGTGGGGGGAAAATGGAACCGTAATCATTGTCGTGTCGGCAGTATGTCGCTCTTGAACATGGCACTTGTCTGCATTCGTGTCGGGTTGGGGACATCTCATCTCGTTTTTTCACTTGCTTCCGTGGGTTTGGGTAATCCTTTTTGACCTCTCCTCTGCTCATTGCCTTGTCACCATGACCTCTGATCCGTTGATGTCAAATATGCTGCCAAAACCACTATTTGTGCCGTTATATGTTCAAGAGAAGTTGACCTCTGCGAATATCAACCTTCCTCTGATTCTCATACGATCCTGATTCACAACAAAAACATCATGTTCCTCTGTCTCGTGTCGATGATGTGGGAAACATTATGGCCCACCTTCGGTCAAGGTCACTTCCTGTCGACTTCAGCTCATTATCCAGGAAGTTGATCTAGAGACTCCTTCATGGTACCTTGGAGCCTGCATGCCTCAATGGCAGGTTCGTCACATTCGACGTGAGGTTTTCATCATTGGCCTCCGATCGAGTGATTCTACGGGTGTTCGACGCCAACTCATTGATTCACACGCCGTAGATTGTACCTGTAGTACCTTGAGGACCATTGTCATTATTGGTGGTTCCTCTCGCGTCTGTTAACAGCTTTCATCATTGGCTGGTAATCAGACGATGTTCCTGCATGTTCGACTTCAGCTCACATATTCACATGCTCGAACTTGTGCTTTGCTTGGGTCGAGATGGAGCGCAAGACCCTGGATTGTGTCTGTTGTTATCCAGGCTGCGATTGTGGATTATTATCATTATGTATATGACTTATTGATTGGATGGCTGCGACCATACCTGAGTCTATTTATTTGATCCTCACTGGATGGCTGCGCCCATACCATGGATCCGGATTATAGTGTACTCTATTTCGGATGGCTGTGCCCATACCACACATACATCATGTACTTGAGATATCAGTTGTATTTTTCTACGCAGGTTTTCCAACGGCGGAGCTTCAGTTGGACATGTTCTCGTAAAGCATTTCACCCCTCTCTCTCTCTCGGGCCTCATGCTTTAGGGGGCATCTGTTACACAGTAATTTGTCACCGTCCCTGCAATTCCCATCTCGCCCATTGGAGGGTCGTTTCTGTGACCAATAAGCAGTGTCATGCCTTGCAAATACCATCATTTCATCCCTTTCCATGAGGACAACATTCCTTCTGTTGATCATTTCCTGAGCAGACCCCTAAAAACACTTGTTTTTGCATTGGCGCTGGTAGCCCGTTATGTACTCGCGCCAATGGGGGAAAATTAACACTGAGCCCGCGCCAATTGGCGCTCTGTCCCAGTGTTGTACCCGCGCCACTCTGTTTATGGAAAGTTTTTTAAAAAAAAGAGGCGAAGTTTCGATTACAACAACTTCGTGGATGAGTCATCAGGAGTGGTTTCGCCTGAATAACCACGGCCTTCCTCCTTTGGCCTCTTGTTTCCACCTTATGGGGAACCTCCCAAGGGATAAGGCCTCCCTTCCACTATTGTAGGGATCCAAACCTCCTCCTCTCCTCTATAAATATAGCCTTCATCCATTGATGAAGGGGCTAAAAGGCTGAAGGGCTGATAGTCTTGAAGTGCCTAAGCTTTGAATCTCCATATTCCCAAGAGCCTTTGTGCTGTAAAGAGCCCTATTTTTCCCTTAAGGCCGACTCAAGCAAGGAGACTATTGTCGAGAGACTCTAGAGAGGTTTGCCCTTTCCCTGGCGAGCTTTGCGAGACGTGAACGACTGGAGACCCATCCGAAGGAGACCACGACGTCAGAACTTGGTTGTAATCTCTCTTCGATTGTTATTTATTAGATGATTACGATTATGGTTCCACTCTGTTTTTCCATAATGTCAATATGAGTAATATCCTTTCTGACTGATATTTAGTTACGTATGCTGGATTTTATGCTTGTATCTGTTTGTTTCTTCCATGTGCAGGTGTCTATCCGCGGAGATCGTGGAGGGATTGTGATCTGCCGAGGCTGAGGAACGGGGACGCTTCTTCTTCAGATCATAGCGTTGGAATCCAGGTAGGCTTCTGTCTCTAGTCTTTTCATTCGTAACTAGGAACTTGCGTCGTAACATTGTTTGATTGTTGCTAGACCCCTGCTGGGCTAGTAGGGATCACCTCTGTCCGCAGAGGGGATTTACCTCCTCAACAACTACCCTCCTCCCAAGTCGGATTTTTCTTCTTCCATTCCATGGTATGCTGAAATGCAACTCCTTGGAGATCTCTTAGGAAAGATCTCACACCAATGATCATCTTGAACCCATGAGGATCCAAGTGGTTCGAAGGCAAAGTCTCCTCACTGCTACCTCTTGACAGTGCTGTAACTATCCTCCATGGTGTTTTGGCTATCTCATGTCTCAACTCAAGGATAGATATATGGTTCTGCATAGATTTATTTGGGGCAAAGTTCACCCCATCCTCCAAGAATTCACACCCCAACCTCACATGTGGTGTGTAGCCCATCAGTGGCCCATTAGGATGATGTTTCATCCCTTCCTTGATCAAGTCAAGGTGGCAAAACGCAGTGCAATCATGTGGTTCCAAATGAGCAATAAGAAATGGTACACAATCCTCCATATGATTTGCTGAAACAATAGGAGATGAAAATTTTGGCACACCTTGATGAAATTTGGGAGTATCTTGTATGGCTGTAAGGGATTCTCCCTCCAATAGGTTGGCTCCTCCAACTGAAGATGTTGAAGACTGCTCCCCCATAGTTGTGACAATGCTACTACAAGTCTCCTCTACTAGTGGCGAGGGCTTCTTCTCCTTTGATTTTCCTTCACCAAATTTTCCCATCAACCTTTGAGTAAATTCAGCAAAATTGATCACTCCTGTATGTCTCAAATGGCTGAACCACCAAATCTTTGCTTCACCCTCTAGGTGCAGCATTGCAATCTCTACAGCCTCCCTTTTTACCACCAGATGTAGTAGGAAGAAGGCATTAAGTCTCCTTGTCCAAACCCTTGCTGCAGATGACCCATCATAAGTAGAAAACAGAAACCTATTGCCCTTGATCCTCCCTTGGCCACAAGGTATTTTTTCTTCCTCCAAATGAATGAACTGAGGAAAATCTAGAGTCTCCTTGAAGGCTCTAGGTTGGGATTTGTACCCAACAAGGTATTCACTTAGAACCATGTGATCCAAGTGTCCTCCATCTTCCAGAAATTTGTCCTTCCTCTCAAAGGGAAAGGATATGGCACAATGCTCTGGAGCTCTCCGTAACACTGGTCTCTTCTTCTGATCATAAGAAGTGCATGGCTCTTCCTGCTCTTAGAACTCTCTAGGAGTTTCACTACTCCTTTTCTCTTCTTCTTGTTCAACCTCCTTAGAGAGGTCCTTACTGGATCTGAAAAATGATGAGAGTAAACTCATCCTCTTCATCATTTTGGCCTTGATCTATCCTTTATAGCACTTTGGCTTGAAGTCTATAGGCTGAGCCAAAGATCTTGCTTTGATACCACTGTAATATCCCAAAATCGGGACTGCTCAGCAAGCAAGCACTAAAAACACATTTTCAGCAATTTATGCTATAAAATAACAGAATTAACACTTGGATCCTGTAGATCAGTCAATATAAAACCTAAATCCAAGAATAGAGCTGAAAAAAATCAAACTAGGTGGGTTAAACAGATCTCCCACACCTAGGATTGCTAAAAAGAGCTAAAACCCCAAACATTGCAACACAAGGAATTTTGCATAAAAGTGACTGCGCAGTCTAAGAGAGGGTTTGTACACATAAATGGTAGAGAAAAACATAACTGAAATTATATTAGACAATATGCTCAGAAGAATGAGATCGAGTCTCCTTTATACAAAAACTAGAGAACGCGAGAAGGGTTTCTAGGAATTCACCCTGAATACAAATGGTGATTTTCAGCAGTATGACTGAATAATCACTGCAAACTGAAGCATAGGAGTATAGAAGGCTATAAGAATAGAAATATAATACAGATATGATCAAAGGTATCCCTCCGTGGAAGAATCCACCATGAAATCACAGGAAAACTCCCCGAAAGAGCCACATAAGACACTGCTGCAACTTCCCTCCAGAAATAACGCAATTCCTAAGTGGAATAACGTTGTAGGTGATGAAAGTGTGTTGGCCTGCTACCAATGATATTATATCAGCCCAAGAACTCTCCAAACTGATCTCCCACAAGAAGGAAACCTCCCTCCTCTGAAAAATCAACTCAGACAGTGGGTTTCTCAACCCTCCCCTGCAATACCCTGCAACTCAGCTCAACCTCCTGCAGAAACTGCGCTGAAATTGTAGACTGAAGCTTGGCACCAATGTTGTGTATGAGGAATGATGGATCAGGTCTCTCCCAAGAGCTACTCAAAGGGAAGAGAAGGAATTCCTAAACATGAATCCCTTAGTGCTAAGCAGCACCGACAATCTTAGCTAAACAACTAGGAGAGAAAAGTCTAAGCAGACATGAAAATGTAATACATAAGCTAACCTCCAAATGGATGCCATCCTCTTCCTTACAAACTAAGTGAGACTTCTCACCTTGGGTCCCACTCAATAGGGTTTCCACCTTCACACAAACAATCTCCCTCCAAAAATGTGTTGTGCCTTCATTAGAGCCGCTCCTCTAAACTGCGTTGTTTGATTTGGTCAAGGTTGACCACTTCAATTTGCTTCAGCCCTTTTCACACCTAAGGGTCTTCAATCCAGCTCACATATAGCTATCTAGATTGAACCACATTCACATTGAGCTCTTTTATTTGCTGATCCACTCCTCCTACATTTATGCTGTTGACTTGGTCAAACTTGGCCTTGTCCACATGCAAAATGTTCCTGTTCACACATGAGAGTGTAAAATTGAGCTGGCATTACGATCCCCTTTCACACCATGAGGGATTTGATCCTTATTTCTTAAATTAATGGGCCTCCTCACCCAATTATTCATCTCCTAAGTGACATTAGCAAAATTTAATATGCCAATTTTCTCCAAGGAAATTTTGGAATATTACACATACTTGGTTCATGCGAGGTTTTATTTAACCCTGTTCCGGTGCATGGGGTTTTATAGGCACACCGGTGTGGTTTATAAAATCGTGGTTTATGTTTTGGCGCGGTGTTTTATGACGCATTGGTGCAGAAGAGTTGTGAAGCACCAGTGTGTCTTAGTACTAAGACACACTTGTGTGGGTTATGATTATAAGCGCACCGGACGAAAAACCAGGAATCTTGGCTAGAAATGACGTACTGTATAAAGTTCTTTTTTTTTGGTATGTAAGATCATAATAAAATAATGATAATTCTAAAGTACATGAATTTATTTGCATTATTTTTAAAACTTTATTATGTTGCAAAAATTCATATTATTCAAGATTTATTATTTTACAATTATTTACAAATTTACAAATTTAAATTTGTTTATAAAATCATTTCACATTAATACAATTAAAATTTTCACATTAATACAATTAAAATTTTACAAATATTTTACATACAATTACAATTGAAATTAGAATTAGAATTAGAATTACAATTTACAATTTCACATCCAATTACGATTAGAATTGCAATTACAATTTTAGAATTTGACATGCAATTACAATTACAATTAAAATTTTACAATTATAATCATTTCACAGTAATACAATTAATATTTTACAAATATTTTACATACAATTAGAATTAGAATTACATTTACAATTACAATTTTACAAATATTTTACATACAATTACAATTAAAATTACAATTACAAATACAATTACAATTTTAGAATTTTACATACAATTAGAATTACAATTACAATTTTACAATTGGTCATATATACAATTACAATCATTTCACAATAAATTAAATATTACAATTACAATTAAAATTTTACATACAATTACACTTCAATTACAAATACAAATACAATTTTACAATTTTACATACAATTAAAATTAAAATTTAAATTACAATCATGACATAATATTTAATAAATATACATCACAATCATGATAACCATCGTACAAACATCATATTCGACTAAAAAAACATTCAAATTCGCTAACATCATCGTGATCATGATCATCTAACAAAACACAGTTAGCATTGTATAACATCATAACAACACAAACATCAAATACACATCTCATGTCAAATAACTCATGCTATCACATACACATCTATCTCCAAGTTGCACATTAAATGAACATATCTAGCATGACCTAACAATATACACATCATGATGATCACCAACATCTAAATTAAGTACAACTACAACATGAACATAAAATACATGGACCATATATATATATATAAATGAATAATGTTAAAAACATACAACTGTAATATAAATGTCATGGATCAGTTGGTGGTACAAAATCAATAGCAGTACTAGTCGAGGCCTGCTCAGTCAATGGTGCAGCCTCGACTGTTGATGGTCCAGCCTGCTCATGATCATGAGTACTGCTGGATGATGTAGGCTGCTGACTGGACGTGGTTGATTGTCCAGCCTCTTCTCCATGATGACTGCTGCTAGATGCTAGTGGAGGCTGCTCGTCTTGTGCGACGCGAGGTGAACGATCATGAGATGATGAGTCATTGCTCGTTAACTGTCGATCACGTGCTCCTCCTCAACCGCGTAGCTAAGGCCGTAGCTCCTATGACATGCTGCATCAGCCTGTACATGTACATGCCTCTCCACATCTGTAACAACCTACCATCGGCCTATATGTCTCTCATATGAGCGGGCCTAATGCCCACCTCAAAATCAATG
Source organism: Pinus albicaulis (assembly GCA_034641835.2). Lineage (NCBI taxonomy): Eukaryota > Viridiplantae > Streptophyta > Pinopsida > Pinales > Pinaceae > Pinus > Pinus albicaulis. The sequence continues at coordinate 418,553,468 of CM076578.1, forward strand.
CAGTGAGTTGGTCGCCAAACTCCATCTTGTATCTAGTATCAAGTCGACCACGCCTAGCAAAAGGCGGTATCGGTGCACCAGTACAAGCAGGTCTCTCTGCACCGGCCACCTGATGATTCTCAGCATCTGGCATGCCCTAATCGTCATCAAGATCCACACCTGGATCTTGTGGTGGTGTCGGCATGTCCTCGCCATCAAAAGACCTAATGTCTGCAAAATATAAACAAGTACACAATAATAATTAGATAATTTCGTTACACAATTTAATAAAAACAAGTTAAATGACATGTTAGAATAAATTTAAATAAAACAGTAATATTACCTCTATCATTTGGCGGCTCATCATCTATGAAGAGGATGTTGGCACACCCTCGCCAATCCAATCCAGCATAAGTACAACAGACCATAATGAAGGGATGCAACTCGTCAACACTGGCTAGCAACTCCAGTGCATCATGCGATATCCTCACTGGAAACACAGTCTCGCCCTTCTTGGGCATCATCTGCCCCCACATGTGCATCCGTGCCTCAAACATCAGCCTACGAGGATACCGAACAAAATTAGGCCTCATCTCTAGAAACCTCTCAAAAAATAAACAAAAAATCTCTGAAGCAAAAGGGAAGTTGACCCTCCCTTGTGCATGAGCACGACATCTATATAAGGCTGTACAGAACTGCTGCAAAAAAATGGAAGACCACCTGACAAGTCGTGGTTCCTATACTAAAGAATCATTATAATATAGAAGGGAGCAACTAATGTGTTGCCCGTCACTGGTGTTGTGCGAAATGGTCGAAATGAGAAGTGAGAGGCACTGCACCTCCTCACTACCAATTGCACCAATATGTAACTGACCTCCAGCGACTTGAAAATCTGAAGGAGACAGTACATTTGCTCTAATGTATCTCTGGGAGTACACTAACTGACTCCCTGCTACACAGCCAACTGGAACCTCTGGGAACGAGGGAAAATCAACCCCTCTCCTCCATAGTCCTGTAATGAAATACATATCCTCCTCAGTGGGTGTGTACCACTGTTTAGGACCAACTTGGAAAGCCTCTCGGTGGGCATTCCACATGCGGATAAGATGTCTCAAAAACACACCATAGCCCTTTAGGGAAGTAGCCTCCTCATAGAACTTGAGGAGGCCTACTTGCCTTAGGAGCCCCTGGGTAGCTATTGTAATAGGGCGAGTGTACGCATCTCTCTGCCTCTCTCGTGCCTCCCACGTGCGAACCATGTCATAGTGCTCTGCCAGTTGTTGCTATTGTTCCCCCTCTTCTCTCTGAATGATTGACATATTAAATATTTTTTTATATTAAATGAGACATGTATTTAGGAATATACATATATAATTTTTTTTGAAAAAAAAAAAAGCTAAACAGTCGGTGCGCCAAAAAAACAGTCATGCATCGGTTTCGATGCATCTTTTGTTTGTCGTGCACTGGGGGCGGTGCCCCAGATGACATTAAACGCATGGTAGGTGGTGCACATGAAAATTTTCAGAGTATCGTTGACTATGTACGGTGTCAGGAGTGCAGTGCGTTGACTAAAATCTATGCCCCGACGCGTATAGTTGTGTCAGCACACTGATCTCCTGACTAATTACATAGTCAATAGTGCGGTATTTTACTAGGTCGTACCGTTGACCCTGTTGGAATGTTGAATGCGGTGCACTGACAAACAATGGGGCCGATATTTCTGTCAACGCACCGCGTTGCCGCTATTCCACATGGTCAATGGTGCAACCGACTAAATGATCGCACCGCACTTTTTTTTTTAAATTTTAAAATAACGTGGCACGCCTTTTGGTGCCACGCTAGAAGCGGCGCGGATATCGTTAGCACTAGTTGTGGTGTGACCTGTAAATTTTACAGGCATCAACGCTTACCGGTGTGAGCTGAACGACTCGAGCGCACTGCGCGACAATTTTTTTTCTTCTTTTACTTGGTTAATTTTAAGGTTATTTGAAATTCTAATCCGCTAAAAATCTTAATTATGGAAAAAAAAGAAAAATACCTGTACATTTGGCTGTCGAGGAGGCATATTGGCTGTAGAATTTGCAAAAGAAAATTTTACCACCGTTTTGCAAAATGCAAGCTAGAGATTGGTGGGAAATGCACAACAACAATGTGTGTAATGGGTGCAATGGGAGCACCGATGTCAGGGCAGATCAGACAAGGATAAATTGCACTGGTGCTTGAGAGCTTTGGAGGACTGAGAAAAGTGAAAATTGCGGTTTTTTGGCTGTAATTGTTTTTATTTAACCCTGTTCCGGTGTGCGGTGTTTTATAGGCGCATCGATGCGGTTTCTTAATACCGCACCAGGCGGTTTCAGTTTTGGCGAGGTGTTTTATGACGCACCGGTGCTCTACAGTAACACGACGCACCGGGTGGGTGTGTACGGAGCGCACAGTGTCCGGTGTGCCAATGTTTTGTGTGCACCAATGCGGTTTTGGATGATAAGTGCACCGAGAAAAAACAATCCACAAAACCCTTTGCCCGCCAACCTCCTGTAGTAACCTCTGCTAGAAACGGATCTCGAGGGTACTTTTATAAGGGCTTCCTCAAAAACATCCGCTAGAGGGTATTTTCCTTGTAGTGTTTGTTGAAACTATTGCTATCAAAGATAAATTTCAATTAATAGTTTGATTTGTTAATGGAAATACCTTGCTTTTTTGGGTGCATTACATTGATTCAAAGTTACAGTTAAAGCACCAATTAAATATCTTAATGGGATTTCTTGTAGCCCATCAATGTATCATTTTTTAGGGTAAAACAATGGTAGCTCAATATTTCCTATGTGACTATAAATATGTAAAAGAGTCAATTATTAATTTGGTCTCATGATTATGGGGAGGAGTGTTGCACTTGAGGGTCTCTTCAAAGACAATTTCCTTCAAAGGTGTAGTAGAAAGTAAAAAAAAAATCTTCTTCTATGACTTCAATTCCTTTTCCCAATGCCCATCATTTTGAGATAAAGTGGAAGGGGAAATTTTGGCAGAAGTCACAACACTAGAGATAATAGAATTTCATCATCACTAACTTCCATTATCTACATATTTAATGGGTATTGACCTCTTTTATTGGATTTGTACCTATGGATTCACTCGATTTCACCAAAGAATTGTGAGATCTCTTCATTCAAAGTTTTTTTATAGTTTAATTTTTTTTATCATATTGATTATAATTTTATTTTTTAGAGAATGGTCCCTATATTTTGGGAAGATATAGACTATTTTTTATCTTCTTGGTTCGTAGAATTTGATCCCATCTCTATGTCCATTACTCATACATTAGTTCGGTTCATATTCCCAATTACATTTCTAGCATATCTTAGTTATGGGGGATATCGAGAATTCTTTGGTCCATTAAATAAAAATAGATTTCGAGAGAGTTATAGATGGATTACGGACATATGCCTCACTTTGGTTGAGATTTACCCTAGTAATAGCCAACCAAATGAAATGATTCTCAATTGGAAATATTTTCAATGGACTCACATCTTGGATTATGAGAATATAACATTCCATTGTCAAATTTTTCATCTTCAAAGACATTTACAAAATTATTATCCTCATGCATAAGCTCATGCTTCATGGAAAAAGAGGCTAAATCCAAACTAAAAAGTTTGACATTTTTGTTTATTAATGATGAGGAAAAGGAGATAGAAAATTAGTAAACAAGAGATCCTAAGATGGCTAATCCTACTTCTCCAAAAATTTCATTTAATCTTAGAGAATAAGGTAGAAGCCAAGGACAATAATATTTTCCCTATGATGGTGAAATTTTTACTAATAGTCCCTTCTAAGGGAATGAAGTGGTTTAGTAACAACGAAAAATTTAATTTAGATAAGGAACAAGTCCTTTTTGCTCTTCTCAATCTCATGGTTTTCAGATTATTTAGCCACAAATGGATACTTTGTCATAAGAGTAACATGAGGTTAAAAATAAATGGAAAAAGAAAAGTGAATACTATTTTATAGAGTAAGAATGACATGTATATTTATTATGATATTTTTCTATTTCAAAATAAATTGCAAAACTTGATTTTCATTCTAAATTGAAATAATAAAATTAAGACCTTTTTCGATTAAAAAAAATCATTTTTTTTATAATGACAAATTCCTATTAGGAGATTAGAAGATTTGACCTTTGCTAACTCTAAATTTTAATTGTCTCTATATTTTAAAATATGTATTGATAGATCATATTTTTAGTAACCCATGCTTAGTGAACCTATTTCTATCCAACTATGCTTTTTTTAATTAGTTCATAAGTATTAAACTTACTTTCACAAAGACTATACTTTAGAATTGCTCTAACCATTGAAAATAGGCCAAGAGGCGTAAATGATACACAATTTGTCTTTCGAATTGATTATGAAAGACTAATATTCAACAATGAAATAGGTAGATTTGGATCAACAATAGAGAAAGGCTCCTCCAAAAGATGATTTTTGTTGAAATTTGATTGACTTTTCTTGTGTTTGATTTTAGCTTCCAACGTTGAATTTCAATATATGAAAATAAGATTTGAGTATTGAAAAGGATATAAAGAGAAGTTGTACATTATACTTGATTTTTTTATTATGTTAAAAAATAAAAATAAAATAACTCAACCATTGATAATTTTAATGTTATTTTATTTTCAAATTCGGTTATGCAACCAATGATGAGTAGTTTTAATTTTTCTTTTATTTATAAATAATGTTAAAAGTGGAACCAATTATAGTTTAGGATAATATTTCATATAAAAAACTAGAAGAAAAAAATAAAGCTATTGGAAATAAGCATAATGTTAATTTCTAAAATAAAAGATATTTTTCTATTTTAACTAATATTAAGAAAAAAATAATTATTTGTTAAAATAAGAACAAATTTTTATTGCTTCATTCATAGCAATAAGTGTATGGCAGAATTGTCAAATTATTGGCGGCAAGGTAGGGGTCTCATAAGGTTCATTTGTCTGTGTAAAGAGATTATTCCTCCACGAGCTGAAAGAAATTATAGCAAAGCGCCAAGGGATTTGAAGGTGCAGGTCAGGAAGCGCAGCTTTACTGGGTATGTTCTGGTTCTAATCATTCTAAATTCAATTTCAGTTTTGCCTCTTCGAATAAAGTCAATGAGTTCAACAGTTTTTACAGACCATGCAGAGCTGTTGGAGGTTTTCTTTTGTTTTTTTGGTTTCTTTGGTTTGCATGTCATGATAGAGGGGATTCATTTCAATTTTCTGCCTCATTTCCGCAGTCCTGATTACCATCCCAATTTCAATCTGGGGATTCAATTCTACCTCTTACCCTGTTCTTGTTGTTTTCATTATTATTTTTGGTTACATATGGTGGTACATTTCACGCCTTCATCTGGTTTTAGAAGTCCTGGTTACCCTCTGGTTTTTAGTCTCTGCATCGTTAGTAGAAATGGGTTTGGCTACTATGTGTTTAATCTTTGTATCGTTAGTAGAAATGGGTTTTGCTACTGTGTGTGTTGTGTGCTAATGATCTCTGTTAAAATCCATTTCCATGATTGCATTCAAGTCTGGGGTTCTCGGTCAATCCTCGAAATTCTAAATATTCTAATTAACAATGTTAACCCTAAGCATTTGTGGGAGGGTATAGCAGTTGTTTGGTGGCTCGATGGGTTTTTTTATTTCCACTCCCAATTCCTTAACCAAACGAATTCCAATTTCGTCTCGTTTCATAGTAACTCTTACTGTTTGAGCAATCTGCACCTATTTCAATTTTCAAAGTGACTGTCTATGAAATGTTCTATTCGTCGAGTTACTCAAAACTCTACCCTTTGCGTCAATACTATTCTCATAGTCCACAACCTGCGAAAGTTTTATGATAATGGGAAGGCTTGGTTTGGCAACATCAGGGCGAAAGAAAATTACAGTCCATACCCCAAGATTCCTGTTAAACATTTGGAATTTCATAATAATTCTAAGTTTTATATACTTGCTACTGTTCGCTATACAGGGTGTTGTTCAGTCAAAAGTATATACAGGGGCATTCAGGGTAGAATGAAAAAAGGTAAGGGAAGGAATTTACAATCAATCCAGGTAGCTGGTCCAAGAAAAAGAGGGAGGAAAAATAATCAGTAGACCCTTGAAAATCTAGCAAAGAGTTATGAAGCTGGGATTCCAAAGGATATTCAGAAAACTATACAAGGATGGGAAAGGGATAATGATGATGAAGATGATGATATTCAAAGCCAACAAGAAGGAATATATTTTCTTTTTGACCCAAGTAATACACAAGGAAGAGTTTCTCTATTTCAACAATATGTTAAAACATATTGGAAAATCAAATGTGTTCTTGCAAAAGCACTGTCAAGTATGCACGAAAAACAAATCAATCTTCCCTGTTGTTTGATCTCCAACAGATTAAATAGGATATGAGGGAAATGACAAAGGCACAGGTACAAGTCAATGTGAGGATAGCAAGGATTGAGCAGCAAATTCTCAATATGCAGCAAGCTGAGATGCCAGGGTCAACTGCAAAAGACCCTGCACCTGTTGATTCATCAGATTGTTAACTCTTTTACAATTTCAATTTTGTATGTTTTTTTGAGGATATTAAGTCTATTCTCTATTTTATTTGTAGTTGTTATGGTCATATTCAAGGATTGTTAGCTGTTAGCAGAAGGAAAAAAAAATACCAATCTTGGTTGGCTTATAACTCTTTGAGGTGGCCAACAGACCTGGTTTCCTTCGGGCAAGTTGAGGCTACCATCAATTGTAAAATTTGTATAGAAACTTGCTCTTTACAAAATAGAAAATAGACAGGTCCTACGAAATTTACAATTTTTTTTTTTTTTTTTTTTTTTTTTTTTAATGGCTTTCATTGTGAAATTGGCGTTTTTTCACCTTTATGACACTAAAATGGTTGAAGATGAAAAACACTTTCTCTTAAATAGTCCATATTATACTCATGTTCGATGTAATTTTCAAAATATTTGTCACTTTACCAACCTTTTCAACTTTTTAATTAAAAAAAAGATATGGTGATTTTGGACAGTTTCTCTTAATACTTTTCAAGCTGAAGAAATTTGACTGATCTTTTACCTTCTTTTACCTTCTTAAAGATTGATATACTATATACATAGATGTTAATAATCATCATTTTATATGAATATGTTTAATAAGTGAAAATATTTGCCGGCTCTATAACCAATATAGGGTGGATGTGTGAGCATTAGATGTGAGATGTGTATAGGGTAGATGTGTAGGCCTGAGATGTGAGATGTGATGTGAGATTTTGTTTTTTATTAATAAAATTAAGAACATTTTTTTAGATAAAAGAAAATATAATATACATATAACATTAAAGCATGAAATGTGAGATATTTTTTAAATTCGATTTTTTTATATTGTAATTTCGTGTTTTATTAATAAAATTAGTAACAATTTTTAAGATAAAAGAAAATATAATATACATTTCGCATTAAAATATATAACATATAAATAGTACTTATAAATTAACATCCATTTTACCATATAAATTAAAATAAGGATTCCATAAGCATTTTTAAATTTAATTATTAAGCTAAATTTTTTTAAATATGTTTAATCATGAATATTTACCATGGATATTATTAACTTCTAAATAGTTTTTTTTTACAATACCATGGGCCAATACCTAGAAGGGAAAGATAGAGAGAGGGAGGGAGAGAGGGAGAGGAGGGAATAAAATCATAATACCATGGGCTAATACCATGGGTAATCTAGGCTTTTGATTATTATGTTATGGATCTAGGCTTCTAATTATTCTGTTACAATACCATTGGCCAATACCATGGATTATCAATACCACATGCCCAAAAACTATAACTTATTTAAAAATCAAAATATTTTACAAATACTTTATTTTGATTTAATTTTATAACATTTTTTAATTAAATCTAAAAGAAAAAAGGTTATAATTACTTTTAAGGTATATCTAAACCCTCTATCCTCATGACTACTAAAAATATTCCCATAGAGATTAAATCGAGGTTTTAATAAATTAAAAGTGAAAATACTTTTGTATCTATATATATATATATATATATATCTGTGTATATACAACATACAAAGAGACTAGCAATGATAGAGTATATCATGTTGAGTGCATGATATACAACATACAAAGAGAGAGAGAGAGAGAGTGTGTATGTTTGGGTTTTGAGATAGAGAAACAATGGGAGATATAGATATACATGGAGGGGGCAGAGAAAGAGAGAGGGAGGGAAAGAGGGTGAGATATATGGATATATAGATATGGAGAGTGTGTGTGTGTATGTTTGCAAACTGATATAAAGAGATAAAGGAGACACAAAGGGAGATATAGATATATATAGAGGGCATGAGAGGGAATAAGAGAGAGACAAAGACAGATAGGAAGTAAGAGAGATATATCTGGAGAGAGAGAGAGAGAGAGAGAGAGAGAGAGAGAGAGAGAGAGATGTGTTTAGGGGGCTGAGATAGAGAGACAAAAAAGGAGAGATGTAGGGAGGTATAGATATAGATGACAGGGGGAGATAGGGAAGAAGAGAAAGATAGATAAAGGGAGGGAGAGATGGAGAGAGGGAGAGACAGAGGAGAGAGGGATGGGGAGAGAGAGAAGGAGAAAGGGAGGGAGATAGACACATAATGGAAGGTGGAGAGGGGGGGAAGAATAAAGAGACACATAGAGACAAATACAAACATAGAAGTTAGATCTAGAAATTCATGAATATTTTGGTTTTTCATAAAATATATGTATTGATTTCAGTATAGTTGTTTATTTCTAATACTAATTGACCACTTGCACTAGATGCATTGATTTCAATGTAGATGTTTATTTCTAATCCTATTTAATACCTTACACTAGATGCATTGATTTTAGTGTAGATGTTGTTTTAAAATCCCATTTGATTGCTTGCACTGGATACATTGGTTTCAGTGTAGATATTGATTTCTAATCCTATTTGATCACTTGCACTAGATGTGTTGATTTCAGTGTAAGCACATCTCTTCCTCCTTCATTTATATCTCCATTTCCCATTGCCTCTCCTTCTTTATCTCTCTATCTCACCCCCCAAACATACACACACTCTCTCCATATCTATCTATCTCTCCCTCCCTTTTCCCCTCCCTCTATTTCTCTTCCCCTTATCTCTCTCTCTAACACTTCTCTTTCCATATATATATATATATATATATATATCTTTCTCCTTCCATGTCTTTGCCTCTCTCTTCTTCATTCCATATATATCTCTATCTTATTAGAAATATGAGAGAGATGAGAAAACGATTGTGCACACAACAAATCACATTATATTTTTATTGATCGTCAAATTTATATAAATAGGATGTAAATCAATGACTTCAACAGAACTAGATCCTAAGAAAGTGGATCTACGATTGTGACATTACACAACAACAACTCATACACATGGGAAACAACCACATTTATAATAACACCTCAAAATACTCACTAAAACCTGTAATACACATGACACACATGAAATGGAAGAATTATTTCCAACACCCTCCCTTAATGCTTACATGTAGAAAATATAGAAAACACACATTATAACATTACAACATTACTCATATCCACTATGAAATCTCAAGGTTTCTACTCTATTCTTCACCACACTTTCGAGCTTCCCACTTGATCCATTTAAGACATAATTGCTTCTGACCATCGTTGGTGTGCTTTGTAGAATCGACGCTTCTCAACCTCCCAAAGCACAACGGGTCGGACTCGATACTAAACCATCCTATGCAACTACCACCATCTATGAATCTACAGCCCTCCACAACCTTCATCAGTTATTTAGGACAACATTCTGGATACATAATATCTTTAGAAAACAATTCTACAACTTGACCTTGTATAAAATAGCTTGTACTGATGCTCCTAGAGCATGACAGGTCACACCAACTTGACCTTATTAAGAACTACATGTGAGTAATGCTCCCAGAGCATGATGAGTCACATTAATATGTTGAATACTTGGCATGTTCTTTGTCATTGATACTCATTTATCTTGTAAAACTTTATTTGAGTATTCTAAATATTCTTTAGATGTTTTAGAAACTCTTAATAAACCTTAAAACTTATGCAAACTCCTTTACATTGGGACAACACATGGAACTTAACAATTGCTTTCTTATTAAATATAATCCTTGTACTTCACAAAATTAAAAATTTTAAATATAAATTACATTATTTAAAAAATGAAATATAATTTACAAAAGTTTAAGCTTATTTTATTTTATTTTGAGAAAAAAAAAGAAGGATATTGTTTTTTTTGTTTTTTGTTTTTTGTTTTAATGTTTTGTATGGGGATTTTGTGTTTGGTTCTAATTTTATAAGGAGGGGTTGAAGATGAAAGCCACCTATATGAGAGATCAAACATATCTTATAAGATGTTGATGTTTAACCAAAACTACCATAATTTTGGTGAGGGTATCCCATATGTAATACATAGTCTTTCATTTAACATTGAAATTAAATCTAATCTCTACCTCTATGTAAATTCTTCACCAACCTACCATTATTTTGGCAACATTATCTCATACTTTTTCATTCAATATTAAAATCAGTTTTTTTCATTCAACATTAAATAACAAAATTATTTGTAAATTTAAAATTTATTGAATAAAAAATTTCATATCATCTTTATATAATAAATTCAATCATTCCTAATTGACCATCCATCCTATAGATCATTTATAGACCATTTATCTTGTAAAATTTACTTTTGAGTATTCTAAATATTCTTTAGATTTTCTATAAACTCTTAATAAACCATAAAACTTGAACTTGATAGTAGATGGAACTTAACAATTGTTTTCCTACAAAATATAATTGCTCGTAATTTACAATTAAAAAAAATTAAATACAATTTACAATATTTCAATGTCATGGTTATTTTATTTTATTTGAGGTAAAAATTTAAAGGTACTGTTGCTTTTTAATATATTTTTGTGTTGAGTTTTGAATTTGGTTTAAATTTTATGAGAAAAAGTTGAAAATAAGAAAATTTCCATATTGAACCAAAATTACTATAATTTTAATGACGGTATCCAATATGTAAGCTCACCATTTCTCCATTGACACTAAAACTAACTTTGCCAATGTAGATAAATGACCAAACCTACCACAATTTTGGTTGTTTTTCTCTTCAATATTGAAATTGGTTTTTCCATTCAACATTCAAAAAAACCCTCACCATTTCTCCATTGACACTAAAACTAACTTGAGCAATGTAGATGATTGACCAAACCTACCACAATTTTGGTGATTTTTCTTTTCAATATTGAAATTAGTTTTTCCATTCAATATTAAAAGAGCCCTTGCCTAGCTCAATGCTTGACCAAATCTACTGCAATTCTAGGTGAGGATAAACTACCCTTAATTATAAATGTAACGGTAAGAATTTCCATTATTTTTAAAGCTATTTTGTGGGTTTTTTGAAACTGCACTTAACATACATTTCCATTATTAAATTTCCATTATTTTTGGGGCTGAGTTTTTTTGAAACTCCGCTTGCTCAATCTTTATTTGTCGTACTAAAGATATTTGATTATAATTGCATTTTTACAATTTTACGGAAAACATGCTAAGTAAATGCAAAACAATCTTAAGTCTATTTCGAGAATCTTTGAGTATTTTAGCAAAATTTTATTTAATTATGTTGATGTGTATTTTACAACTAGTATGAGAGAGATTTGTAATTTTTTTTGGCTAGATAGATATTCTTATTTAAAAAAAAATATAAATTAAAAATATATTTGTTATAAAAATAAATATATTTATTATTTACAAATAAATATATTTGTAAATTTGGTCAAATCCCTTTATAGGATGTCAATGCGCCTTCAGATTCAAGATAGAGATCAAGATCAGAAACGTGGAAAGAAGAGAAAACTTGATGGCGAAATCTACACCACTGAATGGAGAGAAGTAGTTATTCATGTTGCAGAAAGGGTTCCAACGGGTGTTTTGATCGAGGAGTTCAACACATATTATAAGAGCAGAATAATTTCCTCTGTTCGAGATATTAAAGGAGATGTTAAGTCCTCTGTTCAAAAGGGAAAGGAAATGGAAGGTGAATCCATTCATATTCCCCAAGATAGTTTTAAATATCATTTTTCTCCGACTCCCCCTTCATGATTTGCTAGCTTGTATATCGGTAAGTGATTACTGGGCTTCTGCCTGTGCTTCCAATTTTTTTCAAGAAAATTACACCAGTACTGAAAAATGCATTGTGATTGACAACCACAACTTAGACATGTGGGTTTTTAGCATTATCTCAAAGAGCCGGCCGGTTCTTGTTGAAGGTCCCTTGTAATTGGCATACCATGGGCATGAAAACTCTGGGCATCAAAGCTAGCAGTGAAGGTTTGTTTTTTGTAGCTCGATCTGACTACACATTGCATGTTGTTAATCCTCTAACGGTGCAGGTCAAGAGTTTGCCCATCATTTCTCCTGCTACATGTAGCCGTGGTAAATTTCTGAACCTTCTTGTTGTCCATGGAACAACAGAGATGGAGACATTGGTAATTGGTATCATGACGGA